>OU015498.1:185354820-185817320 GCA_907164885.2 Dolomedes plantarius | reverse complement strand
TGATGTTTTCGCCTCGGTGCGCTTTTCGGAACAACAGGCGACCCTTATGTAATCAAGTCACATGCTCAATTTTAGCCAATAAAATTATTTCCCCGCTGTCAGTACCCCTACGCTTTATAACCTTCTGTAAAAGTTTAAGGCGTGCTTTTTACTGTCTGTCGATGTCTTGTGCTGTTTACGCGCTGCTCCTCTGCTGTCCAATATGATTTAAAATCTGCGTTCTGAATGCGCCCGGCAGGGACCGGTGGCGTTGCAATTGTTTGTTTCAAGTTGTCAAGATACCTGTGTCTTTCTGAATAATGTGTGTCTACATTAGAATCCGGAATAAATTAATATGCGTCGCATCTCTGTTCTGTGTGTCCCTTCAATGCCTTGCATCTCTATGTGGGTTTCTTCCCCGATGTGTCAACAGCTCTCGTGAAATGGTCTTCATCGCCTGACCCTCTGGCTACGTCTACAACATGTTTGTGTTTCATATCCTCTACATAGTTTAAGTTAAAGTTTACCGTGCGCGTTAGCCGAAATCATCACATGAGTCGGCTGGACCCCTGCGTCGGAAGAGAAAGTGGTTGTTTTCAGTTCGGCGCTGAGTGTTTTGTTTACGTTGTGAACTTCGTTCCAGATCATCGCGGTATATTCTCCCAGTGCTCCTTCGTACGTCATAGTGTGTAATAAATAATTGTAATGTTCGTGTTCGATACATGTGAAGGTGTTTTACGTCATTCCGAGTGAATTAAGGTTTACGATGTTCAAGTTTTTGTGTTCTACATTGCATCTGGTTTTGCTGCAACGGGAAGAAAATTGTGTAAAACGTCAGCTGCTTGTTCCTGGGCTACGGTATCAAACTTCATTTCGTGAGAATTTTTTTGCAAACTGAAAAAATGTGTAATCATCTTTTAAGAGTCATCACTTCGAGTGTCGTACTTATGTACTCAGTGTGTGTACTGCCCTGCAAGGAGATGAAAACAAGTGGTGTGCAGTTTGGTTCAATGTTCCGTCAGTCCAACGTATACATCAATAAAAATGAAAAAATTTGTTTTTGAAATTAAAAGGTTCACTTTAAAATAAGTTAAAGGTAGGTCAGAAAAAATAAGAAAATGAAAATGATCTAATTGATTTATAGTGATGATATGTTATTTTTGTACGGTATTTATGTGAGTGATATTTATATTATTGAAAGTTTTATGTAATATATTGATGTTCTTACGTTCTGGAAAACTGCTAATCATGTCTGAGAGTGAAGACACAATACCCCCTACCAATGCTCAATTGACAAATGTAACCGAAGAGAGTGCTCCAATCGAGCCTAACTCAGTAATTACTAGCACTAGTAATGTAATACCCCCTACCAATGTCAACATACCAAATGTACTGGATCAAAGTACTTTAATGGAACCTAAATTAGTAGCAACCAGCACCAGTACAGAATTAAAAATGCTTAGTACTGCTGAACAGCACATTATTAGTTTTGATGCCGAAGCTGGCATGAATCTGGATTCATGGCTAAACTATTTTAACCGAAAGTGTCGGGAAAGTTGTAAAAATGAGGAATGGAAAATAAATAACTTAAGTAAATATTTAAAGGGGAAAGCACTTACTGTTTTAATTAATTCGTGTTTAGATGTTCAAAATTGGGAACAATTGTGTTTGATTATGAGGGAAAATTTCATAGAAATCAAGGTAGTCTCCTTTAGCGAATTCACTAATCTTAAATTACAGGAGGCTAAAGGGGTTACTGATTATTTCCATAAGAAATTGGCGTGTGGTCGAAAGATGGGATTATCAAACAGTCTATTAATGGATGGTTTAACTGATGGTCTTCCTCCAAACCTTCAGCAGTTGATGGCGCTTAGTCCTCCTTCTACCCCAACAGCATGGCTCACTTTAATTTCTAAATTACTTAAAAGTCAAGAGACACATGCTGAAACTAACAGTCCCAGACCTCCACAAGCAAATAATTTCAGTCCCAGAACTCCACAAAATGACAGATTTAATTTTAGACCTGGATTTCAACGACCACCATATTATCGAAATTTCAACAGTCGCAATCCAAATAATTTCAATAACTCATACCCAAGATTTCAACCACCAAGAACTCACTATAATAATATCCATTCCCAAACTCAACTGCCTCCAGCTCCATGTAGAGAATGTACAGGGAGAGGTATACTGAATGCATATCATTGGGTGCAGACGTGCCCCTTTAGAAATGCAATTAGTAATCCGATGGCTCCTCAAGTAGTGGAAAACACTGAGAGTCAGATACCTAACCTTACTGATGACAATCAGATGTGACAATTAAACGTATCCGGATACATAAATAAGAGACCAATTCCTTGTGTGATAGATACTGGTAGCTCCTTGTCTATCATCCCCTCGACTTTGACAACCCAACATAGACTAAAAACACAGACGTCTGAAAGACTTTTAGTCAAACAAGCAAAAGGCCTTCTCCAATTAAAGAGATCATGTTTAATTAACTTATGTATTGGAAATGTTACTAAAAAGGTAAAAATGTACGTTATAGACAATGATTTACCTTATATAATCCTGGGATTACCAGAATGTGGACAATTTCAACTAAACATTGATTGTAATTCTATGCAAATTTATCAAAGTGGACTAATAATTCCACGTAATAAAATGTTTGTGTGTACACCAATGTCATTTCATATTAATAATAATGAGTCCAAATATGTAAATCTTAAACCAAATGTAAGTCAAAATGTAAACAATGTAGGTACTGAGTTGGTTCACATTCCTCTGACCTCTGAAAACAATTCTGAAAATTTCCAGACTGTCAATAGAGAGAATGGTGAACTCAATTCTTTACTGTATAAATATTCGCATATATTTTCTAAAGACAAGTATGATATAGGGTTAATTAGGGTTGAACCCCAGCGTGTTAGACTTACGTCTGAGCTTCCTGTGTCCTTAAGACCTTATCGTACTTCTCCTAAAGAAGAAGAGGAAATAAAAAGCCAAATTGAGAAATTGTTACAAGCAGGTATTATAAGAGAAAGTAGTAGCTCATACTCGTCTCCCGTCACTTTGGCTTTTAAGCGTGATGAAGGCAAGCGTACAAGATTATGTATAGATTTTAGAAAATTAAATGCAATTACCAAAACAGATGCTGAGCCTTTACCCCGCATAGATTGCCTACTAGACAAATTAAGTCAAGCTAAAATATTTTCAACACTAGATTTAACTTCAGGCTACTGGCATATTCCAATTCACCCTCAGGATATTGAAAAACTTGCCTTTGCAACAAGTTTCGGATTATTTGAATGGCTTCGTCTACCTTTTGGCTTAAAAAATGCCCCAGGAATCTTTAACAGAACCATTCGTAGAATTTTGGCTAAATATAAGATTAACTTTGCTTATAACTATTTCGATGATATTATTATTTTTTCTTCATCTGAAGAGGAGCATTGGCAACACTTACAACAAATTTTTGAAATCTGTAAGAAAGAAAACATTAAACTTAAATTATCTAAATGTGTGTTCGCCAAAGACAAAATTAATTTTCTTGGTTATGAAGTTCAACAAGGAAAAATTACTCCAAATAATGCCAACATTGATAGTATTCAGAAGTTACAACCTCCTAAGAACGTAAAGGAGTTGCAACGTTTCTTAGGATCTGTCAATGTATATAATAAGTTTATCCCTAAGTATGCTCAAATTCGGTATCCATTAAATATACTTTTGAAAAAAAATGTTAAGTGGAATTGGACAGACGAATGCCAGAGTGCATTCGAAAAATTAAAACATGTGTTAATTTCTAAACCTGTTCTTCAATTATATGATCCTAAATTACCATGTCATGTATATGTTGATGCCTCAAAAAATGCAGTTGGAGCTGTGTTGAAACAGCCTGATGCCTCTAATATATTACATCCTGTTGCATATCATTCAAGGACTTTACGTAATTATGAACAAAATTATGCTATCACGGAATTGGAATGTTTGTCGATTGTGGATGCTTTAGACAAATTCTACTATTATCTCCATGGCCAAAAATTTGTCATTCATACTGACCATGCGGCTCTTGTTTGGCTCAAAAATGTAAAAAATCTAAGAGGTCGGTTATTCCGCTGGTCCTTAAAACTCAGTATGTTTGATTATGAAATCAAATACCAAAAAGGCTCCACAAATGTCGAAGCTGATATGCTCTCAAGGCATCCTGTTTCCCAGCATCTTCAACATACTGTACATTTATTAGACTTGGATGAAATTAAAACACAACAGAAAAATGACAACCTTCATGATCCAAAGTATCAAGAGATAAATGATGTAATCATATTAAAAAGAAAAAATCTACATAAAATTGTTGTTCCTATGTCACTACGTTTAAAATTGTTACAAAAGTGTCACGATCAATTAGGTCATCCTGGTGTACAAAAAATGCTAAACTTGATTACCCCTCAGTATTATTGGCCTCATATAACTGAGGATATTGCAAAGTTTGTCAAACACTGTGCAACATGCCAAATTAACAAGAAATCAAAATTGAAAAAATTTGGACTTATGCAAATTGTACCTCCAACAGATAAACCTTTTGAATGTATTTCTGTTGATACTGTCGGTGGTTTTAACTATTACAATTCTACAAAAAAATATCTCCACATTGCAATAGACCATGCAACAAGATATGTGTGGGCATTTCCTTCTAAAAGTGTCACCACAGAAACGTATGCCAATTGCCTTAAGCAAATATTCCAAGTTCAGGTACCAGAAAAAATTCTAACGGATAGGAATGCAGCCTTTACTTCATCACGATTCAGGAGATTCCTTCAAAATTATAATGTGAAACAGCTTTTGACTTCAGCACATCATCCTCAGACCAACGGTAAAGTGGAGCGAGTGAATCAATCAATAGTAAGTAGGCTAAAATGTAAAGTCAATTCTTCGTCCACTAAAGTTCCTTGGACACGTTTGTTGGAACAAGTCGTTACCGAATATAACAATAGTCCCCATTCAGTTACAAAATTTACCCCTGCATACTTAATGTTGGGCAAGCAGCCTTATGACTCCCCTATAAATCAAACTAATTACCCTCCAGTGGATGAAGCTCGAAAACTAGCAAAACAAAGGACAATAGATTATCATAATAAAAACAAAATTAGGTATGATGCTCGCTTTGTACCCTCTAAATTTAAACCTGGTGATGCTGTAATCTTAGAAGAATTTTCATATCCAAATACCCGTAAACTTTCAGCCCCTTATTCTGGCCCTTACAAAATTTTAAAACAGTGTTCTGAAGTGACTTGTGAAATAGATAAGCCAAATCAATATAATAACAGGTCTACTGAAATTGTACATGCATCCAAGTTGAGATATTACAATCCACCTGCCGAATTTAAATTATACCATGAATGAGTCAAACCTAATACTTTAATCTTTCGTAATTCTCTCCTTCTCTAAGCACTTTCCTGTCGTCCCATTAATTTAAATATGAAGAAGTCTCGGTTGAGTGTAAGAGAACCTCGCCAATATAGAAATATTTTCGTCTATATTTTGCGTTGTAATACTACATATTTGAATAAAGTTACACTTTTTATAATACCTATATTAAACTTGTGAATTAATATATTGTATTTCATATTAACATATTATATTTTGTATTACCATTTTGAGAGTTATTTGAATTTGAATATTGAAGTATTATTATTACCACTTCAAAATATTGAATTAATTGTATATCAAATATTCTATTTTTGTATTCCAGTTCTTCATATTACTTTACAGTTGGAAATATTTTATGGTTTTTTCATGTTCTTAAAGTTTGAAGCTTCATGTGTAATATATTCCAAAGACTTTTAAGAGAAAAATTGATATGTTGTGTATTTTTTTGTTAAATTTTGTGTATTGATTAACAGTATTAGCAGCTATGTCTCAATTTATATAATGTGTTTTTCAAGTAATGTTGTTTATCTTATATGTAAAGTAAGGCTCCAAGGACAGTATGCGGACAGCGAGGTCAAGATTTTGATAAACTCATCCCTTTAACTTGGAACCTTCTTTTCTAAATTTAGTCAAATGTTCTCACCTGAAGGGAATCCTTGCTCGAGGAGCTAGGGCCCGGCCCCTCTCGCAAGTCTTTTTCCGGAAGGGGGGATATTGTGATAATAACGGCCCACCATTATATAACGCGTATTCTAAATTATCCTCGTTTCTTCTCAATAAAGTACAGTCTCTTTCTTCTAATTGTGACCTAAGAATTGACCAACTAACCATCCAGATTACCCCCTAGTGCACGCGCGTTAAAAATAGTTGTAAACATGATTCAGCACCACGTGATGTTTTCGCCTCGGTGCTCTTTTCGGAACAACAGGTGACCCTTATGTAATCAAGTCACATGCTCAATTTTAGCCAATAAAATTATTTCCCCGCTGTCAGTACCCCTACACTTTATAACCTTCTGTAAAAGTTTAAGGCGTGCTTTTTACTGTCTGTCGATGTCTTGTGCTGTTTACGCGCTGCTCCTCTGCTGTCCAATATGATTTAAAATCTGCGTTCTGAATGCGCCCGGAAGGGACCGGTGGCGTTGCAATTGTTTGTTTCAAGTTGTCAAGATACCTGTGTCTTTCTGAATAATGTGTGTCTACATTAGAATCCGGAATAAATTAATATGCGTCGCATCTCTGTTCTGTGTGTCCCTTCAATGCCTTGCATCTCTATGTGGGTTTCTTCCCCGATGTGTCAACAGCTCTCGTGAAATGGTCTTCATCGCCTGACCCTCTGGCTACGTCTACAACATGTTTGTGTTTCATATCCTCTACATAGTTTAAGTTAAAGTTTACCGTGCGCGTTAGCCAAAATCATCACATATATATATATATATATATACATATATATATATACATATATATATATATATATATATATATATATATATATATATATATATATATATATATATATATATATATATATATATATATATATATATATATATATATATATATATATATATACATACATACATATACATATATATATACACATATATATATATATATATATATATATATATATATATATATATATATATATATATATATATATATATACACATATATATATACACACAAGAGCCAAAACATTATGACCACCCCTACATTTTGCAATGAAATCGCCTGGATGACGTGGAAGGCACGTGATCAGGTGGAAGTGGTATTTAACTGCTGCTGGAGAGTCTGAAGAATCATTCTTTCACTTACTTCTGTGTGTGATGGGAAAGGCTGCGGATCTAAGCGACTTTGATAGAGGGCAGATTGTAATGGCTCGAAGGCTTGGAACAAGTATTTCCAAAATTGCACGACTCGTGGGTTGTTCGCGACCTACAGTTGTTAGTACTTATGCAAAGTGGATGAATGACGGTGAAACCAGCAGTAGACGACATGGTGTTGGACGTCCACACGCTATCAAAGAAAGAGGTCGTCGGAGACTGTCTCGCATGGTGAAGCAAAACCGGGGCCAGACAGTGGCTCAGCTGACAGCCCAATAAAATGCAGGGCCAAGTAGAATAGTATCGCAGCACACTGTTCAGCGGACACTGTTGGATATGGGGCTACGCAGCAAACGTCCCACTCGTGTGCCTTTGCTGACCAAGCGTCATCGCCAACTGCGCCTTCGCTGGACCCGGGAACATCGAGACTGGTCCATGGATCAGTGGGAGAGAGTTGCCTGGTCAGATGAATCACGGTTTGTCATTCATCACGCCGATGGCCGTGTCAGGATACGCCGTCTTCCAGGCGAACTGTTGCTCCCTCAATGTACAGTAGGTCATACACAGGCCGGTGGTGGCGGTATTATGCTTTGGGGGACGTTCTCTTGGTTATGTATTCCGTTGTGAAGCACGGGTATTTAGTTTTAGGTATATATAGGAAAAAAAGAAAAAGATAAGTAAATATATACAGGACAGATATACGAAAACTTTCTTTTTAAGTTCATCTTTAAAGTATAAGAAATATTAAGAACGAAGTAATGGAGTTTTGAATGTATTGAAAAATTTCATAAATGCATTAAACACCGTTGTCTGAGGCCTAAACTATATCAACTAGTTTGAAAGAATTTGCTATTATTAGTTACTATTATATTTTATCGTTATTTGTTGATAATTTCGTATTTTTACTCTGCCTGATTTCGGCGCCTCTTTCAATGTCTTATCCATGGGACCCACCATATTTAGAGAAACTTACAACAAAAACAATCTACCTAATTATTCTAGAATTTCTACATTTGTGTCATGTGAAAACTTTTCAATTATCATGCACAGTTATTTATAGTACTTTTATATATATATAACTTATATATATAGTACTTTTATATATATGTACTTTTATTATACCTATATTAGACAATTTTCTCAAGATATCGAACCTTTTCTGAAGTTTATGTGCAAGAAGTCAGTGTTTGTTTACTTTATCGCACACAAAGACGACGTTAGGAAGAATGGTTTTTAATTAAGTACATATAAATTAAAGGGAAAAAATGTAGTTCTCACTATGTTTAGATAAAATAATTAAAAATACGTTTTAATGGCTCTCAAATTTTAGAAAATACAGATACGTTATCGCATTAAAGTTCCGAATATTATAATACACAACAGATAAGCAGTTTTCTTTTAGACAACAAATTACTAACTTCAACAGAAGGATAAAGTAAGATGTCGCAGTTTTCGACCTGTATTCGCTTGAATTGGAATAGGTTGAAATTTGTGATAGTTGAACATAAAATATCTAAAATTGTTATTACAGTCATGTTTTATAATACATACACACGATACTTATTAGCAGCAAATGACTGATGATTTCCAAATGATTAAATCGAAGTTACAATTAAAGATATCTGCAATATCTCCCCGACGCGCGATATTGCAGATATCTTTAATTTATCGGAATCCTATGAGCAATTCCTTGAAGATTCAAAGTTTTCTGAGATTATTTCTTTTAAACCTAATTTCATTTTCACAGACAAATCCCAATTTTTCTGTATTAAAATCCTTAATTTACTATTGTCTGTAATGAACTCATATTAATAAATAGTTTCAAAGTTATAACTTTCTCTCTGTAGATAAGGATAATTTACAACATTGTTTCAAGACACAAAATCAGAACTTTCTTTCAGTAAAATTTATATTTTGTATATTTTGCTTTGTTTAATTTCTCGTTGATTTTGTGAAAGTCGGTCTTAATTTTACATTTATTCTTATGGCGGGACCAATCGTATCCGTGAGAACTGATGGCAAAATCAAGCGTAGGACCGTTTAAATTTTCGCCCGCTACAACCAGCAGTTTGCGATTTCTTTCGGGGATTATTTGGAAAGGCAAGGATATCGCATGACCCCCTTTGGAAAGAGCGTGACCCCCTATAGAGAGACGGTCATTACAATCCCTCAAACTGTCAACCCTAAGGGGGGTGGAATTCTCGAACTGTCAACTGGACTCCTCCCACCACAAGAGTCGGGAAGGACTGGAAATGGGAACGGAGATATTTTTTTTTAGTACATAGCCACCTTAAAGATGTATTTCTAACATTTTATTGTTGGTATTTTATTCTTTCTTGAAAAAGCTTGGGATGAAATATTCATTTGTCAATATATTGTGAGTATGATTTATACTACATATGTTCCGAATGTTTTTCTTCACATGCTGCCTTAATGCCTTATAACTTCCGTAGATATTATTACACAACGCGCAGATGAATTTTCCTTCGATGACTCAACAGGAGGAATATATTTTAAAGATTCGGTATCTTCAGGAACAGACATTTTTACTTAGATTCACTAAAGAATAGAAAGACAAAATGGAACGTATTGTAACCGCTAAGATATACAAGAACAAAATGGAGCGTATTGTAGTGGTTCACAGACAAAAAAATTCCTTTTGAAAGGTTCTCGTAACAATTCTCATGTAATAAAATCATAAAATAAAAAGATTCCCATATAAGCCAACAGATGGCAAAAGGAGCAAAACGAAACTGATGCTGGATTTAGATTGCTGTCTGTAGACGCTTGTGACATTATCAATGTGCCTATTTACTAAATTCGATTTGGCAACGGTGTAGTTTTAGTTTAAATTTCGATTCGTAAATGTATGTGGATATCTAAGTATGTAAGTATTCAGGTTGTCTTTGTTCATCGATTTTGCTCTAGCATTGTAACTGTTTATAAATTTTTAACAGTGATTATGGCATTTTATTCTTGGTATTAGTCGTGTTTTTTTTAAAATTTAAAATGCTCAGTAAAGTATTTACTCTAATTAACACATATAACGTTTCCTTACAGCCATGGTTAAAACTGTTTATCCCCATTAGATTTTGTGTGCGTACTAGGAAGGATAACTAATTACTGGCTAAGATACTATGTAGTAGAGACAGTCCCGTTTTTTTTTAAATATTAGTTCTTACGGTAGAAATACTTAAGATTTAAAAAAAATTTAATTTTAATTCTTAATTGATCAAGGAAGAAATTAAAAGTCTATTTTCCCCAAGTTCGCTGAAGATAGTGTAGTGTAATAAGCTTATTGTGTTACCCTAGTAGGATATCCCTGAAAACTGTTTACATTGAAATTGAAAATACATTTTTAAGTCTCTCTGGTTACTTAACATAGTGGTTTTCAATCATAGTAAAGATGCCCATAATCAGCTAATAACAGTTTTTCTCTAATAATAACTGTACACCAGTGAAAAGAAAAAGGGCATTCTTTTTGGTAGTATATATGACTCGTAAGATTGCATGGTGTACATCATGCTTGCTGAAATTTTACAAAGTTGGGCAAGAGAAAGAATAAGAGAGTGATGGAAGAAAACATTATATATAATTATGCATCTAACTGTAAACTGCAATGTTAAATATTTGATGAAGGGAATGCATTAAAAACCAATTAGCAATTTTTTAAAAATTTTAAAATGATGGATAGAAAAGGAAATTTAGAGTTATTTTTTATTAGACGGACTGCTAGAAATGAAATTCTTTTTCTCAGAAACAGAACATTCCTGAGAAACTGATTTTGATTGCATTTGGTCTTTTATTGCACTTTCACACAATTGTATCCTATGGAAGTTTAGTTGATTAGATCAGTCTGAAACCCTGTAGGCTGTAATATTTTATCACACATATTTAAAAATTAAAATTTACTGTTTGAAGGAGAAAAACTAAATTTCCTTTTTTGTTTGTTTGTTTGTGTGTGTGTATGTGTTCATTCTATCTGATATTTGTAAGTTATCAAATGATTTGATTATGTCAGTTATTCTGAAAGTGTGTTGATCAGAAATCTTCTGGGTATCTGTGAGCTAAGGTGTCTTATGTTGTAAACTACACGATGAACATAATAGCTGATTTGGTATGATTTTATTATTAACAAACAATCTTTTTAAATTGTATGTATCTTTTAGTTGACAAACTTATATTTTTAATTTGCTAAATTTGATTGCTGTATTAAGTAGTAAGTAATCGAACATATTGGAAATTTGTAGAAAACATAAAATTGGAAGACACAGCTTCTTAAAATCAGCTATAAAAATATAAAGGGTGGCACCTAGCTTCAAAATAATGAATTGTGTTTCATCAGTCTAAGGTGCAAAGGTGCATTATTTGTGAATCTCAAGTATTTGTAAATTACCCTTAACACAATCGCACCTAATGCTCCTTGAACAGATGAAGAAACATTCATAAATTTAAAACTATTGGCCATACTTTATATTTTTATTGTGTAGTCCAAGAAGCTGTGTGTTCCTGTTTTTTAGTAAATATCATTTCATTATATTTTATATTTTATTTTGAAAGTCTGACTAGAAAAATGTTTTCTTGAATTTTGATGTTCAAAAATACAAGGTTTTGGAAATGACACCAATGAAAAAAATACTCCAAAATCACTTTGGTTATAGTATTTTTGTCAGAAAATATAATAAATAGCTATAAAATGGCATCTTGCTGAGTATTTTCTAAGCTGAGCATTTTCTAGACTAAAATGATAGTGGCTCACCTATGGAGAGGTAAAAGGGTTGAAGTCCTTTCCAGACACAAATTTATATTTCTTTATTCTTCATATCACTAGTGCATGTGTCAAGATATTACTTGAAGATCATTTTGTGCTAGTAAAAATGTTTTTTCTGCAGATTAACTGTCTTTTGTTGTGTTTTTTAATTTTTTACTTAAAAAAAAATATTGCCAGATCTTAGAAACATGTTTAAAAAGGAGTGGATCTGTTCAGCATCCAAATAATTTAAGAAAGGAAATTGTGATCACACTTGGATATAGAAAAGAATGTTCGAGAAATCAAAATGGAAACTATTGAAGTCAGATTGAATAAAAGAACTTTTGTGAATTCAGATCATAACATGATTTATAAATGTAGAAAAAGTGGACAATTTCTTAAATTCCAAAGTCTTAATTTCAATACAATATTGAAAATGCAATACTCTTCACAAATAGAGAATCTAATGAAAAATGATCATGTGCATGCATACTAACATTTGTGGTTAAAGAAAATTATTTGGTTTATTTTTGACATTTTAAAAACAAGAAGAAAAGTAAGTGGGGATATTAAAATCATGAAAATAATACTAAGAAGCATGCTTTGAAGGTAAAGTAACAGTGTAACAAATTTATTTGATAATCACACAAGAACATTAACGGTTATATTTGGTCCTCTTGTCATTTTGCCAGCTGCCACTTCAGAGCTTACACAACCCATTCAAGAAAATGTATAGTATACCATACATTCTCTTGAGTATATTCATACTATAGTTTTAGAGCTCTTAGTCTAGTCTCATACAGCCAAGTGATGACAAAATGACTAAGGTGCTGACATACAATCCAAGAATCAATGGGTTGAGTCCTCCCTCCTGTTGACATAAATGTTTGTAGCCATTCAGAATTACTTTAAAACAGTAGGTCTAAGTGTTAATCTGAAGAATCTGGGGCTGCGGCCAACTTGGTGATTATTTACTTCCTGTTATGATGTATCCTCTTTTCTGGTTACCCCCACAATTCATATTAATGGGCCTTTGATAGCAACCCTGTTTACAGACAGCAATCTAATCCCAGCATCAGTTTTGCTCCTGCTGCCATCTGTTGACTTATAAAGGAATCTATTTAATTTAGTATGTATTAAAATCAGAATTTAAAGAGATTTTAACACAATAAATTGTTGAAATTTAAATTTTCTTTCTTCAAATATCCACAATCATTTAAATTTGATAAATTTGAGTTTGTTAAGTAGAAAATAAATGTATTGAATAATAAGCTTAAATTTAAAATATTTAAAGTTTAAATTGTAATAATTTAAATTTATTTGAATATATAATTTTTTAAAATCAAATTTTATAATATTTAAAGTTTTAAATTGGAATAATTAAATTTATTTTTAAAAAAAATTTGATTTAAAAAAAATTATTTTAATGTGGTTACATTTGTGTATTTACAAATTTATATAATAAAAAGATTAAGAGAAGAAATGTTATTATCAAGACCTGAAAAGATTGCATTTTTCATTTGTATTTTATATATAACAATACCAGAAGCCAGAATAAAAATATTTTTCTTGGTTATAAATTGAAGGATGCTAAGTCCATTTTTTTGATAACCAAAGGGAGCAAAATGAAATACTGTAATTCTGTAACACTTTTCAGTAATAGAGCTACAAATTTTATGTTCCTTGGGATTCCATGAGATCTAATTGTAAGAAAATTCATGGTTATACTAGATAGCCCAACAAGCAGAAAGCCATATTAAAGAGCAAGATATTTTTTATCTCTAATTCTACTAACCTTTATTTAGAAGAATGTTTTATTAGAAATTGACAAAAATAACAAAGACAATATTAAATTTGAACTGTTGGATCGTTTGGTTGATTTGTAACTTTATGGTCAATTATGCTCATGAGGGCTAATTAGACTGGGGCGTATGGTTTAAAGTGGATTCCGAACCATTACAACATCCGTGCCAACCTGAGATTCAAGCCTGTCACTTTTCATACATTAAGCCAGAACTCTAACCAATTATATAACTTAAAATTTAATGAAGAGATAACTAAAGAGGTCACAATCATATATTACATATTCAGTAATCAAAGATTTTGTTTTTCTTGGGCTGTTCGAGTTAAAAGAGTATGTGTTATATTATCCACAGATGATCTAAAATATTCTCACTTTGGCCAAGTTTACCTTGGATGTATAAATTTGCTGATAAAGCTGAAACTATAACCTTCACAGCTTAAAAAATATGGTCAAAAGAGTAAGTGGTAATAATAAATATGTAAATCACACCTTACAATGATAACCTGTAAAGCTATAATCAACTTAATATAAGAGTTTTATATGATTACACAATTGAATTCAATGAAATAGATTCATTTATTGTTAAAATGCAAAATTAAACACTGAATGTCTGGTTCAATTGGATATTGTACAGTACCACATTATGTACTCTATTAATATAGAATAGATGGCGCCACCTTAAAACCTAGTACACCTGTTTTTTGTAATAAACTGTTCCAAAGGGTTGAGATTGATTCCTGATTGGTTGCCCTTGCTCTAAGTTTGATTTCCCCGCGCAATTAAAATTATTTTACTCTTTCGGTTTCCTCTCTTCCTTGGATTAACACTGACTTTTATGCTCATGCGACGCCTTTCATAATCGCCTACGAATACCGGTAAATTTTCATTGTTTTTCCTTTTTGATCTTGAGTGAAAGGGGCAACAGGATTATTAAGATAATATTACTGATGAAGAGGAATTCGAAACTGAATAAGAATCAATTCAAGAATTCAAAGTAAGAGTCCCTTAGAGTTTCAATGAGAACTCAAAGAATTTTGGATAAATTTAAGGGCAAATTTACTGAACTTTGATAGTAATTACAACCCTACGGTTGATGAAAAGATATGTAAAACGATTAGTGAACGTCTAGCGAAAATTACGCAGATTGTGAAAGCATCCCACTTCTCCCTAAGTAATAAAAAAAGTAAATTTACTGAATCTGAAAACTTTGATAGTTTTCACAACGTTACGGGTGATGAAAACATGTTTAACGTTTAGTCAACGTCTACTAAAAATTACGGCGATTATGAAGGCATCGTCAAAAAAACAATCCTAGGACGTACGAATCTAGATCAAGGTAAGTCAATTTTTATGTTTGTTATTTAAGGTATCTGACTACGTTTAAAACGTCGATATAGATGAAAATTATGAAATTTCTTATATTCTTAAAAGCATGTAAATTTCTGTTTCTAAACCTTTTATTTTTTTCCATACGATGATAAGAAATTAAATCGGAGCGATTTCAGTGCAATTAAATATTTTAATTTCGTTTTCTGAAGAACCTATATTTCATTAAAAATGTAATTATTGAAATATATTTTACATTTAAAATTGCTATTGTCTAGTTAGGGACTACTTTTTCATCATTTTCCTACTTTGGTGCTATATTCCGGCGAAAATTAGCACAAATTTTCTGAAGTTTTTTAAAAAATGGCACCGAACGTGGTCGGATACCTTAAACTTGTCATGTTGCGATTTTTTTGAAAGGTCGCCAGAATTTCTGAGTTCTCTTGTTTTTTCCCCTTCATATTTCGTTGTTTTGGTGTTTTAAACTTTTAAAAACAGTAAAACATCGAAATATGAGCGGGGGGGGGGAAATGGCGGACTCAGAAACGCAAATTTGGCGACTTTTCAAAAAAGTCGCCAACCGCCCCAGCTTATTCCGATTTACCGGTCAAAGTCCTGTAGCAAAAATAGACCTTAGTATTTTTAACCATCCAACTCCAAATCTTTAATGCATTATTGCATATAGATTTTATGCTCAATATTTATATAGATAAATATTGAGCATAAAATCTATTCCTATTTAAATAAAAACCTGATGAATTTATGGTATTCAATTATGAAATATTTAATTTAAATAAACATTTCCCTTGTGCAACATGTTAATAAAATTAGTACAGAACTGAATATTGATGGTACGAATTATTTTAACAATAAATAAAAATTAAGTAAGAAATTGAAAATATCTCTGTATACTTAACAAAATTCAAAATATTCTTTTCTAAAAATCCTCCCGAAAATTTGAGGTGCATCGTATCGCCCAGTGAGTGTTATTGTCCAAGAAATATTGTAATTCAGTTATGTTCTTATCACATTTCTATTTGAACGTTTGGTAATTTTCTCGAGGATTCAGGTTATGCAACGGGAGAAAATTAAAATCAAATTATCTTTTCGAAAACTTCTGGAAAAATGTTAAACCTTCGATCTTTGGAAACATTTTGTAATCTATCCTGTGTAAAATTAAAAGATAAAAATAATATTATTATCTTAAAAATACTTGACTGAGAATTTTTTAGAGTAATTCTGTTAATTTTTTCTTATTAGTAATCTTAATTTTTTTTCCTTACCTAAAAAGAAATACCTAACCCATTGAAATGATTTAATTTTAATAATTGTAATGTGAGCTCTGTGTAACTTTTTGGAATTGCTTTAAATTCCCACATAATGAATGCCTCTAATAGTACTATTATTTAATTCTATAGTTCTTTTGTAGAACCCTTAAATAGATGCTTTGATCTTTCAAGGTATCACTATCAGATTAGAAAACAAGGGGGAAGGAGGGATTGTTCCATTTTCTAGACTATAGTACCGTAAATCCCCACATAATGGATGCCTCTAAGATAAAGACATACCTCATTTTCAGATGTATAAGAATTAGCTGGCAGAAATGCTGTGAATATACATTTTAAGTTTGTACCCATCAGACTACCCCAGATTTTGATCTATTTCTATACTGTGAAGTTTTCTATAGTTCTTTAAATAAGTGTAGAACCCCTAAATGGATGCTTTGATCTTTTAAGGTGTCATTATTCATCAGAATTATCCCCCCCCCCCCTCCCCGAAAAAAAAAGAGAGAGAGAGAGAAGGAATTATGCTATTTTCTATTCAAAATAACCACTTCTATAACAATTTTAACTCGTAGTCTTTTTATGAAAGGTTGGTTGTACATTTCTAAGCTCGATCTCTTTAAATCCTCAGTAAAGTATTTCAACAAAAAACCTTCTTTTGTCGATAACCGTATTTGATGGATAATTTTTTTCTATCCCATGGTTGTCTATTAATGAGGTGTTTCATTGTAATAGTTTTTGATGCTGACATTTAGTCAATATAAATAGTAATAATTATCTCTGAATTCATATCACTAGTGTGCCCATTGAAAATAAGTTAGTATCTATATACAGTGGAATCTCGATCTATCGTTTTTCAAGGGACCGATTGAAATGAACAATAAATTCAGAAAATCGATAGATGCGGAAACATAACAAAGCAATATGATCGTTGGGACTGGATAAAATGAACGACACATACGGAAAAACGATGGATCTGAAAACGATTGATCGAGATTCCACTGTATTTAAGGTGCTAAACTGACTTTTTAGGCGGTCCATGAGAGAAAACTGCTGCATCAATTTACTTAATTTTGGTCTTAAACAAAAGATTGTAATCTGTAAATTTGTCAAATTTAGTTTTTGTAACTGCAATTTCTGTTATTCAGAGATAATTTACAATTAAAAATTGATTTCTGTATATGCTCAGTGGCATGTTTAAATCTGGCTTTAGAAACTGTTTATGCGCATGCTGTGTGACATGTTTTTATGATAAACACGTTTATTCCCAAGAGTTTCTAGATCTCTCTCTACCATTTTTATTTTTACGTTAATTTTGTTTGTGGAATATAAGATTTAACTAGATGGAAATTGTTTATTTCCCGCTGTTCAGTTAGCAATAATTTACAATAAATAAATAAATAAAGCTTTTCTGCACATTCCCAGTGACGTATTTAAATCTGGCTTTAGATACTCTCTAAGCACTAGGCCGCTTAAACACATTAATTTGTTTTTGCGCATTATTATAATTTTTGATATACACCACCGTAATAAAAAATTAAATGGAGGTGTATAGTGCAGAGTAAAAAAAATGCAATGAAATGTAGAGCTCTAACTTTTATTTAAAAGTAAAAAATGTCAGCAACTAAAAATATAAACATGACTAAAATAATATAGCATAAAAGAAAGTCCCATCTGGACTACTGTAAAAAGCATTACTGCGATATTCAGTGAATAACTCTTTCGGACAAGAGCACCGACTGATAGACGCTGTCATGCCGACTGATTTGGATGTTCTATCCACCGCTGATATAACGCATTTCGCCTTCTAAAATTTCCATACATCGTCAGCAAACCACGCTGCTAAATTATCTTATTGGATACTCTGCAATGCCATCACCACAGTAGGCGTGGTGGCGAAAATCACTTCTATTGCGTCATCCTGTCCGTGTTTTTTTTTTTTTTTTTTTTTTTGGATGGGAAAAACTTTACTCATACGTCTATCAATTTTCAACATTTGTCAATGATGTGTCGAGTATAATTTGTGTATGTACATTTATTTACTATCTAGCCATCATGTTTTGACGGGTACCAACTAGTTAGTTTTTATTTTATAAGTACAACTCTACTAGATGGATCATTTTGGAGCTTTTTCATTGAACAAAACATGACCCAAAAGACACCAGCTGTCCCATCCTTAGCATTCTTCACTTATACTTAATAAAGAGTACAATTTTAATAAAGAGCAGAAATACATTCATGGCAAATAGTCACCTGCTTATTGGAACAAATATATTAATATAAGGGTTACAACTTGTAATATTTTCTACATGGCTGTGATTTTTTAGTCCTTTTATATTTGTACTACAGTAAGAAATATGTACTTGTGTATGAGAAATGGCTGTTTATACAAACATGCTGTTGTATGTGAATGAATATGTTTTTATGATATATATAATGCTAAAAATATTAATGATTGAACCTTTAGATTTAAAATTAAATAAACTGTCACTCTTATAATGTAGATGATATATCCTTTTTTTTTCAGATAATTGATTGTACATAACTTTTGAAATAGAATAATAATATGCATCTTTCAATAAATTTTAAATATATTGTTTTTATAGAATTCTATCTAATGAATAAAACATAAATTCATTATATTTTTTTATATTATTTCTTGTAAAAGCTTGGGATGAAATGTTTATTTGTCAATATATTGTGAGTATGATTTATGTTAACATTACTTCTGAGTAGAGAGAACTTATGAATGAAATATAATGCTAACTCATCAATTTGAGATGGAATTTAAGCCCATGAGAAGTCAGGCTGCAAAGATGCAAAACTTAAGTATTGCTTAAACCAGGAATGGGCAAATTGCAGGCCGTATATGGCCCGCTACAGATTTTTTTGTGGTCCACCTAAACAGCCAGAAAAACTGCCAAAGGCAGCTTAAAACTCCAAGACAGCTTAAAAAAAACTGCCAATATTTTATTTTATTTATATTGATTTTTATGATATAATTTATACCTTCTCTGAAATGCAAAGTTAACTAAAAAGGGCAATCGGCCCCCAAGCCAAAACAATTTCTCACCTATGGCTTAGACTATGAGATGAGAGTAGTCATCATATTATCCTCAAGAAAGACCTGGAATTTTGTCTATAGTTGGAAGTCCAGCTGTAAAGCTGCAGATGCTAGGCTTAACTGAATACATGTTTGGCTAGCACAAGTTCATAAAGTTTGTAGGATCATAATTTGAAAAGATTTTGACATATCTTTGTGGTACATTGAGGAAAAGTCAAACATTTACCAAGAGTAGCAAATGGATCAGTGGATATTTAAAAATGTATAACAACATTTCAATAAACAAACTAGTACACTAACAAAGTGTATTTATTGCCCTTATAAAGTGAAAATCTCAAACTCAGTGAAGGCTCAAACTCAGTTCATTGTAAATCTACCCCATTTATGTAGGGGTGAATGAAAATCAATGTTATTTACTACACAAGGTGCACTAATTCTAAATGCCAGTTTATCTCTAATTAGTCTGTTGTAGCCTCCCCAACGGAACAAAGCGATTTTATTTAGGCAAGAGTTCTTTTTTTTTTTATTGTTGTATAATTCTGAATCAATAAGGTAGTTGTATTATTTTTCTTGAGGTTCTGTTCTTTTCTGCTCTGTTCTTGCTTTTACATACTTGACCGAAAGATGAATGTTTTTTTACTGTTTTCCTTTTCTTACAAAATTCTCACAAATTTCTTCATTATTAAATTAAATATTTAGTTGGAATTAAATTAAGGAAAATGTATTTAGTGTTATTCTTTATGCCTTAAGTCTTTTTTTAATGATAATATGCAGTTAGAAAGGAAAGGAGTGGCATGATGCATGGAAACTATTGAAGGGGGTTGCAACTCGAAAAAGGTTGGGAAACACTGGTTTTGAGGGTTTTATTTGCATTCCTTCCTCCTGAAATAAGAATTCTTCATGGTGAAGTTTACCTCCTGCCCACATTAAATAATTATATTAGCTATTGTGTTGTATGTATTCACCTCACAGATTTGATTGATAGTGCCACAGTCTATTAGGAAAAAAATATTGAGAATATTTATTTACCATGAAACTGTAGGACAATGATTTTTTTTTTAAAGCAAAAAGTCTCATTCAAGGCTCAAAATCAGTTCATTTGATTATTTTTACCATACTGTTACCATGCAGAGTGTGTCTTTCATTCTGAAATTTATTCCAATTGATGTTTTACATGTGGATATCTGAAGTTAATATGGTATAAAGTATGAGATCCAGGTAATGTCAACTTCTCTGTAGATTTAATTTAAAAATACATTTAAAAAAATCACTTGCTCTACATTTTAACATCTGCTTTCAGAAGCAGAAACTGTTCAATAAAAATGCATTTGATTAATGACTAATCAGAACCTTCTTCCCTTAGCCTAATTAGAATTTTTTTCTTGTGGTCTTATGCTATAGGGTTCTTTCTTGTATTCAGAAGTAGTGTTGCAGCACTACATGATGATGATGTTAGAAGATAGTAGAGCACTACAAAATAGAGGGGTATGAAGGATTTGAAATTAAGGATTTCTCTCGGAGAGAAATTTTGAAGAATTATTGTTGCAACATATTGGAAAATGACATGGTATTGTACTCTGTTGTAAGGTATATTATTCTATGTTAATAGAGTTTAACTTAAAAATTAATAGAAAAAAAGGATTATTTCTGGTTGTTCTTCACCAGCCTATCCCTTACAAGAATGTCCATAGTTAAGGTAGAATAGAAATGCTTATAGATCAGGTTGCACCAACTGAGAAATGACATGTCTTCCGAAGAACACTTATAATTTTTTTCTTAGTTGATTGCAACCAAACATATTATAGAATTTTAAGAATTTTAGTAAAATTCTATAGCTAAATAGAATTTTTATAAGACAAAAATTTGTTCTAGAATTTTTTACAGAAAATAGTACAACAAATTTTGTTACAATTTGTCCTATACTTTGTTTTTTGTTATAGAGTTATAATTTTGTATTCTTTCTTTAAGGAGTGCTGTGTTGAATCAAATAGATACACCACCTATAAGAAAACTGTCACAACCTTCAGTGCCAGATCCACCTGATTTATCTGGATTGGATAGAAAGAGTGGAATTAAATCAAAGTTTAGGGGTGATAGGCTGTCTGATAATCAGCACTCCGTAAAAAAACGTAATGTTGACTTTAGAAGTAGTTCTTTGGCGAATTCTTCTGAAGTTTCCTATTCAGTATCTTCCAGCCATACAAAAACCAGAGGAAATTCACAGACTGGGGATATTACTGATGATCATAGGAGTCTTACCACACAGAAATATTTTAATGCAATGCATCATAGATCTTCAAGCCATTATAATTTAAGAAGTAAAGGTTGTATGTATGCAGAAAATACTAATGCTGAACAAAATCATGCTTCTCATGGATCATCTCAAGCTACCTGTTCTAGATCTTCCATTAGTTCAAAAAGTAGAAATAATTTACAGTCTGAGAATACCAATGTTGGAAATAGAAATTGTTCTGCTCAGGTTAACATATCTAGATCCTCACCTCCCATGACTACCTTCTGCCCCATTCATCTACCAAAGATTCAGCTAGGAGATGTAGTAGGGACAGTTTTCATTCTGAATAATAAAAGCAACAGCAATAGTTATGCCCATGATGATAAGAACAATATCAATCAAATCAATGCTTCTCATGGATCATCTCAAGCTACCTTTACTAGATCTTCCATCAGTTCAGAAAGTAGAAATAATTTACAGTCTGGGAATACCAATGTTGGAAATAGAAATCATTCTGCTCAGGTTAACAAATCTAGATCCTCGTCTATCAAAGCTAGGGAAAAAAATTGAGAATCTTCTGACCCATTCATCTTCTAAAGACTCGTCAAGGAAAAGTACTAGGGACAGTTTATATTCTGAAAAAAAATTAACAGTAAAAGTTATGCTCATGATGTTAAGAACAATTTTAATCAAATCAATGTAGATGGGGAAAATGAACAGAATTTTCTCCCATTTTATGATAGAAAAGTTAGACCAATGTTATACGATACCTTAAGAGAATTAGTGACTAAAGATTCCAATGAAATATTATTAAGAATTTGTGAGAAAAATAGCACCTTTATGTCACTTATTGCACAAAAAGATATACGAATAGATAAGAGGGCACTTACTCTTATTTGTCTCAGAAAAGGGTGTTCATCTAATTTGAAAGAAACTTTAAACACTTTTTTTAATTTTATGAAAAGCAAAACTAACTTTCTAATAATATCTATTCAGACATTTCTTGTATCATTACGTCCAGACATTTTAAAAGATTTTCATTTGGATTCCTTATCATATTTGTTAGTCTTTTCTCAGAAATTCCAGCATATATTACCATCATCTGCTTCTGATGTAATATCTATTGTGTGTCCCTTACTACGTTCAAAATGTGAAAATGTTCCGAAAGCTCATAACTACTTCAGTGATGTTATGGGCAAGTTGAAAGAAATTGATGAACGAAATGAATATTTTTTAAGACAGCATTCTCACGCTGCTATTTTAAAAGCATCTAAGAAAGAAACATTGTAGTTAAGTGAAACTCCTGAAAACTTTCGTTCATTGCCAGTTCTACCTAATGATGATATCTATGCAGATGCATTTTTAAGTCCTAATATTGTTGAGGGAAAATACTTTGATACAGAACATTACTTAGATGTTCAATATTGTTTACCGAGAGAAGTTTATGTGAAACAATTAAGAGATGGTATAGGAGAATATTTAAGGTTTAAACAGGCTGGAAAGTCCATTAACAATTGTAGACATGTGCGAGTCTATGAGAATTTACACATTGTAAAACAAGAATTTACAAATGGTAGCGTGTTACACACAGCACAACTTTCAGGTAATAAATTCTCAAATATTAGATGGGAGTACAGCAAGTGTTTCTTGTGAGGATCTTTATTTTGTTTATCATTTGCTGATCTTAAAACTGTCATTTGCATCAGTAGCACGTTAACAAGAGTGTATTGTAAGTCTTCGAAACACTTTCTACTTTTAAACTTGCAACCCATGAACGGCTGGACTTTGAAATATTTTCTACTTCTAAACTTGCAACACAGGAAGGGCTGGACTTTGAAATACACTCATGGACAAAAAAATTAGCGCACCAAGAAGGAGTCGTCAAAATGAAACGAAATTTTACATACGTAATGAATACTTTGATATAAGTAAATGATAAGAAAATCAAAGAAAAAAGAAAATTTATTTCAGAGAAAAAGGCAAAAGAACGGAGGAGTTAATACTCCGTTGGACCCCCTCTAGCGCGAATGCACGATGCGATACGATCGGGCATTGAGTCATAGAAGTTCTGTATGATGTCTTGAGACATTTCGTTCCATATTTGCTGTAACCTTGCCTCTAGTTCGTTCAAACTCGTGGGATGCCCAACTCGTCGTTCCAGATGATCCCATATATGCTCGATTGGAGACAAATCTGGGGATCGGGCAGGCCGAGGAAGGGTAGTAACAGTGCGGAGACAGTCCTGTGACACCCTTGCCGTATGATGCCGAGCATTGTCTTGTTGAAGAATGGCTCCTGGGAGCCGTTGCATGAGTGGCAACACATGTGGTTGCAGGATTTCATGAACATTCCGCTGGGCTGTCATGGTGCCTCGGAACATTACTAGGGGTGACCATCTATTGTAGGCAATGGCACCCCATACCATCACACCAGCTGTGGGAGCGATGTGTCGCTGTGCAGCAAAGGCAGGATTGAAGCGTTCACCACGGGCTCTCCACACACGAACACGATTGTGATGACTGCCGAGATTGAATCTGGATTCGTCGCTAAAGACGACCTGGTTCCATTCCGCTGCAGTCCAGTTTCCTCGTGCGCGGCAAAACTCCAAACGGAGGCGTCGATGGGTGGGCGTCAAGGGCAGCACACATAATGGGCGCCGCGATACCAACTGTCCTTCAGCCAGGCGCCTTCGTATGGTTCGAGAAGACACAGAGGCCCCTAGTGAAGGTGCTACCTGTGCCTGGATGGCGGCCGATGAAGCAGTTGGCTGTACGCGTGCATTTCTTACGATGTGGCGGTCTTCTGGACGACTGGTCTGTCGAGGGCGTCCTGGGCCTGGTCTTCGTGTACATGACATCTCTCGGGTCTACTGGTCCCAACACCTCACAACGCAATCAGAGCGGCCTAATTGACGAGCTACTCGCCTAGCTGACCACCCAGCTTCCATCATCCCGACGATTCTCCCCCCTCTCAAACTGCGACAACTGCTTATATTGTCTTCGAACACGGCGTAATGGCATGTCTATCTCAGCTCTTCCTTTGTAGATGATTCAGCACACTCAAACAAGCTTTGGTTAACTGTTTTATACTCCACAGAGTACGATGTTCAACGTCCTCTACCGGCTATACGTAATGCGCAATCACGCTGCATTTCTAATCATTTGCATATCTCCCCGACATGTACCTTCATTGCAAGTTTCGTTACGATTCCGCAATTATTTCTTGGTGCGCTAATTTTGTTGCCCATGAATGTATTTTCTACTTCTAAACTTGCAACACAGGAACGGCTGGACTTTGAAAAAAAGAAATAGAATATAAAATACACATAATATATAATACATATATAATTCAATACAAAAGATACATAATACAATACAATACATATATAATACAATACAATACAATACATATATAATACTAATACATAAAAGAACACGAAATAGTACGGTGTCTGAAAAGGGACTCGCACGGGAGATGGGTCCGATTGGACCCAAGACCACGCGCGAGCACCCATCCGGATGTTTGGAGCACAGGAATGCTCCGAACTTTGAAAAAAGACAGGGGCTGAGGTCCTCGAAGAAGACAAACCTTCCTGTCACAGGATGAGTCTAATTAGACCATCTACCTAGTTGCTCGTAATAAAGCCTTAGAGATCTGTTAATTAATAATATGTACTTATCTCATGATATGGCTAGTGTTATTTTGGCGTACCACTTGTTCAGACTGCAATTTTTGAGTCACACAGCTGTCGCAAAACAATAATTAAATTACACAGTGTGTTGAACTCTAAGTTGGTCCCCGGGTCACAAAAAGCAACAAGATTGTGTTATTAGATATATTAACGAACAATCATTATAGTACTTAATACCACCCACCATTGGCCCCTGGCAAATATCTATTTGCTGGGTTCGCCTGCCAACCTTTGAGCCATTTCTTGGCAGCTGCCTCGCTGCTCCAGTCGCTAAGGTTAAAGTTATAAACATCATCTAAAAGGAAATAAAGTTAACGCAATGTCAGTTAGCGGAAAAACCAGTAAAGACACCCCCACGGAGGCGTCCGAAAATGAAGAAGTCAGCCCGACACAGTTGATAACAAAGCCTAAAAAGAGGCCCACTAAGTAAAAAAAAGATTGATTCCCAAAGGAAACAAATAAGAAAACGGGACATTCTAACACCTGAGAAAGTAAAAGAATTCTGTAGATCTTTCAGCAAAGACTATGCTTCGAAGATCGCAGAAATTGATCAGAGCTCAAAAGAGACAATCTCTCAAATAGCGGAAAAAGAAGAGAGTAAAGTCGTAATAAGAAGTACGCAAACGCACAGACGTCAGTGCACAAGAGAAACCCAAACCGATGACTATGAAGTCCAACCAACAAACAACAGGAAACACCAACAACTGGCCCGTACCATACGATCAGGGTACTCAGACTGATGAAGTTGAAGACAACAACTTGTCAGCAGTGCAGTTATTGGTCAAGTTACAAAATAAATTACTAAATACCTTACAAAACAATACAAATATACAGAAAAAAGTTGGTTAGAAGCTCTGGAAAGGGACGCGCAGGTCCAGCAGATCTTGCACCATCTTCCTTATGGCTCTTGCAATAATAATCGTTGAACAATCTGTTCTTGATCCACTGTCTGAAGTCCGACGGCAACTTCCTTCTTGCATCGTCCCATTGGATGCAGTCGTAGATGCAGTGATCTACAGTTTGTATGGCCCCAAATCTACATTTGTCGTCTATACCGTGGAATCTTGCCTGGTAGGATCCATAGGAACCATGTCCAGTGATTGCCTGGTTTATCAGGAAGTCACTCGCCAGTCTCTTGAGGAAGACCAGTGGATATACGTTATGCACCATACGTCCCTTGTCCGACTCATTCCATGCTCTCTGCCATGCAAGCATGGCTTCTTTCATGAGCAGGGATTTAACCTGCTTTTTGGTATGTTTATACCTCGTGTTAATGATTTCTAGTTTGGTAGCCTCTTTGGCAAGCCGGTCTACCGCTTCATTTTCGGTATGTCGCACATGGGCTTTCACCCAGTGGAAGTGCACTGATATATTAGAGTCTTTGATAGCTTTTTTAAGCTCATCAGTGCTGTCCCCTTTTGACCCCAATGCGCTGAGCGCTTGCTGGGTGCTCATCGAGTCCGTATGGACATCGATATCTGTTATATTGTGTCCGGGCCTCCTCTATCGCCATTGCTATGGCTCTAACTTCCGCATTGTAAGAGGTTGTGTTATTTGTCAGCCTCTCCTTTTGTTCTTTTATTTTATTGCCGAGATGGTAGTGGATGTAGGCCGAGCCCACTCTCCCATCAAGTTTGGAACCATCTGTGTAGAAAGAGTGCTCTGTTTCTGCACTTTGGCTATGTGTCCAATTTATCTTATAAATGTCTTGGATTTTATTTATCTTATGTGTCTTCACCTCGCAGTTATCCCTGTTATAGGTTGTATCGATGACTTTGGTCTCTCTTCCTTTATCTAGTAATAGGAACTTTTACTGTTCCATCTTGGCTTTTAAATCCAGCGGAATGCATCCTGCGAGCACATTCAGTGCATCAGTTGCTACCGTGCGGTAGCATTTAGTGATAGCCAGTAAGAAGGGTCTTTGGACCTGCTTTAGTTTAGTGTTCATTCGCTTGTAACCGGCGTACCACACTTGTGCTCCGTAGAGCAATATCTTTTCCGCCACCGTATGATAAATTTCCCTAATGACCTCGGGCTTTAGTCCCCAGGTCTTTTTACTATTCCTGGTGATTTTGTGAAGGAGGCGTAGTGCTCTTTCCTTCACGTTATCCAAGTGCAGCATGAATGTAAGATTCTTATCCAGGGTGACCCCCAGATAATTGATAGATTGGCGATATTTTATAGTATCGTTCCCCAGTTTCATACTTTGCGTTCTTGTAATGTTTCCCTTATTAGGGAATATCGTGTATTTGCACTTGCCAATGCTATAGTTTAGTTTATTCTTATTAGCCCATTCGCTACACTTGTCCAGGGCTTCACCGGCCAGTTCGGTGAATTTGTAAACCCGGGGACTGCGGATCAATATAAGTAGGTCATCAGCAAATGCTTGAATTTGATACTTGTCGTTGTGGTTCGTCGTTACCAGCAGATCGTTCATGATGACTAACCACAGAATGGGGCCCAGTGAGGATCCCTGCGGGATTCACACGTTATATTGCCATAAAGTGTCTTCTATACGGACCGTCCTGTCTCTCAGGAAGCTGTTTATAATGCAACTAAGTTCTTTGGGAACCTCCAATTTCGTCAGTTCTTCCATGATGCGGCTCCTATGAGCTGAGTTAAATGCGTTCTTAATGTCCAATGTAATTGCACACGTGGATTCGTTATTCAATTTATTATTATCAGTTATGGACAATGCATTATTTAAGGCATCGTGTGTGCTGCGTCCTCTTCCGAACCCGTATTGGAGTTCAGAAAGCTTTCCACCCAGTTCAAGGTGTTCAACCAATCTGTTGGTGATTATTCGATCCAATATTTTCCCCATTACTGGTAGTAGACAGATAGGTCTGTAGGAAGCCGCCAATGAGAGATCCTTTCCTTCCTTGGGGAAGTAGATGACGTTTGCCATCTTCCAGGTGTTGGGGAACACCGAATTTTCCCAGCACTTGTATAGTTCAACCATGAATTGACTTCTGACCCTGAATAGCTCCTCGATAATGCTGAGTGAGAGACCATCGAAACCAGGCGCTTTATTTTTAGCCATTTTTTGTATGGTTTTTCTATTTCCAGTATAGAGAGTCTGGATGTTGTGTAAATGGTCTCATTCCGCTGAGCCGTGTACTTGTAGCTCTTAAAGTGGTGTTTAGCTAGTATGGTCTGGATGTCCCCATCATCCATGCGGATTTCTCCGTTTTCGTCTACCAGCCCCGTCTTCACGCCCTTGAGTGTGAAGTTACCATCTTTATTTTTGATGGTGTTATATAGAGCTCCGAAAGTGTCTCTTGTTGTTATAGACTCTATATAATCTTTGAATTTCGGCCGTTTGGCGTTCAAGATCTGTTTTTGGTACACGGGTCTCTCTCTCTCTTGAAAGCGACTTTGTATTTGTCTCGTTCGATCTGGTTAGTCTCACTTTGATATCGCCTTCTCAGGGCTCTAACTTTGCTGCGCATAGCGGCAAGTGATGGGGACCACCAATAGGTATTTCATTTGGCATGCTTTGTCACAGTTTTTCTATGTTCTTATTTATATCGAATATTATTGTATTGAGATCTCTGTTCAGGAATTCGTTGTTCCAATCTCTGGTTATCTTGCATAAATCAATCCTGAAGTCCAGCCAGTTAATGTTCTTCAGTTCCCACCTTGAAGATTTAAACCTGTTTTTAGGGTGAGTCAATTTAACATCGAAGCTTATGCCGTTATGGTCTGTGAGTGTGTATTTGTCGCTCACTTGCCAGTGATCTCCTCATCGTCCATACCAAAGGAGACTGTAAGGTCTACCCAGCTCTGTCCCATAGTGCTGTTGTAAGTAGGAGGGCTATTCGGGTGATTTATAAAGCTGCCCACGTGTCGGGTTACAAGTTCTACTATAGCAGATCCCCTTTCGTCGGTGTTGCTCGGTTCCCACAAGTAGGACTTTGCGTTTACATCACCGTTCAACAAGATTTTATCATTGTTGTGTGTAGCGACGAGTGCTGATAATTGACTGAAGTGCGGTTCTGTCCTGTCCATGTTGCCCGAGGGTGATGGAGGCAGGTAGATCGAGATTATCAGGTATCTCTGCGTGTTTATATGGATAAAAACCGCCACCAGGTAGTCGGTGACAAGCACTTTCGTACAATTAAGCTTGTTGAGGATCGCTAGGGCAGCTCTGGGCTTTTGCATGGCGTGTACTAGAGTATGGGATTTTGGGAGACAGACTATCTTGTGTCTGTCTCCTTCAATTAAAACATGCGGTTCATTAATGGAAATAACATCCAATCCCTCAGAAATGATATCTTCTGAGAGTTGAGTAGCTGCCACGAAGGAGTTCCTCGAGTTGAGGTGTACGCATTTAAGTGTCTGTAATGGATTATCCATACAGAGTGCGCGACTTTATACACTCCACCTCCGTGCGATATACAGGGCACGTATTATCGGTGGTCAAGTGAGGAGCAGTCCCTATGGGCTGGGGCCCTCTTACAATTTGCGCAACATTTTTCTTTCTTACATCCTTCGGCAGTGTGTCCCGTTTCTCCGCAGTTTTTGCATGTCTTTTCCGATTTGCAATATTTCGCCGGGTGTCCATACCTCCAGCAATTAAAGCACACGCGAGGCTTCACGTACTCTCTGTAGGAGTATCGTTGTCACCCTAGCTTAAGCTTATGGTCCGTTCCTACTTTTTTGTAGGCTTCTCCATTCAAACTAATTATACAATTTTTGCCTCGCTTCGCCTGGAACTTATGTACCAGTTCCACCTCTCCGCCTTCTAATCCGTTTTGCCCCTCAGGGGGTTTACCTTCTTTAGGTAAACACGGGTGTCGCAATCCCGAGGTACCCCAGCGAACTATCTCTCTTCTCTTCCTTTACTTTATTCATTTTTTTCTCCCTCGGTGTGGTTCCTCTTCGGAGGCGAGGGCACCTCTTTAGTAGCTGTTGCCGTTCTGTTGCTTCTTGCTGCTATTGGGGTCTTTATCACCCACGTGTTTGCCGTGCGTGGGGACCCGTGTCCCCGGAAAAGGGAATCCTGGTAGTTGAGGGTCAGTTTTGGTTGCCCAACACACTACTTCGGCCCCCGCTTCGGGTAAACGGGAAGTACTCTGTGTTCCCCGGGGTATCAATCGGCTGGTGGGTTAGACATTTGTCACCTGCTTAGGGTTCAAGCAATCGGGCTCTTGCGGTCTGTGCGCGTATAGACCTGATCAGCACTGGTGTAGGGATCTGCATCCCCTTGTTGGGCTCCATGGTGGGTGGTGCCGTCGGGTCCGAACATCCGGCCCTTGTTTATGGATACTCAAAACCCTCGGGTTTCTCCCCTTCGGGTGGAGCACCTTTGTAATGCAACAGAAAATACGAAATTTTTTATAATAAAGAAAAACGAAGGTAACTTTAGAACCGATAATCCTTTTATGAACCACAAATTCATAATGTCCGCTGTTGGTGAAGTAAAAGACATTCACAAAATGCCCTCCGGTGATCTTTTCGTTGAAATAGCTAAGGCATCCCAAGTAAAACCTATTATGTCAATTAAGAAATTTGCAGAGTTAGAAGTCTCCGTCTCTCCTCATCGTTCTCTAAACTTCTCGCGAGGTGTTGTGTCTCACGCAGAGTTCCTTTACACTCCTGAGGAGGACATTCTTGAGAATTTGAAATCAAAAGATGTTGTGCACGTTCGGCGAATCACCATTCGTCGCGATGGTGTCTTAATGCCTACTAAACATCTTGTACTGACTTTTATTACGCCTGAGCTCCCGAAACACATAGCCGCTTACATGCGGTGCTCGGTGAGACCGTACATCCCAAATCCTCTACGTTGCTTCAAATGTCAGAGGTTTGGGCACTCTCAGTCCTCTTGTCGAGGCTCTGTCACCTGCGCTCGTTGTGCAGCAGATGGGCACGAGAGTGAGAATTGTACGGACGCCGTAAAATGTGTAAACTGTAAAGGCGACCATCCAGCCTACGCAAAGTCTTGTCCGAAGTGGATTTTCGAAAAAGAAGTTCAGGCTGTTAAAATCACCAACAAGATGTCATATGTAGAGGCCAGACAACTTGTGTCCTCTAGAACACCTCAAGGTGATAAGACGTATGCAAAAGCCGTCGCGAAATCAGTGGCCTCAGTTGGTACACAAACCGAACATGTATCCCTAATACCTACTCTTCAGCAAACTAATAAAAACTCCAATTCATCTAGATCTAAAATATCGTCCTCCGCTTCCTGCTCTCTCAAACCTGTTTTTCCCCTCAATAAAACACAATCCCCTTTGAATGAAAGTTTGAATACCTCATCAGTTTCCGCTATACCTAAAAAATCAAGGAAGACCAGCAAGCTGCCAAAACACCAAAAACTAAGATCTGCTAAAGAAAGTCCCTACCCTAGAAAACTTGCTACTAGCAATAAATATAAAATTCTAACTTCCTTGCTAAATTCTGCTGCTGAGGAATCAGCAATCGAACTCTACGCCGATGAAGATGACGAAAAAATGGTCGCTGAGGATTTTTCCTCTTACCCCCCTTCCGTTAGTCCTGCTACTAACGGTTCGTCTTGTGCCGCTTCTCAGCCCCTTCCGCCGTAATGGCATCCTTTCTGTCTTGGAACTGCCGTGGTTTCCGTCACAAGGTCTCTGATCTTAAAGACCTGGTTCACGACTATCACCCTGCGGTTTTTGCCCTTCAGGAAACATTCCTGAAACCTTTTGACATGGCAAAGATGCGCAGGTACAGTTGCATTAGGAAAGACAATGTTCACGGCCTCAGGGCTTCTGGTGGCGTGGCTCTGCTCGCCAGCCATGACTATCCTTCCAGGCCATTGAACCTCAACACCCGCTTACAGAGCGTTGCTACTAGAATTCACTTGAGCAGTCTTATCACTGTCTGTTCCCTCTACCTACCGCCAAGTGATGACATCAGTCAACAGGAACTCGATGATCTTGTGTTTCAGCTACCAGCGCCCTTTGTGATCTTAGGTGATTTGAACGGCCACAGTCCTTCGTGGGGGAGTGTTGATGTGAACCCCGGAGGAAGGCAGATCGAAAAACTTATTAGTGATCACGATCTTTGTCTCCTAAATAATGGTGAAAATGCTTGCCTACACGAACCCACAAGAAATTTTCATGCTATTGACCTGGCCATTTGTTCTCCCTGTCTGTTACCACAATTCCGTTTCAGCGTCGAGAAACACCTTCACGGAAGCAACCATTTCCCAGTCATTATCTCCCCTATTGGTGGTGATCGTAGCGCCATTCCATACTTTCTAAACTATGTTTACGATCGTGCTGACTGGAAGTTGTTTGCTTCGAAAGCTGCTATCACTCATGAGGTCGTCAATACACTTGACATCGATGACGCTGTTCAGCAAATCACCGAAATAATTACAAAGGCTGCCAACGCCGCTATCCCTAAATCGTCTGGTAAATATAACCACAGAAAGTGTTGGTGGAACAATGAGTGCCACGACGCACTCAAAAAACAGAGAAAAGCCTGGGGTGTCTTTCGTAGACATCCTACTAATGCTAACTTCCAGGTGTTTAAACACGCCAGAACAGTCGCTAGGAGTGTGCGACGACGTGCACAGCGGGCTTCTTGGACGACGTACGTCTCTAATATCACTGCTGCAACTTCCAGTAAACGGCTGTTGGAAAAGGTTAGGAAGGCTTCGGGAATATATGTCGAGAGACCTATCCCTGTGTTAGAAAAGAATGGGTGCGATATCTCTGATGTAAAAGAAGGTTGCAATGTGATAGCCTCTACATTCGCAGAAACTTCACACAGTAGTAATTACCCCACGTCCTTCCTTACTCACAAGTCGCGGTCTGAGAAGATGCCCATTAATTTTAAGACTCGGTCTGAACTTCCATACAACAGTGTGCTTACTGAACACGAACTTCTACGCGCTCTCCATCAAACTACGAAGTCGTGTCCTGGTCCTGATGGCATTAGCTACATCATGTTGAGGAATCTGTCTCATGAATCCCTTCTCTGTCTTTTGACTCTGTACAACAGGATTTGGACGGAGCATATCTTTCCTGCCTCGTGGCGCGAGGCTATTGTAATTCCCATTCTGAAACCCGGTAAGGATCCTAAGGATCCGATGAGCTATCGTCCCATTGCCCTCACCAGTTGCGTCTGCAAACTTCTCGAAAAGATGGTTAACACACGTCTAGTGTATTATCTCGAATCCGACCATTGTATTTCTCCCTACCAGAGTGGGTTCCGTAAGGGAAGATCCACCATTGACAACCTAGTTTACATCGAGTCACAAATTCGGGATGCATTTGTACGGAGAAATCACTTTGTCTCCATCTTCTTCGATATAGATAAAGCTTACGATTGTACCTGGAGGCATGGCATCTTGAGGGACTTATTCAATGTGCATTTGAGGGGCAATCTCCCAATTTTTTTTCATAACTTTTTGTCTCTGAGACTTTTTAGAGTGTGTATCGGGAACGTCTTCTCTGACTCATATGTACAGGAGGAAGGTGTCCCCCAAGGGAGCGTCCTTAGTGTCACTCTCTAGCATTAAAATCAATAATATTCTGAGCGTCCTCCCTACCTCTGTCCGTGCTTGCCTTTATGTAGATGACCTACAAGTATCATGTCAGGGACATGATATGCGTTTCATCGAGCGTCACTTACAGACTGCAGTTTACAAGATGGTGAAATGGTCGCAGGAAAATGGGTTCAGCTTCTTAGAATCGAAAACGTGCTGCGTCCACTTCTGTCGTAAGCGGAGACTTCACCCGGATCCTGAAATCTATTTGGGTGATTCTAAGCTTAACGTTGTTGACCATGTAAAGTTTCTTGGCGTGCTGTTCGACAAAAAGCTTACTTTCCGCCCCCACGTTGAACACCTGAGGAAGAAGTGTTGTAAAGCTTTGAACATTTTGAAAGTCCTCTCCAACACTTCTTGGGGAGCTGACCGCACGGTAATGTTGCGTATTTACAGGGTCATCATTCGGTCTAAGCTTGATTACGGTTCTGTTGTGTACGGTTCTGCCCGTACGTCGGTGCTGCGCATGTTAGATCCTATTCACCACTTGGCATTACGGATATGCTCAGGGGCTTTTAGGACTTCTCCCATCCACAGCCTTTATGCCATCTGTCATGAACCTCCTTTACACTTAAGGCGTGACTATCTCTCTATACACTACTATTTCAAAACTCTTTCTTACCCTAACCACCCACTCAGGACTACTTTACTTGACAATACCAGTACTAATTTCTACACTTCTAGCCCCTCAGGGGGTTTACCTTCTTTAGGTAAACACGGGCTTCACAACCCGGAGGTACCCTAGTGTCTTTTTCTCTCTCCGTGGGGTTCACTGTCTTTGGTGAATGTGGGTGTAGCGTCCCCAGTGTCCCATAGCGATCCATCTCTCTTTCGCTTCTCCTGTCCTGTTTCTTTTGTTTTCTCCTTTCCGGACTTTTCTTCCTTTCCAACTGGAGCTTCCACTAATTTTTTTTTGTTCCTGTTTTCTTTCTTAACCCCTATGTGTTTTTTGTTTGTCATTTCTTCGTTTAAAAAAAAAAAAATCAAAAATCAAAAAAATATGAAAAATGTTAAAATTTCCAAAAAAAGTTTTTGTGCTATCTGTCCCCTTCGGAGCCTTCATGGTATCAAAACTGATCTCCACCCACCCAGCCTTGACGCTACTGGGTCCAGTACCACTCTTCGGCCTCTCCCGTGAGGGACACCGTTTGGGCTCGGGAACCGACCCTGTTGGGGTTGTGTTGGCGGAGAGAAGTGGAGTGCTATGTGTACGTTTTCCTTAAAATGTCCCAGAGGTAGAGGCCCTTGGTTGCGTGTATCTTTATGGCAGACGTCGCGAGGTAGCGAGAAATCCTCCTCGATTCTGTCGGGGACCGTGCACCAGGTGCACGTTGCATCCCGGCGTCTGTCATTTAGTTGCGAAGAATCCGGCGGTTACACTGGTCACGATAGAAAAGTGTGGAACGACGGGGTCTGGCGGGGGCCCCGATCGAACTGGAAGCAATCCGTGGTTCTAATAAGGTAATTATGGCTGCAACTAAAGAGAATTTAGTTACAGCTTCCTGGGCGGATCGCTCAGATTCTCAAACTCCTTCTCTCCCTTCTAGAGAGCAACCTCTCCCCTCGAGGGAGCAAATGTCTAGATTTTTCATTGTAAAACGTACTGAAGGTAATTTCGGTACGGTGTCGCCCTTCTTAATTCATAAATGTCTTTACGCATCGGTGGGACATGTAAACTCTGTAAAGAAACTGCGCTCAGGCGATTTATTAGTGGAGGTACTGAATGCAACCCAGGCTGCGCAATTCTCAAAAATCAAAACACTCGGTAACATGGCTGTGTCCATCGCTCCACACGGTTATCTCAACACATCAAGAGGGGTAATATCGGAGGCTGATCTCCTCCATACCACCGAGGAGGAAATCTTAGAACACTTGCAGGATCAACTTGTAACAGCTGTCCGTCGAATTACCATCCGTCGGGATGGTAATATCATTCGTACGAAGCATCTCATATTGACATTCCAAACACCTAAACTACCATCTTTTATCATAGCAGGTTACCTTCGGTGTTCCGTAAGACCGTACGTGCAAAACCCTCTTCGTTGCTTTCAGTGCCAACGCTTTGGACACTCGAAAGCATCGTGCCGAGGTTCACCCATTTGTGCCCGTTGTTCCCAGCCAAACCATTCTTCTGAGACCTGCAGCTTGCCAGCAAAATGTATTAATTGTAAGGGTGACCACCCCTCCTACTCCCGTTCTTGCCCTAAATTTATTGCCGAAAAGGAAATACAGACAATCAGAGCCCATAAAAACATACCATATCTGGAAGCCCGCAAATTGGTGGAAGCTAGAACCCCTAGAATAGGCGTTTCATATGCTTCCGCTGCCGCTCCTAAAAAACTTATGTGTGATGCCTCTACACAAACAAGTAAAAACAATAGTACCAATAAACCTCACGAAAACAAAAATACAGTACCATCCGTTAACAATTCTGCATCAAAACAAACCAAAATCCCTCGACTTAACGTTCCGACTACATCAAGCTCCGTTATAAATAAAAAATTAAAAAAATGTAATGTTGTAAAGCGTTTCAGTCCTTCCCGTAAGGTGAAAGACCCTCGCAATGTGGCGCGGATGGAGGAAGATTCCCTCCAAATTTGCGCCTCTAATTCGGATCTTTCTGATTCCGATGGGGGGGTGTCTATGGACACCTCCAGTCTTCCTGCTCGTGTTCCTTCCCCGTCTTCGTCATGATGGCGTCCGTAACTAGGTGGACTTTCGTCCTTTAAAAAAAAAAAAAATCTCATCATGCAAGGTATCATTTCATGGAATTGTCACGGCGCTCGTAATAAGCTCGACGAAATTAAAACTCTTATTTCTGTCCACACTCCGGCCGTCTTTGCGCTACAGGAGACCTATTTTAAAGACTCTGATAATTTTAAATTTCGAGGTTACAGTGCTATCCGAAAAGATCATGATGTTGGTGGAAGGGTATCTGGAGGCGTTGCCCTCGTGATATCCAATGACTACCCGTCTACGATCATACCATTAAATACAAATATGCAGGCCGTCGCAACCCGAATCCACATACGTCAGCTCACTACCATTTGCAACGTTTATCTACCACCAAACGAATCAGTAGATCGAAATTCCTTAGTACATCTTATTAACCAACTACCTACCCCATTCATAATAGTCGGAGACTTCAATGCCCATAGCCCCCTTTGGGGAAGTCAAAACACAAACAATAGAGGACAACAAATAGAAACCATTCTATCCGATCTCTCACTCTGCATTCTCAATAACGGTGATAACACATACTTTCATCTACCGACAAAATCATTTCATGCAATAGACCTAGCCATATGTTCCCCTTCTCTTCTGCCATTTTATAACTTCTGGGTATCAAATGATCTATACAACAGTGACCACTTTCCAGTATTTCTCTCCCTAGTAACCAATGACTCTCATACTACAGCTACTCAACCCCGTTACATTTACGATCGAGCTGACTGGGCGACCTTCACCTTTCTTGCAAACATCACCAGGCAAATGGTGGTGGGTGACATTAATGATGCCATAAATAACATAACTAATGTAATAATTCAAGCAGCTGATACCTCCATACCAAAAACCTCCTCAGTTAAACGCAAAATCAGAAGACCTTGGTGGACAGACGAATGCCGTGATGCCAGGAAACGACAACAAAAAGCCTGGAATATTTTCCGTAGATACCCGACGACCCAAAATCTATTAAATTTTAAACACGCTAAGGCATATGCTAGAAAAGTACGTCGACAGAGCCAAAGAGAGTCGTGGGCGAAATACATCTCCAGTCTATCATACAACACTCCGTCGAAGCAGTTGTGGACTAAAGCAAAAAGGGCAATGGGTTTGTACACCAATCATCCAATTTCCTGCATTGTCAAAGATAGCCAAACAATATCAGACCCTACAGAAATCGCAAACGCAATAGGCACAGCTCTTGCTTCCAATTCTTCAGCCATTTCATATAAAGACTCCTTTCTAAGATACAAACACCAATCTGAACGCCGAAATCTCAACTTCAATACACGTACGTCTCTTCCTTACAATAGCCCATTTTCAAAATCTGAACTCGTTCAGAGCCTTCATAGCACACATAACACTTCTCCAGGACCAGATGGAATAACCTACAGCATGCTAAAGCATCTTTCACGCCGCTCACTTCGTAACTTGTTATTCATATATAATAGGATTTGGGAAGAACATGTTTTCCCTGTAGCTTGGCATAGAGCCACTATTATCCCTTTTCCAAAGCCTGGAAAAGACGCCTCTGACCCCAATAATTACCGGCCGATTGCCCTAACCAGCTGCCTTTGCAAAATTTTAGAAAAAATGATAAATGCCCGACTAATCTATGTTTTAGAAACCAGAAACCTCATTGCTCCAAATCAGTGTGGTTTCAGAAGGGGTAGATCGACGACGGACAGCATTATTGCTCTGGAATCTGACGTTAGGAGAGCTTTTCTCCTAAGAAATCATTTAGTGTCAATCTTCTTCGACATAGAGAAAGCGTATGACCGTACCTGGCGCTATGGCATCCTACGAGACCTTTTTGAACTGGAGTTCCGGGGAAATCTCCCAATTTTTATAAAGAATTTTTTAACTACCCGACACTACCAAGTCCGTGTTGGCACTGCCGTATCCAACTTTTTTATTCAAGAAGAAGGGGTTCCTCAAGGGAGTGTCCTCAGTGTCACTCTCTTCTCTATAAAAATTAATAATATTTTAAAACAATTACCACCTTCTGTGCGGGGGAACTTGTATGTTGACGACTTGCAGATTTGCTGTCAAGGTAAAGACATGGCATTCATCGAACGTCAACTGCAAACTGCAGTCAGACGTATAATGACTTGGAGTGATAAAAATGGTTTTAGCTTTTCTTCTGATAAAACTTCATGTGTGCACTTTTGCCGTAAACGTGGGATCCATCCGGATCCCGAAATTTTTATTGAAAGCCACAAAATAAATGTTGTGGACACTGTTCGTTTCTTGGGCATTGTCTTTGACCGGAAGATGACATATCTTCCACATGTTTTACAGCTGCGAAGAAAGTGCGAGAAATCTCTCAATCTTTTTAAAGTTTTATCGAATACATCGTGGGGTGCTGACAGGACATCTATGTTACGTATATACAGATCGGTAATCCGTGCAAAACTAGACTACGCCTGCCCATCATATGGTTCGGCTCGTGAATCCGTTCTTAGAAAACTTGACACTGTGCACCATAGTGCACTTCGTATTTGCTCTGGTGCTTTCCGAACTTCACCCATTCAGAGTCTCTATGTCGACTGTCTCGAACCATCTTTGTATCATACTCGCCATACACTTTCATTGAACTATTTTTTTCGTGTCCTATCTCATCCTAATCATCCTTTACATGACATGCTACTTGATAAGCAGTATGATTGCCTGTATCAAAACCAGCCATCCTGCATACCGTGTTTTGGCTTTCGTATGCGCTCCTTCATACAAAATGCCTCTCTGGAAGATATAAATGTCTGTGTACGTCCCTTATTTGACTTTCCTCCTTGGAAGAAAAAATCTATATCATACATTAATCCTTTTCATAATTTTAACAAAACCGACACCGATTCATCCATATTTAAACAACTTTTTTACTCTCATCGTCACAGTTTCTCTAAGTATAAAGATATTTATACGGACGGCTCGAAAACAACTGACCATGTCGGTTGCGCCTATATTTATAAATCGGAAATTCATAGTTACAAACCCCTCAGGGGGTTTACCTTCTTTAGGTAAACACGGGTGTCGCAATCCCGAGGTACCCCAGCGAACTTTCCCTCCTTTCCCTTTTCTTCTCCTCTCGTCCTTCTACTTTTACCTTTTTTTTTCTCCCTCGTTGCGGTTACCTCTTCGGAGGTGAGGGCTCCTCATCAGAAGCTGTAGCCATTCTGTGCTTCTAGCTTCTAATGGCGATTAACTGCCCACGTGTTTGCCGTGCGTGGAGACCCGTGTCCCCGGAAAAGGGAATCCTGGTAGTTGAGGGTCAGTTTTGGTTGCCCAACACACTGCTTTGGCCCCCGCTTCGGGTAAACGGGAGGTACTTAGTGGTTCCCTAATGTATCAATCGGCTGGTCGTTGACTTTTGTCTTCGGCTAGGAACCAAGCAATCGTTTCTACTTCTGGGCATCTCGCTAAGGGTGGAGTCTGCTTCAGGGTCGTTTCGTGCGCGTATAGACCCGGCTAGCACTGGTGCAGTAATCTGCATCCCCTTGTTGGACTCCATGGTGGGTGGTGCGGTCGGTGTCTGAATTTTCTCCCCCTTTTTATGGAGACTGAATCTTGCCAAACCCCCTCGGTGAGGGATAATTCACCGCAACAAAAAGACATATCTTCTTCACAAGCTAAATTTTTTGTTATTAAACGCAACGATGGTTCTTTTGCTGAAGTATCACCTTTCTTAATACACAAAACACTAATATCAATTATCGGGGCAGTGAAATCTGTTAAAAAGCTTCGTTCTGGTGACCTTCTCGTTGAGGTGTCTACCAGTCAACAGGCTGCACAGCTTCTCAAAACCTCCACATTTTGCCAATTCCCTGTTGTTGTTTCTGCTCACGGTTTCTTAAACTCGTCTCGCGGTGTTGTTTCTGACCCTGAATTTCTGCATACGTCAGAGGACGAAATTTTGGAGAACTTGCGCGACCAGCATGTATTTGCGGTTCGTCGCATAACTATTCGTCGAGGTGAGAAGATGCTTCCTACGAAGCACCTCATTTTGAGTTTCGACACTCCAAAGCTTCCGACTCATGTATATATGGCTTATGTAAGGAATCCCGTGCGCCCGTACATTCCAAATCCATTAAGGTGCTTTCAGTGCCAACGTTTTGGTCACTCTAAGCTCTCCTGTCGTGGTACCACTACCTGCGCCCGTTGCTCAGATGTTGGCCACGTCAGCGATAATTGTACGGCTACACCCCGTTGTGTGAACTGTCAAGGTGATCACGTAGCCTACTCTCGATCATGCCCTAAGTGGATTTTAGAGAAAGAGGTGCAGACTTTAAAAGTCACGCGAAACATTTCATATCCCGAGGCGAGGAAAATGATGGATGCCAGGACACCAAAGGTTGGGTTGTCCTATGCTGCAGCTGTTGTCAGAACTATGAAATCCGTTAGCACTCAGACTGAAGATGAACCGAACAAAATTGATAATAAGATTACTCCGCGAAATGAAAAACGTACCCCTTCATCACCGCTTTCTACAACCCGTAAGAAAGCTCCAGAATCAAAAATACCAGAAATAATTAACTATAACACGATTCCACATATACCCACAAATCCTAATAGAACAGTCAATCTACTCCCTAGAAAGCACATTGGGCTTTCTAAAAAGCAAAGGAACCAAAAATTAATTTCAAAAAATCCAAAGTCGTTCCGTCGGCATATAGCCGAGGACGCCCCCATCCAACTTTACACATCCGATCTTTCGGATGATGTCGTGGAATTTGAGGAAACTCCTCCCATTCCACAGTCTAAAGGGTCCACATCACCCATGCCGCCTCTCTGACCACTTTCATCCTGGCTTCCATAATTTCATGGAATTGCCGTGGTTTTCGCCATAAGCTCCAAGATATTAAGACCCTGATCCGCGAATATCACCCAGCTTGTGTCGCACTTCAGGAAACTTTCCTGAAGTCAGCTGACACAGCAAAGGTTCGTCGCTACAGCTGTACTAGAAGAGATAACGATGGCAGTGGGAGAGCGTCAGGAGGCGTCGCCCTTCTGACCTCTCATGACTATCCATCCACTGTAGTTACACTGCATACCACCTTACAAGCAGTTGCTATTAGAGTGCACATGAGAAAGCTAATTACCGTGTGCAATCTCTATCTCCCTCCTAATAGTGCAATTGATCAGAGGTTACTTGATGACTTAGTGTGTCAGCTTCCAGCACCCTTTATTATTGTCGGTGACTTCAATGCGCATAGTCCTTGGTGGGGTAGTGATGATAGTAACTCCCGTGGGCAACAGATCGAAAAGTTGATTTCGGATCACTCTCTCTGTCTGCTAAACAACGGTGAAGCTACCCATTTCCATGAGCCATCCAGGACATTTCACGCTATTGACCTCGCGATCTGCAGTCCTTCGCTTTTACCTTTCTGGCAGTTTAATGTAGGGAATGACTTGAGGAACAGTGATCACTTCCCAGTTTTTCTCTCAGTATCTGGGGGTGGGTGTGAGCCTGTTCGTCGTCTCCCCCGTTACATTTATGACTCAGCTGACTGGTGTCTGTATGAAGCCAGAGCAGTGATTACCAGAGGTATGGTTATTGGCGAGATCGACGATTGTGTTAAAAGAGTTACCGATGTAATAATGGAAGCCGCTGATGCAGCGATCCCTAAGACTTCATCTTTTATACATAGGCACCGGAAACCTTGGTGGAACTTAGAATGCACGGAAGCCATTAAAAAACAAAGAAAAGCGTGGGGTATTTTTCGACGATATCCCACCACAGCAAACTATATCGCTTTCAAGCAGGCAAAGGCGCAGGCAAGAAGAGTACGTCGCAGGTGTCAAAAAGATTCTTGGACACAGTATGTTTCTAGCCTTACATCATATACCCCCAGTAAGCAGTTGTGGACTCGTGCGAAGAGGGCAATGGGACTCTATTCTGAGTATCCGATCTCCTGTATTAAACAGGATGGTCATGAGCTTACTGACATTCATGATATAGCCAATGCCATCGGTCGTGCCTTCGAGCACGTCTCAAGTGCCGACTCATATGAGCGTTCATTTCAGTCTTATAAACATCATGAAGAATCTCGTCCCATTAATTTCTCAACCCGGTCCAACCTTCCATACAACTGCCCTTTCACGGAGAACGAGTTTACCCGCTGTTTACAGCAAACTCGGCAATCAGCCCCAGGGCCTGATGGTATAACATACAGTCTTCTTAAACACCTTCCGAAGACTTCTCTCCGTAACATCTTATTCCTGTATAATAGAATCTGGGAGGAGCATACGTTTCCACTTTCTTGGCGTAAGGCAATCGTCATTCCCTTCCCAAAACCCGGGAAGGATGCAACTGACCCTGCTAATTATAGACCTTTCGCACTCACTAGTTGCCTATGCAAGCTTCTTGAACGGATGGTAAATCTACGCCTAGTGCATGTCCTAGAAAATAACGAATGTCTCCCACCCTTCCAGAGTGGGTTCCGCAAAGGCAGGTCCACCATGGACAATATCATTGCTCTCGAATCTCATATTAGAAATGCTTTTGTTAGGCGAAGACATGTAGTTTCTATTTTTTTCGATATTGAAAAGGCGTATGACAAGACTTGGCGGCATGGTATACTTCGTGACCTCCACTCCTTGAATTTTCGGGGTCACCTACCAATATTTATTGCTAATTTCTTGGCCCATCGTGTTTTTACTGTACGGATAGGTTCTACTCTATCAAATGTTTTTAATCAAGAGGAAGGAGTACCACAGGGCAGTGTCTTAAGCGTAACGCTTTTTTCGATAAAAATAAATAATATACTTAAGGTTTTACCTCCATCTGTTAATGGCACCCTGTATGTAGATGACCTGCAGATTTCATGTGAAGGCTCGGATATACGACATATCGAGCGACAACTTCAGACAGCGGTTAATCGAATGGTCCGGTGGAATGCCAAAAATGGGTTTCGGTTCTCTGTCAGCAAAACTTCTGTTGTCCACTTTTGTAGGCTTCGAAGAATTCACACAGATCCAGAGATTTCTCTGGGACAGACGAAAATTCCCGTCGTCGAAAGTGTTCGGTTCCTAGGTGTGTTGTTTGACAGGAAGCTCACTTTCCTTCCGCACATTTTGCATTTGCGGAAGAAGTGTGAAGCTGCCCTCAACCTTTTAAAGGTACTTTCGAACACGTCTTGGGGTGCGGATCGCATATCTATGTTGAGAGTGTACAGAGCCGCCATTCGATCGAAACTGGATTATGGCTGTGCAGCGTATGGCTCAGCACGAGCATCAGCTCTGCGACAACTGGACACCGTTCATCATAGAGCATTGCGCATCTGTTCTGGAGCTTTCCGAACGTCTCCCATCGAAAGTCTGCATGTGGTCTGCGATGAACCATCCCTAACTGCAATCCGTCACGAATTGTCGCTCGTATATTATTTCCGTATACTGTCTCACTTTAAACATCCTCTACAGAACCTTTTGCTTGATAGCCAGTTAGTTTACTATTATACGAATCGCCCATCCTGTATTCCACCTTTTGGGATACGGATGAGAAATCTGCTGAGAGATTCTGAGATCGAGGGAGTTGATGTTATGAATAGACCCCTCTGGGTTACCCCCCCTTGGCGGTCTCTAACTTTCTCCTTTATCAATCCTTTTGTAGATTTGGGCAAAACTAACACTAGCGATGTGGTGTATCGCCAGCTGTTTGCAGCGCATCGCGAAAGATTTTCATGCTATTTAGATGTCTACACCGACGGATCGAAAGCGTGCGATCATGTTGGCTGCGCTCATGTCTGCAAGAACAATGTGGTCAGTCACAGCTTACATCCGTCATTCTCTGTGTTCTCTGCTGAACTGGAAGCCATCTTAGAAGCCTTAGAGTACATTTGCACCCGGAGAGAAAGGAATTTTATAGTGTACACTGATTCGTTGAGTTCCTTACAGACTCTCGAATCAGATGCGCCTACCCATCCCTTAGCTATTGAGGTTTTGAGACTCAAACGTCATCTCTGTGGTCAGGGCTATAAGGTCTTATTTTGTTGGATTCCGAGTCATGTAGGAATTCGGGGAAATGAACTGGCTGATGCTGCTGCGAAGAATGCTAACGTCGCACTTCATAAGCCAACCCCTTTCTGTGACATAAAGCAAACAATCAAGAGAATGATTCGTCGAAAATGGCAGGAAGACTGGAATATGCAGGTCGAAAACAAGCTCCATATGATAAAACCTACTGTCGCTTGTTGGCAGACTTTGCCAACTCGCAAGAGAGACGTGTTGTTGACACGGTTGCGTATCGGGCACTCGCGACTCACCCATGTCCATCTGTTGCTGCGCGAGAGCGCCCCCTTGTGTATATATTGCAAATGCCCTCTCACTATTTTACATATTTTAACTAGCTGTGTTGCTTTTAAAACTATCTATTTTAAATTATACAATTGTTATGCACCAAGTTTGGATATTCTACTGGGAGAATATCCCCATCCTAATCTTTTTAACTTTTTACGCATGACTGGTTTTTACACCGAGATTTAGTTTTTTAAATTTTGTATCTTCAGATTTATCATACTTTTAACCATCATCACCTTTTATCCATGCTCTTTACTTTTAATTTGTTTTGGTTTTATTTTCTTTCATCGGTTTTATAAGTATTTCAAAGCTTGGTTTTCTTAACCTTTACTAGTCCTGGTATATCAGTAAACCATATGGTTGGCGCAGCTTGCCCCTCAGAGGATCTTGCGCCATAAAACCTAAACCAACCAACCAACCAACCATAGTTACAAAATTCACTCATCGTGCTCAGTTTTTACAGCAGAAATTTTAGCCATTAAAAAAGCTCTTGATTTTATTGCCCGTCATCGGAATAAACATTTTATTATATACTCGGACTCTTTGAGCGTACTCGAAAACTTAAAGTCTGGCAAGGGTGATCATAGTTTGGTCTCCATTATTTTAAATCTTCAGCATAGTTTAGAACACCGTGGTTATAGTATTTTATATTGTTGGATCCCAGCACATGTCGCCCCTCAGGGGGTTTACCTTCTTTAGGTAAACACGGGTGTCGCAATCCCGAGGTACCCCAGCGAACTTTCTCTCATTTCCTTTTTCCCCTCCTCTCATCTTTCTGCTTTTTTCTTTTTTTCTCCCTCGGTGTGGTTCCTCTTTGAGGCGAGGGCACCCCATTAGAAGCTGTTGCCGCTGTGTTGCTCCTAGCTTCTAATGGCGTGTATATCACCCACGTGTTTGCCGTGCGTGGAGACCCGTGTCCCTGGAAAAGGGAATCCTGGCAGTTGAGGGACAGTTTTGGTATCCCAATACACTGCTTTGGCCCCCGCTTCAGGTAAACGGGAGGTACATAGTGGTTCCCTACTGTATCAATCGGCTGGTCGCTGACTTTGTCTTCGGCTAGGAACCAAGCAATCGTTTCTACTTGTGGGCATTTCGCTAAGGGTGGAGTCTGCTTCAGGGTCGTTTCGTGCGCGTATAGACCCGGCTAGCACTGGTGCAGTAATCTGCATCCCCTTGTTGGGCTCCATGGTGGGTGGTGCGGCCGGGCTCTGAACTATAAGCCCTTTTTTATGGATACTTCATTCGGAAATCCCACGGTGAGGGATAGTTCACCGCAACAAAATGACAAGTTTTTATCACAAAAGAATTCTGCACCTTGTGGAGAACATGTTGAGCCAAAATGTAATAATGTAAGATTTTTTGTAATATCTATGAAGGAAGGAAATTTTTCAAAAGTTTCACCTTTCGTAATCCAGAAAACTATAAACTCTGTTTTAGGTGAGGTGAAGTCCCTCAAAAGACTTCGATCAGGTGATCTTCTTTTAGAGGCGACTTCTGCACAACAGTCAATTTTAGTTTCAAATTGCAAATATCTAGGCCCATTTCCAGTTACGATCACCCCCTCAGGGGGTTTACCTTCTTTAGGTAAACACGGGCTTCACAACCCCGAGGTACCCTAGTGTCTTTTTCTCTCTCCGTGGGGTTCACTGTCTTTGGTGAATGTGGGTGTAGCGTCCCCAGTGTCCCATAGCGATCCATCTCTCTTTCCCTTCTCCTGTCCTGTTTCTTTTGTTTTCTCCTTTCCGGACTTTTCTTCCTTTCCAACTGGAGCTTCCACTAATTTTTTTTGTTGCTGTTTTCTTTCTTAACCCCTATGTGTTTTTTGTTTGTCATTTCTTCGTTTAAAAAAAAAATCAAAAATCAAAAAAATATGAAAAATGTTAAAATTTCCAAAAAACGTTTTTGTGCTATCTGTCCCCTTCGGAGCCTTCATGGTATCAAAACTGATCTCCACCCACCCAGCCTTGACGCTACTGGGTCCAGTACCACTCTTCGGCCTCTCCCGTGAGGGACACCGTTTGGGCTCGGGAACCGACCCTGTTGGGGTTGTGTTGGCGGAGAGAAGTGGAGTGCTATGTGGGTAATGGTTGTGGTACGTTTTCCTTAAAATGTCCCAGAGGTAGAGGCCCTTGGTTGCGTGTATCTTTATGGCAGACGTCGCGAGGTAGCGAGAAATCCTCCTCGATTCTGTCGGGGACCGTGCACCAGGTGCACGTTACATCCCGGCGTCTGTCATTTAGTTGCGAAGAATCCGGCGGTTACACTGGTCACGATAGAAAAGTGTGGAACGACGGGGTCTGGCGGGGGCCCCGATCGAACTGGAAGCAATCCGTGGTTCTAATAAGTTAATTATGGCTGCAACTAAAGAGAATTTAGTTACAGCTTCCTGGGCGGATCGCTCAGATTCTCAAACTCCTTCTCTCCCTTCTAGAGAGCAACCTCTCCCCTCGAGGGAGCAAATGTCTAGATTTTTCATTGTAAAAAGTACTGAAGGTAATTTCGGTACGGTGTCGCCCTTCTTAATTCATAAATGTCTTTACGCATCGGTGGGACATGTAAACTCTGTAAAGAAACTGCGCTCAGGCGATTTATTAGTGGAGGTACTGAATGCAACCCAGGCTGCGCAATTCTCAAAAATCAAAACACTCGGTAACATGGCTGTGTCCATCGCTCCACACGGTTATCTCAACACATCAAGAGGGGTAATATCGGAGGCTGATCTCCTCCATACCACCGAGGAGGAAATCTTAGAACACTTGCAGGATCAACTTGTAACAGCTGTCCGTCGAATTACCATCCGTCGGGATGGTAATATCATTCGTACGAAGCATCTCATATTGACATTCCAAACACCTAAACTACCATCTTTTATCATAGCAGGTTACCTTCGGTGTTCCGTAAGACCGTACGTGCAAAACCCTCTTCGTTGCTTTCAGTGCCAACGCTTTGGACACTCGAAAGCATCGTGCCGAGGTTCACCCATTTGTGCCCGTTGTTCCCAGCCAAACCATTCTTCTGAGACCTGCAACTTGCCAGCAAAGTGTATTAATTGTAAGGGTGACCACCCCTCCTACTCCCGTTCTTGCCCTAAATTTATTGCCGAAAAGGAAATACAGACAATCAGAGCCCATAAAAACATACCATATCTGGAAGCCCGCAAATTGGTGGAAGCTAGAACACCTAGAATAGGCGTTTCATATGCTTCCGCTGCCGCTCCTAAAAAACTTATGTGCGATGCCTCTACACAAACAAGTAAAAACAATAGTACCAATAAACCTCACGAAAACAAAAATACAGTACCATCCGTTAACAATTCTGCATCAAAACAAACCAAAATCCCTCGACTTAACGTTCCGACTACATCAAGCTCCGTTATAAATAAAAAATTAAAAAAATGTAATGTTGTAAAGCGTTTCAGTCCTTCCCGTAAGGTGAAAGACCCTCGCAATGTGGCGCGGATGGAGGAAGATTCCCTCCAAATTTGCGCCTCTAATTCGGATCTTTCTGATTCCGATGGGGGGGTGTCTATGGACACCTCCAGTCTTCCTGCTCGTGTTCCTTCCCCGTCTTCGTCATGATGGCGTCCGTAACTAGGTGGACTTTCGTCCTTTAAAAAAAAAAAAAAATCTCATCATGCAAGGTATCATTTCATGGAATTGTCACGGCGCTCGTAATAAGCTCGACGAAATTAAAACTCTTATTTCTGTCCACACTCCGGCCGTCTTTGCGCTACAGGAGACCTATTTTAAAGACTCTGATAATTTTAAATTTCGAGGTTACAGTGCTATCCGAAAAGATCATGATGTTGGTGGAAGGGTATCTGGAGGCGTTGCCCTCGCGATATCCAATGACTACCCGTCTACAATCATACCATTAAATACAAATATGCAGGCCGTCGCAACCCGAATCCACATACGTCAGCTCACTACCGTTTGCAATGTTTATCTACCACCAAACGAATCAATAGATCGAAATGCCTTGGTAAATCTTATTAACCAACTTCCTACCCCATTCATAATAGTCGGAGACTTCAATGCCCATAGCCCCCTTTGGGGAAGTCAAAACACAAACAATAGAGGACAACAAATAGAAACCATTCTATCCGATCTCTCACTCTTCATTCTCAATAACGGTGATAACACATACTTTCATCTACCGACAAAATCATTTCATGCAATAGACCTAGCCATATGTTCCCCTTCTCTTCTGCCATTTTATAACTTCTGGGTATCAAATGATCTATACAACAGTGACCACTTTCCAATATTTCTCTCCCTAGTAACCAATGACTCTCATACTACAGCTACTCAACCCCGTTACATTTACGATCGAGCTGACTCGGCGACCTTCACCTTTCTTGCAAACATCACCAGGCAAATGGTGGTGGGTGACATTAATGATGCCATAAATAGCATAACTAATGTAATAATACAAGCAGCTGATAACTCCATACCAAAAACCTCCTCAGTTAAGCGCAAAATCAGAAGACCTTGGTGGACAGACGAATGCCGTGATGCCAGGAAACGACAACAGAAAGCCTGGAATATTTTCCGTAGATACCCGACGACTCAAAATCTACTAAATTTTAAACACGCTAGGGCATATGCTAGAAAAGTACGTCGACAGAGCCAAAGAGAGTCGTGGGCGAAATACATATCCAGTCTATCATACAACACTCCGTCTAAGGAGTTGTGGACTAAAGCAAAAAGGGCAATGGGTTTGTACACCAATCATCCAATTTCCTGCATTGTTAAAGATAGCCAAACAATATCAGACCCTACAGAAATCGCAAACGCAATAGGCACAGCCCTTGCTTCCAATTCTTCAGCCATTTCATATAAAGACTCCTTTCTAAGATACAAACAACAATCTGAACGCCGAAATCTCAACTTCAATACACGTACCTCTCTTCCTTATAATATCCCATTTTCAAAATCTGAACTCGTTCAGAGCACACACAACACTTCTCCAGGACCAGATGGAATAACCTACAGCATGCTAAAGCATCTTTCACGCCGCTCACTCCATAACTTGTTATTCATATACAATAGGATTTGGGAAGAACATGTTTTCCCTGTAGCTTGGCATAGAGCCACTATTATCCCTTTTCCAAAGCCTGGAAAAGACGCCTCTGACCCCAATAATTACCGGCCGATTGCCCTAACCAGCTGCCTTTGCAAAATTTTAGAAAAAATGATAAATGCCCGACTAATCTATGTTTTAGAAACCAGAAACCTCATTGCTCCAAATCAGTGTGGTTTCAGAAGGGGAAGATCGACGACGGACAGCATTATTGCTCTGGAATCTGACGTTAGGAGAGCTTTTCTCCTAAGAAATCATTTAGTGTCAATCTTCTTCGACATAGAGAAAGCGTATGACCGTACCTGGCGCTATGGCATCCTACGAGACCTTTTTGAACTGGAGTTCCGGGGAAATCTCCCAATTTTTATAAAGAATTTTTTAACTACCCGACACTACCAAGTCCGTGTTGGCACTGCCGTATCCAACTTTTTTATTCAAGAGGAGGGGGTTCCTCAAGGGAGTGTCCTCAGTGTCACTCTCTTCTCAATAAAAATTAATAATATTTTAAAACAATTACCACCTTCTGTGCGGGGGAACTTGTATGTTGACGACTTGCAGATCTGCTGTCAAGGTAAAGACATGGCATTCATCGAACGTCAACTGCAAACTGCAGTCAGACGTATAATGACTTGGAGTGATAAAAATGGTTTTAGTTTTTCTTCTGACAAAACTTCATGTGTGCACTTTTGCCGTAAACGTGGGATCCATCCGGATCCCGAAATTTTTATTGAAAACCATAAAATAAATGTTGTGGACACGGTTCGTTTCTTGGGCATTGTCTTTGACCGGAAGATGACATATCTTCCACATGTTTTACAGCTGCGAAGAAAGTGCGAGAAATCTCTCAATCTTCTTAAAGTTTTATCGAATACATCGTGGGGTGCTGACAGGACATCTATGTTACGTATATACAGATCGGTAATCCGTGCAAAACTAGACTACGCCTGCCAATCATATGGTTCGGCTCGTGAATCCGTTCTTAGAAAACTTGACACTGTGCACCACAGTGCACTTCGTATTTGCTCTGGTGCTTTCCGAACTTCACCCATTCAGAGTCTCTATGTCGACTGTCACGAACCATCTTTGTATCATACTCGCCATACACTTTCATTGAACTATTTTTTTCGTGTCTTATCTCATCCTAATCATCCTTTACATGACATGCTACTTGATAAGCAGTATGATCGCCTGTATCAAAACCGGCCATCCTGCATACCGTGTTTTGGCTTTCGTATGCGCTCCTTCACCCAAAATACTCCTCTGGAAGATATAAATGTCTGTGTACGTCCATTATTTGACTTTCCTCCTTGGAAGAAAAAATCTATATCATACATTAATCCCTTTCATAATTTTAACAAAACCGACACCGATTCATCCATATTTAAACAACTTTTTTACTCTCATCGTCACAGTTTCTCTAAGTATAAAGATATTTATACGGACGGCTCGAAAACAACTGACCATGTCGGTTGCGCCTATATTTATAAATCGGAAATTCATAGTTACAAAATTCACTCATCGTGCTCAGTTTTTACAGCAGAAATTTTAGCCATTAAAAAAGCTCTTGATTTTATTGCCCGTCATCGGAATAAACATTTTATTATATACTCGGACTCTTTGAGCGTACTCGAAAGCTTAAAGTCTGGCAAGGGTGATCATAGTTTGGTCTCCATTATTTTAAATCTTCAGCATAGTTTAGAACACCGTGGTTATAGTATTTTATATTGTTGGATCCCAGCACATGTCGGGATCACTGGAAATGAGCTCGCAGACTCTGCCGCAAAAAATGCAAGTATGACTTTATATCACCCTGTCCCTTACACTGACATCAAACCTACTATCAGGAGTTTAATTTTGGACAAATGGCGCTCTGCATGGAACCTTCTTTTAGATAATAAACTACATAATATAAAGCCCACCATCAGTGTCTGGCCCACATTATATCCTAGAAAACTGGATGTTATAATAACGCGTTTGAGAATAGGACACACTAGGGTCACTCACAAATATTTGCTGGAGGGAGAAAATGCCCCCATCTGCTTTCACTGCAACTGTGACCTTACCATTTTGCATATTTTAACTGACTGCACAGGTCTTACCAACTTTTATTCTAAATACTTTGGTTCAACTTCTCTCACCTTAAAAGATCTTTTAGGCGAAACACCTCACCCTGCTATTTTTCGTTTCTTGAAATGTACAGGATTTTACCCATTGATTTAATAAGTTTTTTCTTTCCTTTATATCATTTTGTAATACTTGACTGCAATCTAGATGGGGAAACCCCATCTAGATGTTTTGACTTTAACACTAGTGCGTTTTATCTTCTTTCTTGACCTTTAATCTCAGACTTTACCTTGTGTTTGGCGCAGCATGTCCTTTCTGGACCTTGCGCCATTAAACCCTAACCAACCAACCAACCAACCAGTTACGATCACGCCTCATGGCTTTCTTAATTTTTCCCGTGGTGTCTTTTCAGAGTCAGATTTCTTATACACGTCAGAAGAAGAAATTTTATCAGAACTGCGTGATCAGCACGTTTGTGGCGTACGCAGAGTAACGATTCGTCGGGATGGTAGACTTCTTCCTACGAAGCATATCATCCTGACATTTGACACTCCGACACTTTCGTCACACATCCAAGCTGCATACCACCGTTGTCCTGTTCGACCTTATATCCCAAACCCTTTGCGCTGTTTCAAATGTCAGCGCTTTGGCCATTCAAAAAATGCATGCCGTGGGTCTGTTACCTGCCCTCGTTGCGCCGAGGTCGGCCATGACGGTGAAGGCTGCACTGCCCCTGTTCGATGTGCTAATTGTAAGGAAGAACACGTGGCGTACTCTCGGTCATGTCCAAAATGGCAGACAGAAAAAGAAGTGCAGATATTAAAAACAACAAAAAATGTATCGTATATGGAAGCTCGTAGAGAGATTGAGTCCCGGACACCGAGACCTGGATTATCATTTGCCTCTGCGGTTAAAAAATCTGTAACTTCTGTTGGCACACAGACTGAATCACTGCCCAGACCGAAAGTTTCCAATTCTTCATCCGCAACTTCACCCCGAAAACAGTCTAATATGATTTCAAAATCCCAACCAATTTCCAAGAAAACCTTGATAACTCCGTGCACTCCTATCTCACCTAACATCCCGTCAAAGCCGAAATGTCTCACTTCTCCTGTGTCAGAATCAGAACCATCGCATAGCAAAAACGCAGTAGCCCACTTTACCCCTGACACACCTATTCCACCAAACACAAATATCCCTAAAAATAGTTCCCCCCTATTCACACTTGTAAAGTATAAACCTCAAAAATCAAAAAAACAAATCAAATCAAATGAAAAATATAAATTGGATATAGACCCTCGAACTAGACCTGTTACATCACGTAAAGAAAAAGACCCTAAATATATACGAAATCAAAACCTTAGAAAAAAACCTGACGATTCGCTTCAACTTTACACATCTGACATCTCTGACGCTGATGAAATGGAATGCACGTACATTCCATCCCTTTCCTCTCGACCTCCAGTGAGAGGAAACAGCGGGGGGTCTTAACAGCCCCCTCCCTTTTTTTGTTGTTTGTTTTTATCACCTTCGTACTTGACCTTTTCTCTTTTTTGTATTGACTTGTTTTTCTCACGCCTTTTTCTAACTGTTGTTATCACCCTTTTATTTGGCTTTTATTGCCACCTTTATTTTATACAACTTTTCTATTTAGAATATTTCTTCATTTAACTTTGCTCTTATCACTCATCTTATTGCTTTTACCCCATTGTGCCTTATTGCGTCTACAGGATGGGGGAATCCTCATCCAGATGCTTTTGTTATAGCATATTTTGCCTTTCTTTCATATATTCATAAAACTATTTTTCACTCTTACTGTTGCCTACTTTTAAGTACGTTTTTTTTTAACTACTGGACGGATTTCATCATCTTGTGTACGCCTGTGTTTGCTTTGCGTGTTTTTTTAAGAAGTCTGTGTGTTATTTGTTACCTCGAGTTGTAAAAGATATGTATAAAACTCATACTTTTTTTATAAATTTTATGTGTTTTTATGACTTTTTCCCGTATTTTACCCGTCTTTATAGCTTTCTGGCATTTGTAAATATTTTATTACCGTTTTAATGCACTATTGGTCAATAAGTGTTAAATTAGATATATATTCTTTTTCGGGTTTCATCGTGTGTTTGGCGCAGCTTGTCCTCTCTGGACCTTGCGCCATAAAACCCAAAACAACCAACCAACCAACCAACCCAGCACATGTCGGGATCACTGGAAATGAGCTCGCAGACACTGCCGCAAAAAATGCAAGTATGACTGTATATCACCCTGTCCCTTACACTGACATCAAACCTACTATCAGGAGTTTAATTTTGGACAAATGGCGCTCTGCATGGAACCTTCTTTTAGATAATAAACTACATAATATAAAGCCCACCATCAGTGTCTGGCCCACATTATATCCTAGAAAACTGGATGTTATAATAACGCGTTTGAGAATAGGACACACTAGGGTCACTCACAAATATTTGCTGGAGGGAGAAAATTCCCCCATCTGCTTTCACTGCAACTGTGACCTTACCATTTTACATATTTTAACTGACTGCACAGGTCTTACCAACTTTTATTCTAAATACTTTGGTTCAACTTCTCTCACCTTAAAAGATCTTTTAGGCGAAACACCTCACCCTGCTATTTTTCGTTTCTTGAAATGTACAGGATTTTACCCATTGATTTAATAACTTTTTTCTTTCCTTTATATCATTTTGTAATACTTGACTGCAATCTAGATGGGGAAACCCCATCTAGATGTTTTGACTTTAACACTAGTGCGTTTTATCTTATTTCTTGACCTTTAATCTCAGACTTTACCTTGTGTTTGGCGCAGCATGTCCTTTCTGGTCCTTGCGCCATTAAACCCTAACCAACCAACCAACCAACCTTTCCCTTTTCTTCTCCTCTCGTCCTTCTACTTTTACCTTTTTTTTCTCCCTCGTTGCGGTTACCTCTTCGGAGGTGAGGGCTCCTCATCAGAAGCTGTAGCCATTCTGTGCTTCTAGCTTCTAATGGCGATTAACTGCCCACGTGTTTGCCGTGCGTGGAGACCCGTGTCCCCGGAAAAGGGAATCCTGGTAGTTGAGGGTCAGTTTTGGTTGCCCAACACACTACTTCGGCCCCCGCTTCGGGTAAACGGGAGGTACTTAGTGGTTCCCTAATGTATCAATCGGCTGGTCGTTGACTTTTGTCTTCGGCTAGGAACCAAGCAATCGTTTCGACTACTGGGCATCTCGTTAAGGGTGGAGGTCTGCTTCAGAGTCGTTTCGTGCGCGTATAGGCCCCGGCTAGCACTGGTGCAGGATTCTGTATCCCCTTGTTGGACTTGGTGGGTGGTGCGGTCGGTGTCTGAATTTTCTCCCCCTTTTTATGGAGACTGAATCTTGCCAAACCCCCTCGGTGAGGGATAATTCACCGCAACAAAAAGACATATCTTCTTCACAAGCTAAATTTTTTGTTATTAAACGCAACGATGGTTCTTTTGCTGAAGTATCACCTTTCTTAATACACAAAACACTAATATCAATTATCGGGGCAGTGAAATCTGTTAAAAAGCTTCGTTCTGGTGACCTTCTCGTTGAGGTGTCTACCAGTCAACAGGCTGCACAGCTTCTCAAAACCTCCACATTTTGCCAATTCCCTGTTGTTGTTTCTGCTCACGGTTTCTTAAACTCGTCTCGCGGTGTTGTTTCAGACCCTGAATTTCTGCATACGTCAGCGGACGAAATTTTGGAGAACTTGCGCGACCAGCATGTATTTGCGGTTCGTCGCATAACTATTCGTCGAGGTGACAAGATGCTTCCTACGAAGCACCTCATTTTGAGTTTCGACACTCCAAAGCTTCCGACTCATGTATATATGGCTTATGTAAGGAATCCCGTGCGCCCGTTCATTCCAAATCCATTAAGGTGCTTTCAGTGCCAACGTTTTGGTCACTCTAAGCTCTCCTGTCGTGGTACCACTACCTGCGCCCGTTGCGCAGATGTTGGCCACGTCAGCGATAATTGTACGGCTACACCCCGTTGTGTGAACTGTCAAGGTGATCACGTAGCCTACTCTCGATCATGCCCTAAGTGGATTTTAGAGAAAGAGGTGCAGACTTTAAAAGTCACGCGAAACATTTCATATCCCGAGGCGAGGAAAATGATGGATGCCAGGACACCAAAGGTTGGGTTGTCCTATGCTGCAGCTGTTGTCAGAACTATGAAATCCGTTAGCACTCAGACTGAAGATGAACCGAACAAAATTGATAGTAAGATTACTCCGCGAAATGAAAAACGTACCCCTTCATTACCGCCTTCTACAACCCGTAAGAAAGCTCCAGAATCAAAAATACCAGAAATAATTAACTATAACACGATTCCACATATACCCACAAATCCTAATAGAACAGTCAATCTACTCCCTAGAAAGCACATTGGGCTTTCTAAAAAGCAAAGGAACCAAAAATTAATTTCAAAAAATCCAAAGTCGTTCCGTCGGCATATAGCCGAGGACGCCCCCATCCAACTTTACACATCCGATCTTTCGGATGATGTCGTGGAATTTGAGGAAACTCCTCCCATTCCACAGTCTAAAGGGTCCACATCACCCATGCCGCCTCTCTGACCACTTTCATCCTGGCTTCCATAATTTCATGGAATTGCCGTGGTTTTCGCCATAAGCTCCAAGATATTAAGACCCTGATCCGCGAATATCACCCAGCTTGTGTCGCACTTCAGGAAACTTTCCTGAAGTCAGCTGACACAGCAAAGGTTCGTCGCTACAGCTGTACTAGAAGAGATAACGATGGCAGTGGGAGAGCGTCAGGAGGCGTCGCCCTTCTGACCTCTCATGACTATCCATCCACTGTAGTTACACTGCATACCACCTTACAAGCAGTTGCTATTAGAGTGCACATGAGAAAGCTAATTACCGTGTGCAATCTCTATCTCCCTCCTAATAGTGCAATTGATCAGAGGTTACTTGATGACTTAGTGTGTCAGCTTCCAGCACCCTTTATTATTTTCGGTGACTTCAATGCGCATAGTCCTTGGTGGGGTAGTGATGATAGTAACTCCCGTGGGCAACAGATCGAAAAGTTGATTTCGGATCACTCTCTCTGTCTGCTAAACAACGGTGAAGCTACCCATTTCCATGAGCCATCCAGGACATTTCACGCTATTGACCTCGCGATCTGCAGTCCTTCGCTTTTACCTTTCTGGCAGTTTAATGTAGGGAATGACTTGAGGAACAGTGATCACTTCCCAGTTTTTCTCTCAGTATCTGGGGGTGGGTGTGAGCCTGTTCGTCGTCTCCCCCGTTACATTTATGACTCAGCTGACTGGTGTCTGTATGAAGCCAGAGCAGTGATTACCAGAGGTATGGTTATTGGCGAGATCGACGATTGTGTTAAAAGAGTTACCGATGTAATAATGGAAGCCGCTGATGCAGCGATCCCTAAGACTTCATCTTTTATACATAGGCACCGGAAACCTTGGTGGAACTTAGAATGCACGGAAGCCATTAAAAAACAAAGAAAAGCGTGGGGTATTTTTCGACGATATCCCACCACAGCAAACTATATCGCTTTCAAGCAGGCAAAGGCGCAGGCAAGAAGAGTACGTCGCAGGTGTCAAAAAGATTCTTGGACACAGTATGTTTCTAGCCTTACATCATATACCCCCAGTAAGCAGTTGTGGACTCGTGCGAAGAGGGCAATGGGACTCTATTCTGAGTATCCGATCTCCTGTATTAAACAGGATGGTCATGAGCTTACTGACATTCATGATATAGCCAATGCCATCGGTCGTGCCTTCGAGCACGTCTCAAGTGCCGACTCATATGAGCGTTCATTTCAGTCTTATAAACATCATGAAGAATCTCGTCCCATTAATTTCTCAACCCGGTCCAACCTTCCATACAACTGCCCTTTCACGGAGAACGAGTTTACCCGCTGTTTACAGCAAACTCGGCAATCAGCCCCAGGGCCTGATGGTATAACATACAGTCTTCTTAAACACCTTCCGAAGACTTCTCTCAGTAACATCTTATTCCTGTATAATAGAATCTGGGAGGAGCATACGTTTCCACTTTCTTGGCGTAAGGCAATCGTCATTCCCTTCCCAAAACCCGGGAAGGATGCAACTGACCCTGCTAATTATAGACCTATCGCACTCACTAGTTGCCTATGCAAGCTTCTTGAACGGATGGTAAATCTACGCCTAGTGCATGTCCTAGAAAATAACGAATGTCTCCCACCCTTCCAGAGTGGGTTCCGCAAAGGCAGGTCCACCATGGACAATATCATTGCTCTCGAATCTCATATTAGAAATGCTTTTGTTAGGCGAAGGCATGTAGTTTCTATTTTTTTCGATATCGAAAAGGCGTATGACAAGACTTGGCGGCATGGTATACTTCGTGACCTCATCTCCTTGAATTTTCGGGGTCACCTACCAATATTTATTGCTAATTTCTTGGCCCATCGTGTTTTTACTGTACGGATAGGTTCTACTCTATCAAATGTTTTTAATCAAGAGGAAGGAGTACCACAGGGCAGTGTCTTAAGCGTAACGCTTTTTTCGATAAAAATAAATAATATACTTAAGGTTTTACCTCCATCTGTTAATGGCACCCTGTATGTAGATGACCTGCAGATTTCATGTGAAGGCTCGGATATACGACATATCGAGCGACAACTTCAGACAGCGGTTAATCGAATGGTCCGGTGGAATGCCAAAAATGGGTTTCGGTTCTCTGTCAGCAAAACTTCTGTTGTCCACTTTTGTAGGCTTCGAAGAATTCACACAGATCCAGAGATTTTTCTGGGACAGACGAAAATTCCCGTCGTCGAAAGTGTTCGGTTCCTAGGTGTGTTGTTTGACAGGAAGCTCACTTTCCTTCCGCACATTTTGCATTTGCGGAAGAAGTGTGAAGCTGCCCTCAACCTTTTAAAGGTACTTTCGAACACGTCTTGGGGTGCGGATCACATATCTATGTTGAGAGTGTACAGAGCCGCCATTCGATCGAAACTGGATTATGGCTGTGCAGCGTATGGCTCAGCACGAGCATCAGCTCTGCGACAACTGGACACCGTTCATCATAGAGCATTGCGCATCTGTTCTGGAGCCTTCCGAACGTCTCCCATCGAAAGTCTGCATGTGGTCTGCGATGAACCATCCCTAACTGCAACCCGTCACGAATTGTCGCTCGTATATTATTTCCGTATACTGTCTCACTTTAAACATCCTCTACAGAACCTTTTGCTTGATAGCCAGTTAGTTTACTATTATACGAATCGCCCATCCTGTATTCCACCTTTTGGGATACGGATGAGAAATCTGCTGAGAGATTCTGAGATCGAGGGAGTTGATGTTATGAATAGACCCCTCTGGGTTACCCCCCCTTGGCGGTCTCTAACTTTCTCCTTTATCAATGCTTTTGTAGATTTGGGCAAAACTAACACTAGCGATGTGGTGTATCGCCAGCTGTTTGCAGCGCATCGCGAAAGATTTTCATGCTATTTAGATGTCTACACCGACGGATCGAAAGCGTGCGATCATGTTGGCTGCGCTCATGTCTGCAAGAACAATGTGGTCAGTCACAGCTTACATCCGTCATTCTCTGTGTTCTCTGCTGAACTGGAAGCCATCTTAGAAGCCTTAGAGTACATTTGCACCCGGAGAGAAAGGAATTTTATAGTGTACACTGATTCGTTGAGTTCCTTACAGACTCTCGAATCAGATGCGCCTACCCATCCTTTAGCTATTGAGGTTTTGAGACTCAAACGTCATCTCTGTGGTCAGGGCTATAAGGTCTTATTTTGTTGGATTCCGAGTCATGTAGGAATTCGGGGAAATGAACTGGCTGATGCTGCTGCGAAGAATGCTAACGTCGCACTTCATAAGCCAACCCCTTTCTGTGACATAAAGCAAACAATCAAGAGAATGATTCGTCGAAAATGGCAGGATGACTGGAATATGCAGGTCGAAAACAAGCTCCATATGATAAAACCTACTGTCGCTTGTTGGCAGACTTTGCCAACTCGCAAGAGAGACGTGTTGTTGACACGGTTGCGTATCGGGCACTCGCGACTCACCCATGTCCATCTGTTGCTGCGCGAGAGCGCCCCCTTGTGTATATATTGCAAATGCCCTCTCACTATTTTACATATTTTAACTAGCTGTGTTGCTTTTAAAACTATCTATTTTAAATTTTACAATTGTTATGCCCCAAGTTTGGATATCTTACTGGGAGAATATCCCCATCCTAATCTTTTTAACTTTTTACGCATGACTGGTTTTTACACCGAGATTTAGTTTTTTAAATCTTGTATCTTCAGATTTATCATACTTTTAACCATCATCACTTTCTATCCATGTTCTTTACTTTTAATTTGTTTTGGTTTTATTTTCTTTCATCGGTTTTATAAGTATTTCAAAGCTTGATTTTCTTAACCTTTACTAGTCCTGGTATATCAGTAAACCATATGGTTGGCGCAGCTTGTCCCTCAGAGGATCTTGCGCCATAAAACCTAAACCAACCAACCAACCTATCTCATCCTAATCATCCTTTACATGACATGCTACTTGATAAGCAGTATGATTGCCTGTATCAAAACCGGCCATCCTGCATACCGTGTTTTGGCTTTCGTATGCGCTCCTTCATCCAAAATACCTCTCTGGAAGATATAAATGTCTGTGTACGTCCCTTATTTGACTTTCCTCCTTGGAAGAAAAAATCTATATCATACATTAATCCTTTTCATAATTTTAACAAAACCGACACCGATTCATCCATATTTAAACAACTTTTTTACTCTCATCGTCACAGTTTCTCTAAGTATAAAGATATTTATACGGACGGCTCGAAAACAACTGACCATGTCGGTTGCGCCTATATTTATAAATCGGAAATTCATAGTTACAAAATTCACTCATCGTGCTCAGTTTTTACAGCAGAAATTTTAGCCATTAAAAAAGCTCTTGATTTTATTGCCCGTCATCGGAATAAACATTTTATTATATACTCGGACTCTTTGAGCGTACTCGAAAGCTTAAAGCCATTATTTTTAGCTAGAAGATTATTCTTGTAACTAACAAAAGCAGGGCAATTTTTTGAGTCAGATCTATGATCTTTTTTATCCTTACAATTAACACATATTATTTTTTCTGAGGTGCATTTTCTGGTATCATGGCTTTCACCACAGCCACCACATCTTTCCTTGTTTTTGCAGTTTGTAGCTATATGGCCATAGCTTTGACACCGATAGCAACGCATTACTGAGATGTATTGAGCAATCTTAACTCTAATCAAGTCAATAACTATATTCTGTTTGTTCAATAATATTACTTTAGAGAAATTGTCAACATCGAAAATGACATTTTTAAGATTATTTCTACCTGTAAATGTTTTTATTATTTCAATTTCTCTGTTATCAATTTTTTCTTCTATTTCATTTTTAATTAAAGAATCATCCAAATCCACAGGTAATCCGAAAATAATTAATCTATTTTTTCTTTGTTTATTTATACGCACTGTTGCTACGTCGTTTATCTGCATATCTTTTTCTAATTTATCTTTTAGTTTTTCAAGTTTATTTCTGTTCTTCATTTTTATGATTAGTTTGTTAGATTTTGTAATGAGGACATCACTTGGTTTATCTTCCTCAAATAGATTTTTATTTTTTCTTAGAGTATCTCTGTAAGAGACTGCACCATTATCTTCTTTAGTCTCAATAATAAGAACTTGTTCTTCCTCCTTAATTGTGTTATTTCCTATTGTTGGAAATTCTGTGGTTTTATCTGTAATTAATTTTTTAATATCAGAAATATCTTTTTCTAAGATTGGATAATCATTTTGTTTCTCTGTAATTAGGTTTTTAATATCAGCTAGGTTGCTTTCTATTTTAGTGGTTCTAATGTCCATAGCTTCTTTTAACATTTCGAAGGCTTCAACTTTTCCTAAGAGGAAACTGTGATTTTTTTTCAACATTAATACAGGATGTAAGGATTCTAAGGCACTTTTCGTTTATTTCTTTAATCATTCCCTTGCCGACCTTTCTACCTTCATATTCGTTTAATTTTTTGTCTATTTCATTCGTTTTCTTTTTAATTTTGAGAATGAATTCAGATGTATAGCTATCAAGTAGCTCTTTCAATGGATTTGAGTTTGATTCATAGTCTATATCTTGTGATTCCTGCGAAGATTCACTCATTTTATCCTTTTTTTGACTCATTTAGAAAAAATAGTATAAGTGCATGTGATAAAATTTAGATTAAAATGTATTTAAAGAGGCAATATAAAATATAGGCACTATATAATAACAGAAGTACACGTAAAATAAAAATTAAATAGCGTGCATTGAAAACAATGATCAAAATAAAATAAATAACTTAAAAGAATGATGTCACAAGAAATTAAAAATAAAATCAAAATAATATACTATACGTATATAAGGTAAATATAAGATTAATAAAAATAACGTGCTAAAATAAAATAACAATCAATTATTAAGCAAAAAATTAAAGCACGTGCAAATAAAAACTGGTTAGTATCTCACCAAACTTCAGAGTGACGTCAATAATTTAAAAATTTGAGTATAAGAATCAGCTGGGTATAGAGTCAGTAATGGGTTGAGCAATAGAGTCTCCAGAAATTGTTTAAGTTTGTCTGAATAGATTATCCTCAAAAATATATAAATAATATCTTCAATATTTAAAAAGCATATGTAAAGTCAATAAAATTTCTTTGAAATCTTCAAGTTGAATATAAATCGTCACAGATAATATCTTCTAAATAATATCTTCAAATAATATCTTCTACTAAATAGTAATGAAATAAGCTATTAAAGAGGTCATAGTCCACAAACAAGCATCAGGATAGAAATCATATGTTGATATTGTCACGTAAATCCAGATATGGTCAAATCAATATAGTCTATTTTTTATAATCAGAGTTATGAAAGAGACTCCATGGTGCGAACGTGTTTTAATTATTTAATAAAGTATAACAGTTTAAATTTCAAAAACAATGGCGACTATCTTATTGAAATGATATAATAATTATAAAAATCCGCAACTTCAAAATTAGATAATATACTTCTTGAAATAGTAAAAATATAAAATCTTATATCAGATTGAATAATTTAAAAAGCTCTTTTCGATGAAAGTAGTTTCAAAACAGATAATTATCAATTTAAATATTTCAGTAAATTTGGAGTCAGTCTATAAGGCTTAAAGTCAAAAATAGAAAATCACAGTTTTTTCTTTAAAAATCACTTACTTTAAAAATTTTTTTGGGTATATATAAAGAAAACAAAGAGTTGAAACTGAAGATCCACTTTTCCGAATTCAAAACAAGATATTAACGCAAAAAAAAGCTTCTTTACCGAGAGTTTAAGAAATAGCGTCAAAATCTTAAAAATCCAACAATAACACAAAGGGAATAGGGACAGAAAAAGCCACACTCTCGATCAACACGTAGTTTGTGATCACCAGAAGGCCTATGGAGAGTGAGGAGAAAACCAAAGACAGGCGACAGGCACTAGAGGAGCTCAGCAAGAAAAGAAGACTCAAAATTTATTTAGAGAAGTCAAAAATTGTTACTAAAGTGTGCAGGAATAAAAGTTATATAAAAGTTACAGAAGATATACATTGTTGAAAATACAGAATTTAGATACAGTAACATTTCATGTGAAAATTCTGAGTATTTATGAATTTGGATTTAACAAAATTTCAGAAGAAAACACAAATCATAAACTACAAGCGTGATAAATATAATAAATTAATAAACTGAAAGATTTAAATTTTGACACATATATAAAACACAAAACATAAGCTACAAACGTGATATATATAATAAATTACTAAACTGAAAGAATTAAATTTTGACACATATATAAGTACAAATAAAGAAGTTGAAAATAAAACAATTACAAATTATAAGAGCTTGATACAAGCTTGAAGGTTTTGTAAGTTTATACTTATTTTAGAAAAAGGGAGGATGAAACCAGACCACAGCCAAGAATAGCTAAAAAGAACTAAAGATAAATGAATATTTAATATTGAGGCCATTATATATTTTCTTAATAATATTTATATTACGGGCACTGTTGTCAATTCTCTTGTAGTATTGTAATAAAGTTTCATCATTACCGCGTTTAATAAAGTCTACACTATTACTACATGAAAACATACTAAAGTGATGTGAATCGCCAAGGATTCCGCATGTACAATTTGGAGAATCTAATTTACCTATTTTAAAAAGAAATGACGGAAAACTACCTTGACCTGTAACAAAATAATTAACTATATTGTTATTAAAAATTAAATTATTTGAAATATTATTTACTATATTAAATGTGTATCTGCCCTTGTCTGAATTGTTCCACATGTCTTGCCATTTATTTAATATATGTTTGTTCATGTGATTTTTTATTAATGAGTAGGGATATTTAGAGGTTAAATTATTGTCTTCTTCTATTGCAATGCCCGCCAGAAAATCAACCATTTCATTTCCGATTATTCCTATGTGTGATTTGACCCATCCTATTGTTATATTCTTGAAAGGAATTTTATTGCATATTAGGTGAATTCTTATTATGATGTTATATTTTGGAAATATATTACACAGAGATTTGACAGCAGCTTGGCTATCTGAGTAAATTATTATACTGTTAAAATTTGTTTCAGTGAACCATTCTAGTAATTTAAGAATTGCCATTGCCTCCGATTGAAATACTGAGTTATATTTATTTAAAGAATACATGCCTGTCTGAATTATTTTGTTATTATTAAAAGCCACATAGCCAAAACCAACACCTTGCTCTTTTTTGTAACCATCGGTATAAGCTTCTATTTCTGCAGAGTTTCTATTTGGAAAACCATCATATGTTTTGATTATTTTTAGGTTCTTTGGATAAAGTCTGGAGTCAATTGAATAGCGTGGGGTTGTTACTTCGATATCATTATTACTTATTTGAGTGTTATCTATTGTAATAAGGTGCTGGTTATGTTTTAAGTTATGAATTTCCACTAAAGATTCTGCCTTCAAACCGATCGGGACAACACCCGTCAATGCATAAAGTGCCATATTTGAGACTGTTTTGTAGCATTTTAATATTTTAACTAAACATTTTCTTTGTATAGAGGTTAGTTTTCTGCGTCCGTGGCTATTGAGAAAAGGGTACCAAATTTGAATTCCATAAATAAGTTTAGCTTCGACTACTGCTCTATACCATATTTTAATTGTGTCAGAGGAGACACCCCAATATGCGTTACCGACTTTTTTTATACCAGTTGTGAAATTGATTATTTCATCGTTAAGATAGTTAAGATGTTCTATAAAATTTAAGTTTCTGTCAATAAGTACCCCAAGATATTTTAAGCACTTTGTGAATTTAATATTAGAACCCTCCATTTTTATTATGGGGTATCTCCTCGAAAGATCTTTTCCAAAAGCTATTGCCTGAGTTTTTGATTCTGATACTGTTAAATTTAAGTTTTGACTAATGTTACAGAAATGTTTAACCAGTGTCGTCCCGGTCACCTCCAAGGCCCCCCTCGTATTTTCTGAAAATATCAACACAAAGTCATCCGCGTAGGCTATTATATCACAATTTTTATTTTCAAATGCTTGCAAAATTTTGTTGGCTATTAGGTTCCAGAGCGTTGGACCTAAGCATGAGCCCTGCGGACAACCCCTATCAACATTAAATGGATTAAATTTATTATCTATTTCGTAACCAATTGTTCTATTTTTTAAATAACTGTTAAGTATAGCTTTTAGGTTTTTATTTAAGTTAAATGAATTTATTATATTTTTTAGAACAGACCAATCCACGCTATCAAAAGCTCCAGTGAAATCAAAAGCAATGGCAACAGTATATTTATATGTTAGTTTTCTACTTTGAATGAGCTGTATAAGCCTGTCTATGGCCATAGTCGTGCTTCTACCCTCCCTGAAGCCAAATTGATTATTGTATAAAAGATTATTATTTTCTATATAGTGCATTAATCTAAAATGTATAATTCTTTCAAGAAGTTTACTGATAGTTTGTAGGAGACAGATTGGGCGGTAGGATTTTGGATTGTTATCTACTTTACCTTTTTTAACGAAGAAAATTACTAGAGCTTCTTTCCATTTTTTTGGAAAGTAACCAGATTTATATAATATGTTGAATAATTTTAGTAAAAGATTTGGACAGTAGTCTATTAGATAATTAATTATTTTAGGATCAATTTTATCTGTGCCAGGTGCTTTTTTCTTGCCCTGCATTCTATTAGCCTCTGTTAATTCTTCATATTTTATTTCTTCATCCTCTAATTCTGATATTATTTCTTCATCTATTGTTTCTTTTGTTGTGTGAAAATGGTGGTCTATTAATTTTTTATATATGTCTTCATAATTAGAGTCTAAAGGCATGCCATCCATTGCTATTTGTATTAGAGAATTACTATTAAACATATTGTCACGTGCTATGTCGAAAGTACGGCCAAAGTTGTTTTGAAATCTGTTACAGTAATTGTTCCAACTTTTTTCTTTGCTTCTAGAATATTTTTTTTGTAAATTGCTTTTTCTCTGTAATCAGGGCCTTTTTATCCCATGGGCCCCCTGATGCTAGGGGGCCCCAAAACCCCCTTGGTGTATGCACCTAGTACATCTAATAGTATGTATTTTTATAAATGTCCGTAAGGGGGGGCCCCCCAAATAGCATCTGCCCAGGGGCCCCCAGCGTTCATAATCGGGCCCTGTCTGTAATATATTGTTTTTATTGATGAAGAGCCTGTTTTTTTAAGTCTTTTATATAGAGCATTCAATCTGTTTCTCTGTATTCTAAGTTGTGGATTCCACCAATTTATTCTTGTGTTTGATCTTATTTTCTTAGTCTTGAAGTTATTGTCACATACAGAGTATAAGTTATTGTAGAATTCATCTATAAAGTTATCTAATTCGTTTATATTATTTAAGTTATCAATTTTGTAAATCATTTTTTTTCTATTTTATTAAGCCCTTTTTTTATTTTTGATTTATTGCAATATTCGCTTTTCTATCTGTTTTGTGTGCGGTATATGACATCTAATACGAGTTCAAAACTTATATATCTATGGTCTGAGTTTGATTCAGTTGGATGTACTGTCCATTTATTTAAGTGACCTGCAGAGAGGTTTGAGCCTATTGTCAAGTCTGGATTACCATATTTTCCTTGAAGATGATAAGTTGGTATTTCGTTTGGGTTATTATAAATTCTGAAGTCTAATGTAGTGCATAGGTCTATTATAATTTCTCCTCTATGGTCATTTCTATTGCATCCCCAAAGATAATTTTTGGCATTGAAATCTCCTGAGACTATTATGAATTTGTCATGAAAAAAGTTTGACCAAGTATTTAAGTCGAGTTCTAGGTCAGATGTTGGAGATGAGTATTGAGAACCCAGAAATTTTTTTTTTGTTTAACCAGGATATTAATTATTATGACATTATCAGATGCTAAGACTTCATTACTAAATATTGAAGGATTAATCACGATTATACCTGCTGTTTGTTTCTTTGATTTAAAAATTTGCCAATTTGTTGGGAATCCTAATATGTTGTTATTTTTTTTTGTAGAAGTCTTGAATGAGTGCAATATCTATTGAATTTTCTATGATGAAGTTTTGCAATTGTGAAGTAGCTGCCCTACAGTTATTGAGATTGATTTGAACTATTTTTATGGCAAGGGAATAGGGACAGGAAAAGCCACACTCCAGACGAGCCAAATAAGGCTTATCGACACCAAAGGGTCAGAGTGGAGTGAGAAGAATACCTCTCTACTTCAGTGGCGTACGCAAGGTGGGGTTGATGGGGGTTATAACCCCCCCCCCCCATTGGCCCTGATTACATATATTATTTAATTAGGTTTATGCACTGATTGCTCAAAACTACTCTTTTATAGTAATAGTCCAGTCAAATTAGCTCAAAATGGCGGCGAATCATGCATTAAATGAAGGGGTTGAGATTTTATCAGGAATGTGTAGGGGATGGTCCCCTGAGCAACGCATAATAAAGTCCCCTCGATTTCAGGCGCCACGGGCGGGGGGGGGGGGGTTATGAGGTCACTTTTTTCAGTTTTCTCGAAAACGGAAAAAATCGCAGCGTTTATCTCGAAAACGGTGCGTCGCAAAGAAAAATGTCATTCCCAAAAATTAAAGCTTATAAAATTCCCTTCCAAATGGTATATCCATGTTTGTACCGAAGTTTACCGTTTTCGAGATATGAGCCGTTGAATATGAAAATTTTTCAAAAATAGTGGTAGCGGTTCAGGTATCTCGTCAAACTTCCTTTTCTAACTCTTTCCCCTTCCATTTCTAAGAAAACTCGTGATAGAGAAAGTTGTAGAGCGAAAAATTTCATTCAAAAATGTATAGTGTTATGCTAATTTATCTTCACCAAGTAAATAGTTAGAGCGTTTTGAAGTTTAGGGGTTCTTTTCAACATTTCGCTTGTAAAATGCTCGTCACTCAAGTTTCGTTTCCATGGTCTGTAACTCTCTTAATCACTTTGTATGCTGTTTAATTAGATGCGTATAGTATTCGTAACCCATATAAATAATAAATTATGTATACCTGTGCGTATAATGTATATCTCATAATATACAGACGAACACTTGTAGTACAAAGGAGGAAGTAAGAAAACAAACCAAAATGTATAAAAGTTGTTCATATAATCAAAAAATGGTTATCAAAAGTAAGTTCAAACAACAGTTACATAAAATATATTATATACAATTTATTTCATCAACTGCTTTCCTGTATATTAAAAGCCGTCAATCTGATACTTCGGAAAAAGTTTCAAACAAGTCAAAGTCTTCACTATCATTTTAGCTTCTGTAGAATGTCCGAATTTTCATGAAGTGATTTCCCTCAAAGGTGGCATCCCACTATAATGCCACGATCAAAGTCACTAAGCTCCTTTTACTTACTCATTGTCTCACAAACGCATAAATATGACCTGACAAACCACTACCAATACTTTTATAGCTTTCGGTTACGCATCAAATTACGTCACCTGCTAGATCCACTTCTTTAGGGGGGGGTGTCCGGATACTTTTGGCCGGATAGTGTATAATGTATTATTGAATATTAATGAATTATATGAATTATTAAATTTACTTAATGGGGTCAGTACGAGCAAAGAAAAATGAAAGGTACCTGTGGTGATTGAGATCATGCTCATTTGGCGGGGCCTAGAACATGAGCAGGAACATTCGTTCCTCAGCTCCAGTAATGTCTCCTGGTGAAGATTTGGAGTCATAAAACACTTTGGCGATGTTTGTTGTTTCATTGGCATACCGCTGGAAACATTGTACTATTGCTGCTTTGCTTTTACCATAAATCGCTGACGTAGTGTCACATCCTGAGACACTATGGATGAAGAGAATGTACTGGCTGAATGATAAGACCTGAAGATGTTGGGAAGAGTAGAGCCTGTCTTCTGTGTTGCCCCGTCCGGCTTTCGTGAAACACACATTCGTGTTTCGTGGGGTGAGTGCCACAAGTTAGACGAGCAGGTTTACCTATCTACTATCACCACAGTTGAATGAGAGGTGTTTTGCCACTCACCTCTGACAATACTGCAGTCAGCATCTCCTTTTTCTGTAGTAGACTGTATACCCCTTGCACCCACGGCCTGAACTAACATAGTAATCAGCTTGGTTTTGTTCTTTCATTGAAAAGGAAGATTTTCATTGGTCACACACGTTTCACTCACAGACATCTCTTGCTGGCCGAGAGCGAACCTGTCTGTGACATTTGTAAAACTACCTTTTCAGTTTCCCATATTTTAATTGATTGTCCAAAATTCAAAATTCACCGCCTTAAGCATTTCAGCTCAGCTGAAGTTTCTCTTTCGGCTCTCGTTGGAGAAAATCCACATCCTAATCTGTTCCCGTTTTTACACGACATTGGTTTTTACCCGTATATCTGATTTTAGAACTTTACCTTGTCTCACCTCTCCTTTGTGTTTATTTCACCTGGTTTTCCTCATCCTTTTGGTTCTACTTTTTACGCCTTATCTCACCTCTTACTTTACATCTTGTTTTCGTCATCCCATTCATTGTTCTGTACGCCTTTTTATTACTTCATATATACAGGTTTTTAACGTCTATCTTGGTTATAGCGTTTTTCTTTTTATTTCATTTTTATACTGCACAGCGTGTTCTGTCTTTCCTCACTTTTTATTTCGGCACCTTGTGTACGCTGTTTGACACTGTCTGGCGCATATGTCCCGTGATGGACCCTGCGCCAAAAATCAAATCAAATCAAATCAAATCTAAGCTTTCTTTATTTTTCATTTTAATTATAACCCTATTGGGTCTTGCCAATATTATATCCCTAGGTTTGTTATTTTTAAAGATTTCTTTATTTTTTCGCAGCGCGTCTCTGTAAGAAATGGCTCCTGATTCATTAATTGTATCAACAATTATGACTTGTTCTTCAATATTAGTCGTAGTTAATGTATTTCTTATAGGTTGTTCAAGGGTGTTTTCACAGATTTGTTTCCCCAGTTTAACCATACTCTCTTCTATTTCTTCTGTTTTTTTGTTTATGTTTTCAGTTATGCTTTCAATACCTCTTGTAACTTCCATTATGTTTTTTTCTATGGATTCAACTAGATTTTCTCTATTTTTGTCATTTGTCTCTTCTAAATTTTGTAACCTGGAGTCAAAATGTTTAGTAACTTTGTCATATACATTATTAGTGGCTATCAGACATGCTTTTTCTTTTTCAGCATTAATGCACGTCATCATTATCTTTAAACACTTTTTATTGATATCTTTCATAATTTCTTTGCCAACCTTTTTACTGGCTTTGTTGGCCTCACTAAGAATCAAGTCAATATCTAAAATGCTTTTTTTGATTTTTAGAATAAAGTCTGATTGGTAGTCATAAAAAATTTCTGTGTATGGGAATATTTCAGAGTCATCTTCCATGACTACACATTCTTTTGTTTTTTCTTTTGTTTTTTGACTCAAAGGGAATAGGGACAGAAAACACCCACACTCTTGACGAACCCAAATGGGGTTATCGACACACAAGTGCCAGGAAGAGTGGGGAAAGACCAATCTACATCCAGCAAAACCACGTCCGAGCGACCGTTCTCGACGGAGCCAAGCAGAGTCAGAGGACCCATGAATTTATTTGACAAGAAAAAGGTTACAAAAATCACAAAAAGTACAAGAGTGAAATACATAAAACAAATATAAAACATTCGAAAAGTCAATTTTGTTGATTTTGTATTACAGCATGGAATGATGAACAAAGTGAAATATACATGTAAATAAAACAAAGAAAAATATATATATATAAACATAGATAAGTTTTAAACATTATAAATTTTATGACAAAATGAATCAGCAAACAGAAATTTTCTACATTCAAAATCAAAATTTAAAGTGATGTTTTTTAAAAACACGCATAAATAAATATAACAAAACATGAGGACAAATTTTAATAATCAAAGTGAACAACTTGAAAAAATATTAAAAAGAAAAAGAACAATTATGTTTGACTAGAATTAAAAAGTGCTAAATATGAAAGAGTAGTGTGTGTTCAATCTATTATAAATATTTTTTATTTTTCTTAAGTTATGCTTATTTCTGTCTATTCGTTTATAATATTTTAAATAGGTCTCATTAGTATACTTTTTAATATATTCAGGACAGAAATTGCATTTTGTTGTGACGAAATGGTGTGGATCGCCCAGTGCACCGCAAACGCAATTTGGTGAATCAATTTTACCTATTTTGTGTAAGAAAGAAGGAAAGCTGCCTTGGCCAGTTACAAAATATGTTAAGATATTATTGTTGAATTGTAGTTCGAAAGTTACATTGTTAATGATATTATATGTAAATCTGCCTTTGTCTGAGTTTTCCCATTTTGATTGCCAATCGTTTAAAATTTTCTTTTGTATATATTGTTTTAAGATAGAATTAGGAAGGCTAATATTTAAGTATGAATCTTCTAGTATATGAGCCATACCGGCCAAGGCATCCGCCATCTCATTACCAACAATGCCAATATGTGATTTAACCCACCCTATGTATATAGTTTTATCTTGTATGTTATTGCAAATGTTATGTATATTTACAATTATTGGTGATTTTGGATAAATGTTCTTTAGAGATTTAAATACTGCCTGATTATCTGTATAAATATTTATGCTATTGTAGTTTGTGTCACTAAACCATTCTAATACTTTTTGTATAGCTATTGCTTCTGACTGATATACTGAGTTAAATTTATTTAGTAATTTTGTATCTGTCTTAATTATTGTATTTTTATGGAAAGCAACGAAACCCAACCCAACAAGATCATTATTTTTGCTTCCATCTGTATATGCTTCAATATCTACATTGCTTTTTACAGGAAAACCGTTATTTAATTCCAAAAAGTGAAGGTTATTTGGATAATTTATGCTATTGATTAAGAATTTAATTGTTTTACTTTCTATATCTGTTATACCAATTTCGTTGTTATCTATTGTAATTTTTTGTTGATCAAATTTCATTTTAAATATTTCTAGTTTATATCTAATTTTAGTTTCTATTGAGGGTATGCCTGTTAGTGTATATAGAGCCATGTTGGAGACAGATTTATAGCTTTTTACTATTTTGATTAAGAATTTACGTTGAATAGAGTTTAATTTTCTTATCCCATGACTATTTAAAAATGGAAACCAACATTCCGCTCCATATAAAATTTTGGATTCAACAACAGCCCTATACCATTCCCTTATTGTATAAGAATCAATTCCCCAGTAAGCATTACCTACTTTTTTAATACCAGTAGTAAATTTTGCGATTTCTTCATTTAAATAATTTAGATGTTCAAAAAAGTTTAATTTTCTGTCTATTATGATTCCTAGGTATTTTATATAGTTTTTAAATTGTAAATTACTATTTTTAATCCCCTCAGGGGGTTTACCTTCTTTGGTAAACACGGGCTTCACAACCCCGAGGTACCCTAGTGTCTTTTTCTCTCTCCGTGGGGTTTACTTTCTTTGGTAAATGTGGGTGTCGCGTACCCAGTGTCCCATAGCGATCCGTCTCTTTTTCTCTTCTCCTATCCTCTCTTTTTTGTTGAATTCTTTCTGGGCTTTTTTTCCTCTCCATCTGGAGCTTAAACTAATATCTTTAGTTGCTGTTTTCTTTTTTAAACCCTATGTGTGTTTTTTGTTTGTCTCTTCTTAGTTAGAAAAAAAAATAAAAATCAAAAAAATGTAAAAAATAATAAAATGGACAAAAAAAAAGGTTTTGTGCTATCTGTCCCCTTCGGAGCCTTCATGGTTACAAAACCGATCTCGACCCACCCAGCCTTGACGCTACTGGGTCCTTGTACCACTCTTCGGCCTCTCCCGCGAGGGACACCGCTTGGGCTCGGGAACGGACCCTGTTGGGGTTGTGTTGGTGGAGAGGAGTGGCGTTTCCATGTTGGTAATGGTTGAGGTACGTTCTCCTTAAACGATCCCAGAGGTAGAGGCCCTTGGTTGCGTTTATCTTCATGGCAGACGTCGCGAGGTAGCGAGAAATCCTTCTCGATTCTGTCGGGGACCGTGCACCAGGTGCACGTTACCTCCCGGCGTCTGTCATTTAGTTACGAAGAATCCGGCGGTTACACTGGTCACGTTAGAAAAGTGTGGAACGACGGGGTCTGGCGGGGGCCCCGAATCGAACTGGAAGTAATCCGTGTTTATAAAAAAGGTTATTATGGCTGCAACTAAAAGTGATTTAGTTACAGCTTCCTGGGCGGATCGCTCTGAGAGCTCATTACTAACTGTTAGTCGGGGACCGAGTACTCGTCCCGTTAATGTAGAAGTAGAAAATAATACTACTTCATCTCACTCCTCGAGGGAACAAATAATGTCTCGCTTTTTTATTATAAAATGTATAGAGGGCAATTTCTGTACAATGTCACCTTTCTTAATACAGAAATGTTTACTTTCATCTGTGGGTACCTTAAGATCTGTTAGGAAACTCCGTTCTGGCGATTTATTGGTTGAGGCGTCAACTGAAACACAGGCTGTGCAGTTGTTGAAAATAAAAACATTTGGGAACATAGCCGTATCCGTAACTCCACATGCTTATTTAAATTCCTCTAGAGGAGTAATATCAGAGGTCGATCTTCTACATGTCACCGAACAGGAGATCTTAGAGCATTTAAAGGAACAACATGTGTCAGCTGTGCGTCGAATTACTATTCGTCGGGATGGGATAGCACTTCCTACGAAGCATCTCATCTTGACGTTCGAGACACCAAGACTGCCATCTTTCATAATGGCTGGGTATCTTCGATGTCCCATCAGGCCATACGTCCAGAACCCCCTCCGTTGCTTTCAGTGCCAACGCTTTGGACACTCGAAGGCATCGTGTCGTGGTTCCATGGTCTGTGCCCGTTGTGCCCAGCCTGGCCATCCCTCCGAGACTTGCAACGGAACACCAAAATGTGTCAACTGCCAAGGTAATCACACCTCTTATTCACGTACATGTCCGAAGTGGATTACTGAAAAGGAAATTCAGACCATAAGGGCCCACAAAAATATATCGTATATGGAAGCGCGAAGACAGGTGGATGCTAGAACTCCCAGGGTTGGTGTTTCATACGCTTCTGCTGCCGCCTCGAAAAAAATCATGTGTACAGCCTCTACGCAAACTGATTCGAATCTCCTTTATTGTAGCCCACAGAAAAGTAATAACAATAGTACACCAGCTGTAATACCTTCCGATTCCCAGAATGGAAGGAATGAGAAACCAAAACCTAAATTTCTGAAAAAGAACAATAAAAATAAAACAGGCACACAAACCGCCAATCCAGTAAACTCTTCCAAATCCGGAAACGACGAAATATCAAATTCACAAAATTTACCGCAATCAAAACGTCCAAAAAAACAATCTGAACCCATCCCCGTAAAATTGACTCGCAAAGACTTTCTTAAAAATAGACCAATCACACCTGATCCTCATGAACTAGATACAGATGAATCCCTTAAGGTTTATGTCTCCCCAGAGGAAGATATGTTAACGGACAGCTCGTCGGATTCGGATGCAGTTGCATCCAATTCCGCTAGCTGATAGTCCGTTTCTTTTCCCTTTCCTTGGGAAATTTAAATAAAACTTTCATTATGACATCTATTATTTCATGGAACTGCCACGGCTTCCGCAACAAACAAGACAATATTAAAACCTTGATTTCTGACCATAACCCAGCCATTTTCGCACTACAAGAAACATATTTAAAAAACACCGACAATATAAAAATTCGAAGGTACAGCACCGTTAGAAAAGAACGCGATATTGGTGGAAGAGTATCAGGAGGAGTAGCACTTCTAATATCTCATGACTACCCATCCACTGTCATTCCACTTAAAACAAATTTACAGGCTGTTGCAGCGCGTGTCCACATCCGTCAACTCACTACCATTTGCACCGTCTATCTACCACCAAACGAACCTATTAACAGAAACTCTTTGGCTAATCTTTTAACACAACTTCCGGCCCCTTTTATAATAGTTGGAGATTTTAACGCCCATAGCCCACTTTGGGGTAGCCCGAACACTAACAATAGAGGACAAGAAATAGAAATATTCGTATCTGACTTCTCACTCTGTGTCTTCAACAATGGTGAGAATACTTATTTTCATCAACCTACCAAAACCTTCCATGCAATAGATCTAGCCATAGGTTCCCCTTCAATTCTGCCCTTTTATAATTTTTGGGTTTCAAATGACTTGCACAATAGCGATCATTTTCCAGTCTTTCTCTCCTTGCTGACCGCTGATTCTAATGCCGTTTCTTCTCTACCCCGCTACATTTATGACAGAGCTGACTGGCCAACTTTTACATCCCTTGCTATCATCACCAAGCAAATGGTGGTGGGCGACATTAATAGTGCTATTCAAAACATTACTTCTGTTATAATTAACGCAGCTGACGCATCCATCCCTAAATCCTCTTCTAGAAAGCGTAAAAACAGGAAACCGTGGTGGTCAGAGGAATGTCTTATTGCTAAGAAAAAACAGCAAAAGGCATGGGGCATCTTTCGCAGATACCCAACAACAGAAAATCTTATATCTTTTAAACATGCAAAAGCTAATGCTAGGAAAGTACGGCGACGCAGCCAGAGGGAATCATGGATTAAGTATGTCTCCCATATATCGTATAACACACCGTCTAAACAATTGTGGTCAAAGGTTAAAAAGGCAATGGGCTTATATACGCAACATCCACTTTCTTGCTTAAATCTCAATGGCCAAATAATCTCAGACTTACCAGAAATAGCAAATGCAATAGGCACCTCCTTCTCTTCTTCCTCTTCTGCTGCTTCTTATCGTGACTCTTTCTTGAAGATCAAACAAAAATCTGAAAGCCGTTCTCTGAACTTCAACTCAGTCTCCACATTTTCCTACAATAGCCCCTTTACTGAAACAGAACTTATTAGCAGCCTTCATAATACTCGAAATACTTCTCCAGGACCAGATGACATTACTTACAATATGCTAAAACACCTTCCTCGTCGTTCCCTTAATAATCTGCTTTATTTGTATAATAGGATTTGGAATGAGCATGTTTTTCCTGCTGCCTGGTACAAAGCTATCGTTATCCCTTTCCCGAAGCCCGGGAAAGATGCTACAAATCCTAACAATTATCGACCCATTGCCTTAACTAGCTGCGTCTGCAAACTGCTAGAAAAAATGATAAACAATCGCCTAGTTTTTACATTAGAGACGAAGAACCTTATTGTTCCATTTCAGAGTGGGTTTAGAAAGGGAAGATCCACCATAGACAATGTAATTGCTCTCGAATCTGACATTAGGAGATCATTTCTCCTAAAAAACCATTTTATATCAGTTTTTTTTGACATTGAAAAAGCATACGACCGTACTTGGCGTTATGGAATTCTCAGAGATCTTTTTGACTTGGAGTTTCGCGGAAATCTCCCTATTTTTATTAAAAATTTTTTAGCTACCCGACATTTTCAAGTTCGTATTGGCAATGTCTTGTCCAACCTTTTTACCCAAGAAGAAGGGGTTCCCCAAGGGAGTGTCCTCAGCGTCACTCTCTTCTCAATAAAAATTAACAATATTTTAAAACAGCTTCCACCTTCCGTGCGGGGAAGTCTTTATGTGGACGACTTACAGATTTGCTGCCAGGGAAAAGACATGCGATTCATTGAACGCCAACTTCAAACTGCAATTCGACGAATCTTGACTTGGAGTGATGAAAACGGTTTTAAATTCTCACCAGACAAAACCTCTTGTGTGCACTTTTGTCGTAAACGTGGGATCCATCCGGATCCCGAAATTTTCATTGAAGACCAGAAGATAAATGTTATTGATTCTGTACGTTTTTTAGGTGTCATATTTGACAGGAAACTAACCTTTCTTCCACATGTTGTACAGCTGCGTAAAAAATGCGAGAAATCACTTAATATGCTTAAAATTTTAGCAAATACATCTTGGGGAGCTGATCGGACATCTATGCTCCGCATATACAGGTCGGTAATCCGATCAAAGCTTGACTACGCCTGTGCATCTTATGACTCTGCTCGCCAATCCGTCCTACGCAAACTTGACACGGTGCACCACAGTGCACTTCGTCTATGTTCTGGTGCCTTTCGTACTTCACCCGTTCAAAGTCTCTATGTAGATTGTCACGAACCATCTTTATCTCACACTCGTCACCAACTTTCATTGAACTACTTTTTTCGGGTGCTGACTCATCATGCGCATCCATTACGTGACATCTTACTCGACAGACGGTACGACACCCTCTACAAAAATCGGCCATCCTGCATCCCGTGCTTTGGGTTACGTATGCGTTCTTTGATCGAAAACACCACTCTGGATGATTTAAATGTGTGTGAACGTCCCTTATTTGACTTTCCTCCTTGGAAGAAAAAATCTATATCATATATTAATCCCTTTCGTAATTTTAACAAAACCGACACCGATTCATCCATATTTAAACAACTTTTTTACTCTCATCGTCACAGTTTCTCTAAGTATAAAGATATTTATACGGACGGATCGAAGACAACACATCATGTCGGTTGTGCCTTTGTTTTTAATTCTGATATTCATAGTTTTAAACTTCATTCTTCATGCACTGTTTTTACTGCGGAAATTTTAGCCATCAAACAAGCACTTGATTTTATCGCCAATCATCAAAATAAAAATTTTATCATATACTGTGACTCTTTGAGCGTACTCGAGAGCTTAAAGTCTGGAAACAATAGTCATCCTTTAGTCTCATCTGTCATAACTCTCCATCATCGGTTAAAATGTCGTGGTTTCAGTATTCTGCTTTGTTGGATCCCAGCTCATGTTGGAATCCCTGGCAATGAACTTGCGGACACAGCAGCAAAAGATTCCAGAACAGTTTTAGATCACCCTATCCCTTTCTCTGACGTCAAACACACCATTAAAAATTTTATTTTCAATAACTGGCGTTCAGTATGGAATCTCCAAGTAGATAATAAACTTCATCACATCAAACCCGTCATCTCTATATGGCCTCCACTATATCCAAGAAAACTTGACGTCATGATCACCCGTCTAAGAATAGGACATACTAGAGTCACTCACAGACATTTGTTGGAGGGGGAAGATACCCCAATTTGCTTTCATTGCAACTGTCACCTTACGATTTTGCATATTTTAACTGATTGTACTGGACTAACCAATTTTTACTCTAAATTTTTTGGTTCTGCTTCACTCACCTTAAAAGATCTTTTAGATGAAACACCTCACCCTGCTATTTTCAGTTTTTTGAAAAGTACCGGTTTTTACCCGCTGATTTAATAGCTTTATCCTTGTTTTCTTTCATTTTGTATTATTTGACTGCAATCTAGATGGGGACCCCCATCTAGATGTTTTGTCATTACCAGTACTACTTTTTGTCTTCCTCGTTCATGATCTAGAATCATTGTTTTTTATCTATTCTTTTCTTATACCTGGCTGTATACTGGATGGGGGAAACCCCATCCAGTTTGTTTATTTTTTTTAACCATCGTTTTTCAGGTTTTACCATATGTTTGGCGCAGCATGTCCTCTCTGGACCTTGCGCCATAAAACCCCAACCAACTATCTGGCCTCCACTATATCCAAGGAAACTTGACGTCATGATCACCCGTCTAAGAATAGGACATACTAGAGTCACTCACAGACATTTGTTGGAGGGGGAAGATACCCCAATTTGCTTTCACTGCAACTGTGACCTTACGATTTTGCATATTTTAACCGACTGTACAGGATTAACCCATTTTTACTCTAAATACTTTGGTTCAACTTCTCTCACCTTAAATGTTCTTTTAGGCGAAACACCTCACCCTGCTATTTTTCGATTCTTGAAATGTACAGGATTTTACCCATTGATTTAATAACTTTTTTTATTCCTTTATATCTTTTTGTAATATTTGACTGCAATCTAGATGGGGAAACCCCATCTAGACGTTTTGACATTAACACTAGTGCGTTTTATCTTCTTTCTTGACCTCTATTCACAGCCTTTTACCATATTTGTGTTTTAAACTTTTTATACCTCTGTTTTTTTTCTTATATCTGACTTTTTTTTTTTTTTCATTCATGACACGGCTACTTTTATCATACTTTTTTACAATGACTTCATGGTTTTTAAACGTGTATAATTATAGCATCGTTTTGACGAGTAAGCTGAATTATATATTTTTATCTCAGACTTTACCCTGTGTTTGGCGCAGCATGTCCTTTCTGGACCTTGCGCCATTAAACCCTAACCAACCAACCAAAATTGACTCGCAAAGACTTCCTCAAAAACAGACCTATCACATCTGAGCCTTATGAACTTGAGACAGATGAACCCCTTAAAGTTTATGTCTCCCCAGAGGAGGATATGATAACGAACAGCTCGTCGGATTCGGATGAAGTTGCATCCAATTCCGCTAGCTGATAGTCCGTTTTTTTCCTTTTTCTGAAAAAGAAAAAAACTTCCCTTATATGGCAGGCATTATTTCGTGGAATTGCCACGGTTTTCGCAACAAGCAGGGCGATTTAAAACACATAATTTCCAACCACAACCCAGCTGTGTTTGCACTACAGGAGACCTTTTTAAAAAACTCCGACAATACTAAAATTCGCAGGTTTGATATTCTTCGAAAAGATCACGATATTGGCGGAAGAATTTCAGGAGGCGTGGCACTCCTAATCTCTCATGACTACCCAAGTACGGTGATTCCCCTTAATACAAATTTACAGGCTGTTGCAGCTCGTGTTCATATCCGGCAGCTCACTACCATTTGTAACATATATTTGCCACCAAACGAATCTATTGATCGAAACTCCTTGGCACATCTCTTAAATCAACTTCCAGCTCCTTTCATACTAATTGGGGACTTTAACGCACATAGCCCTCTTTGGGGAAGCCAAAATACAAATAGCAGAGGACAATAGATAGAAAACTTCATATCCGATTTCTCACTCTGCCTACTTAACAACGGTGATAATACATATTTCCATCAACCATCAAGAACATTCCATGCAATAGACCTGGCCATATGTTCCCCTTCACTTCTGCCTTTTTATAATTTCTGGGTATCTAATAATTTATACAATAGTGATCATTTTCCTGTCTTTCTCTCCCTCCTGACCGGCGAATCAAACTCTGTTTCACATCAACCCCGTTATATTTATGATCGAGCCGACTGGCCGACCTTTGCCTCCCTTGCAGTCATCACAAAACAAATGGTGGTGGGTGATATCAATAGAGCAATCGAAAACATAAATTCAGTTATCATTGACGCAGCTAATGCTTCCATCCCTAAGACCTCTTGCAAACGCAGACACAGGAAACCATGGTGGTCGGAGGAATGCCTTGCAGCTAAGAAAAAACAGCAGAAAGCTTGGGGAATCTTCCGAAGATACCCAACCACAGAAAATCTAATAGAGTTTAAACGCGCTAAGGCAAATGCTAGGCGAGTACGCAGACGCAGCCAGAAAAATTCATGGATAAAATACGTCTCCAGCATATCATATAATACCCCTTCCAAACACCTGTGGACCAAGGTTAAGAAGGCAATAGGAGTGTATACCGGACACTCGTTCTCCTGCTTAAATCACAATGGTCAAACCATCTCAGATCCTTCAGAAATAGCAAACACAATAGGCACAGCTTTTGCATCTTCTTCCTCAGCAGGTAGTTATCCTGACTCTTTTCTCAGGCATAAGCATCTATCTGAAAGCCGAACTTTAAATTTTAACACACGCTCCACTCTACCTTACAATAGCCCCTTCACTTATTTTGAACTTACTCGAAATCTCAAGAACACCCGAAATACTTCTCCTGGGCCTGATGGCATTGCTTACAACATGTTGAAACATCTATCTTACCATTCCCTGAGAAATCTATTATTTCTCTATAATAGGATTTGGGAAGAACATGTTTTTCCTGCAGCTTGGACAAAAGCCATTGTGATACCCTTTCCAAAGCCAGGAAAAGATGCTTCAAATCCAAATAACTATCGTCCCATTGCGTTAACTAGCTGCGTATGCAAACTTCTAGAAAGGATGATAAACGCTCGCCTTGTTTTTATTTTAGAGAAAAGACACCTTATAGCTCCATTTCAAAGCGGGTTCAGAAAGGGTAGATCAACCGTTGACAATATAATTGCTCTGGAATCTGACGTTAGGAAAGCATTTCTCCTAAAAAATCATTTTATTTCAATATTCTTTGACATGGAGAAGGCGTACGACCGTGCGTGGCGTTACGGAATCCTCAAAGACCTATTTGACATGGAGTTTCGCGGAAATCTCCCAATTTTTATTTGGGATCCACCCGGATCCCGAAATTTTTATTCAAAATCATAAAATAAATGTTGTGGACACGGTTCGTTTCTTGGGCATTGTCTTTGACCGGAAGATGACATATCTTCCACATGTTTTACAGCTGCGAAGAAAGTGCGAGAAGTCTCTTAATCTTCTTAAAGTTTTATCGAATACATCGTGGGGTGCTGACAGGACATCTATGTTACGTATATACAGATCGGTAATCCGTGCAAAACTAGACTACGCCTGCCCATCATATGGTTCGGCTCGTGACTCCGTTCTTAGAAAACTTGATACTGTGCACCACAGTGCACTTCGTATATGCTCTGGTGCTTTCCGAACTTCACCCATTCAGAGTCTCTATGTCGACTGTCACGAACCATCTTTGTATCATACTCGCCATACACTTTCATTGAACTATTTTTTTCGTGTCTTATCTCATCCTAATCATCCTTTAAATGACATGCTACTTGATAAGCAGTATGATCGCCTGTATCAAAACCGGCCATCCTGCATACCGTGTTTTGGCTTTCGTATGCGCTCCTTTATCCAAAATACTCCTCTGGAAGATATAAGTGTCTGTGTACGTCCATTATTTGACTTTCCTCCTTGGAAGAAAAAATCTATATCATACATTAATCCCTTTCATAATTTTAACAAAACCGACACCGATTCATCCATATTTAAACAACTTTTTTACTCTCATCGTCACAGTTTCTGTAAGTATAAAGATATTTATACTGACGGATCGAAGACAACACATCACGTCGGTTGTGCCTTTGTTTTTAATTCGGATATTCATAGTTTCAAACTTCATTCCTCATGCACCGTTTTTACTGCGGAAATTTTAGCCATCAAACAAGCACTTGATTTTATCGCCAATCAGCAGAATAAAAATTTTATCATATACTCGGACTCTTTGAGCGTACTCGAGAGCGTTAAGTCTGGCAACAATAGTCATCCTTTGGTCTCATCTGTCATAACTCTCCATCATCGGTTAAAATGTCGTGGTTACAGTATTCTGCTTTGCTGGGTCCCAGCTCATGTTGGAATCCCTGGCAATGAACTTGCTGACACAGCAGCAAAAGATTCCACAACAGTTTTAGATCACCTTATTCCTTTCTCTGACGTCAAACACACCATTAAAAATTTTATTTTCAATAACTGGCGTTCGGTATGGAATCTCCAAGTAGATAATAAACTTCATCACATCAAACCCGTCATCTCTATCTGGCCTCCACTATATCCAAGAAAACTTGACGTCATGATCACCCGTCTAAGAATAGGACATACTAGAGTCACTCACAGACATTTGTTGGAGGGGGAAGATACCCCAATTTGCTTTCATTGCAACTGTCACCTTACGGTCTTGCATATTTTAACTGATTGTACAGGACTAACCAACTTTTACTCTAAATATTTTGGTTCTGCTTCACTCACCTTAAAAGATCTTTTAGATGAAACACCTCACCCTGCTATTTTCAGTTTTTTGAAAAGTACCGGATTTTTCCCGTTGATTTAATAGCTTTATCCTTGTTTTCTTTCTTTTTGGATTATTTGACTGCAATCTAGATGGGGACCCCCCATCTAGATGTTTTTCTTTGCCAGTACTGCTTTTTGTCTTCCTCGTTCATGATCTAGAATCATTGTTTTTTATCTATTGTTTTCTTATACCTGGCTGTATACTGCATGGGGAAACCCCATCCAGTTTTTTTCTTTTTTTAACTATCGTTTTTCAGGTTTTACCATATGTTTGGCGCAGCATGTCCTCTCTGGACCTTGCGCCATTAAACCCCATCCAACCAACCATCTGCATCCTGCGCTGTTCACTTTCATCCGTCATATCGGTTTTTACCCACTAATTTAAGGTTTTTGTAAAGGTTTTATATTGTATACACTTTTATTTTTTGAATTTATATATATTTGTGTTTTTACATGGTCCTATTTCTTAGGGCGGTTTTCTTTAAACAATATCCTCGTTCATGATCTAGAATCATTGTTTTTTTATCGTTTTCTTATACCTGGCTGTATACTGGATGGGGAACCCCCACCCAGTTTGTTTCTTTTTTTTTAAGTATCGGTTTCTGGTTTTACCATGTGTTTGGCGCAGCATGTCCTCTCTGGACCTTGCGCCATTAAACCCCATCCAACCAACCAACCAACCCAATTTTTATTCAAAAATTTTTAAACATCCGACAATATAAAGTTCGGATTGGTACTCATTTATCAAAGGTCTTTACTCAAGACGAAGGTGTTCCCCAGGGGAGTGTCCTCAGCGTCACTCTCTTCTCCATAAAAATTAATAATATTCTCAAGCAGTTACCACCGTCCGTTCGAGGTTGTTCTTCGACATAGAGAAAGCGTATGACCGTACCTGGCGCTATGGCATCCTACGAGACCTTTTTGAACTGGAGTTCCGGGGAAATCTCCCAATTTTTATAAAGAATTTTTTAACTACCCGACACTACCAAGTCCGTGTTGGCACTGCCGTATCCAACTTTTTTATTCAAGAGGAGGGGGTTCCTCAAGGGAGTGTCCTCAGTGTCACTCTCTTCTCAATAAAAATTAATAATATTTTAAAACAATTACCACCTTCTGAGCGGGGGAACTTGTATGTTGACGACTTGCAGATCTGCTGTCAAGGTAAAGACATGGCATTCATCGAACGTCAACTGCAAACTGCAGTCAGACGTATAATGACTTGGAGTGATAAAAATGGTTTTAGTTTTTCTTCTGACAAAACTTCATGTGTGCACTTTTGCCGTAAACGTGGGATCCATCCGGATCCCGAAATTTTTATTGAAAACCATAAAATAAATGTTGTGGACACGGTTCGTTTCTTGGGCATTGTCTTTGACCGGAAGATGACATATCTTCCACATGTTTTACAGCTGCGAAGAAAGTGCGAGAAATCTCTGAATCTTCTTAAAGTTTTATCGAATACATCGTGGGGTGCTGACAGGACATCTATGTTACGTATATACAGATCGGTAATCCGTGCAAAACTAGACTACGCCTGCCCATCCTATGGTTCGGCTCGTGACTCCGTTCTTAGAAAACTTGACACTGTGCACCACAGTGCACTTCGTATTTGCTCTGGTGCTTTCCGAACTTCACCCATTCAGAGTCTCTATGTCGACTGTCACGAACCATCTTTGTATCATACTCGCCATACACTTTCATTGAACTATTTTTTTCGTGTCTTATCTCATCCTAATCATCCTTTACATGACATGCTACTTGATAAGCAGTATGATCGCCTGTATCAAAACCGGCCATCCTGCATACCATGTTTTGGCTTTCGTATGCGCTCCTTCACCCAAAATACTCCTCTGGAAGATATAAATGTCTGTGTACGTCCATTATTTGACTTTCCTCCTTGGAAGAAAAAATCTATATCATACATTAATCCCTTTCATAATTTTAACAAAACCGACACCGATTCATCCATATTTAAACAACTTTTTTACTCTCATCGTCACAGTTTCTCTAAGTATGCAGATATTTATACGGACGGATCGAAGACAACACATCACGTCGGTTGTGCCTTTGTTTTTAATTCGGATATTCATAGTTTCAAACTTCATTCATCATGCACCGTTTTTACTGCGGAAATTTTAGCCATAAAACTAGCACTTGATTTTATCGCCAATCATCAGAATAAAAATTTTATCATATACTCGGACTCTTTGAGCGTACTCGAGAGCTTAAAGTCTGGCAACAATAATCATCCTTTGGTCTCATCTGTCATAACTCTCCATCATCGGTTAAAATGTCGTGGTTGCAGTATTCTGCTTTGCTGGGTCCCAGCTCATGTTGGAATCCCTGGCAATGAACTTGCTGACACAGCAGCAAAAGATTCCACAACAGTTTTAGATCACCCTATTCCTTTCTCTGACGTCAAACACACCATTAAAAATTTTATTTTCAATAACTGGTGTTCGGTATGGAATCTCCAAGTAGATAATAAACTCCATCACATCAAACCCGTCATCTCTATCTGGCCTCCACTATATCCAAGGAAACTTGACGTCATGATCACCCGTCTAAGAATAGGACATACTAGAGTCACTCACAGACATTTGTTGGACGGGGAAGATACCCCAATTTGCTTTCACTGCAACTGTGATCTTACGATTTTGCATTTTTTAACCGACTGTACAGGATTAACCCATTTTTACTCTAAATACTTTGGTTCAACTTCTCTCACCTTAAATGTTCTTTTAGGCGAAACACCTCACCCTGCTATTTTTCGATTCTTGAAATGTACAGGATTTTACCCATTGATTTAATAACTTTTTTCATTCCTTTATATCTTTTTGTAATACTTGACTGCAATCTAGATGGGGAAACCCCATCTAGATGTTTTGACATTAACACTAGTGCGTTTTATCTTCTTTCTTGACCTTTATTCACAGCCTTTTACCATATTTGTGTTTTAAACTTTTTATACCTCTGTTATTTTATGATATCTGACTTTTTTATTTCATTCATGACACGGCTACTTTTATCATACTTCTTTATAGTGTCTTCATGGTTTTACAACATGTATAAGCTGATTTATATATATTTATATCTCTGACTTTACCTTGTGTTTGGCGCAGCATGTCCTTTCTGGACCTTGCGCCATTAAACCCTATCCAACCAACCAACCGTTCGAGGTTGTCTTTATGTTGACGACCTACAGATCTGCTGTCAGGGAAAAGACATGCGCTTCATTGAACGCCAACTCCAGACTGCCATAAAAAAAAATCACTACATGGAGTAATAGAAATGGATTTGCTTTTTCCCGAGACAAAACCTCTTGTGTGCACTTTTGTCAAAAACGGGGGGTCCACCCGGATCCAGAGCTTTTTATTGGAGACCGCAAGATTACCATTTTAGATTCCGTGCGCTTTTTAGGCGTCATTTTTGACAGGAAATTGACTTACCATCCACACGTTTTGCAACTGCGTAAGAAATGCGAAAAATCGCTTAATTTGCTGAGGGTTTTATCGAATACGTCCTGGGGTGCTGATCGGACATCAATGTTGCACATTTATCGATCAGTAATTCGTTCAAAGATGGATTACGCTTGTGCGGCATATGGTTCCGCCCGCCAATGTGTACTTCGTAAACTGGACACGGTGCACCACAGTGCTCTCCGTATCTGCTCTGGTGCTTTCCGTACTTCACCCGTGCAGAGTTTGTATGTGAATTGCTCTGAACCATCCTTGTCTCACACTCGTAGTAAGCTTTCAGTGAATTATTTTTTTCGTGTTTTATCTCATCCCGCTCATCCTTTGCGCGACATTTTGCTGGACAAACGCTATGATCGCCTCTATCATAATCGACTGTCTTGCATACCATCTTTTGGACTACGCATACGTAATCTGACCGAAAATACTTCTCTTGAAGCCTTAGATGTCTGTATGCGCGCCTTATTTGACTTTCCACCTTGGAAGAAAAACTGTATTCCATATATCAATCCTTTTAACAATTTTCCCCTCAGGGGGTTTACCTTCTTTAGGTAAACACGGGCTTCACAACCCCGAGGTACCCTAGTGTCTTTTTCTCTCTCCGTGGGGTTCACTGTCTTTGGTGAATGTGGGTGTAGCGTCCCCAGTGTCCCATAGCGATCCATCTCTCTTTCTCTTCTCCTGTCCTATTTCTTTTGTTTTCTCCTTTCCGGAATTTTCTTCCTTTCCAACTGGAGCTTCCACTAATTTTTTTTTGTTTCTGTTTTCTTTCTTAACCCCTATGTGTTTTTTGTTTGTCATTTCTTCGTTTAAAAAAAAAAAATCAAAAATCAAAAAAATATGAAAAATGTTAAAATTTCCAAAAAAAGTTTTTGTGCTATCTGTCCCCTTCGGAGCCTTCATGGTATCAAAACTGATCTCCACCCACCCAGCCTTGACGCTACTGGGTCCAGTACCACTCTTCGGCCTCTCCCGTGAGGGACACCGTTTGGGCTCGGGAACCGACCCTGTTGGGGTTGTGTTGGCGGAGAGAAGTGGAGTGCTATGTGGGTAATGGTTGTGGTACGTTTTCCTTAAAATGTCCCAGAGGTAGAGGCCCTTGGTTGCGTGTATCTTTATGGCAGACGTCGCGAGGTAGCGAGAAATCCTCCTCGATTCTGTCGGAGACCGTGCACCAGGTGCACGTTACATCCCGGCGTCTGTCATTTAGTTGCGAAGAATCCGGCGGTTACACTGGTCACGATAGAAAAGTGTGGAACGACGGGGTCTGGCGGGGGCCCCGATCGAACTGGAAGCAATCCGTGGTTCTAATAAGGTTATTATGGCTGCAACTAAAGAGAATTTAGTTACAGCTTCATGGGCGGATCGCTCAGATTCTCAAACTCCTTCTCTCCCTTCTAGAGAGCAACCTCTCCCCTCGAGGGAGCAAATGTCTAGATTTTTCATTGTAAAACGTACTGAAGGTAATTTCGGTACGGTGTCGCCCTTCTTAATTCATAAATGTCTTTACGCATCGGTGGGACATGTAAACTCCGTAAAGAAACTGCGCTCAGGCGATTTATTAGTGGAGGTACTGAATGCAACCCAGGCTGCGCAATTCTCAAAAATCAAAACACTCGGTAACATGGCTGTGTCCATCGCTCCACACGGTTATCTCAACACATCAAGAGGGGTAATATCGGAGGCTGATCTCCTCCATACCACCGAGGAGGAAATCTTAGAACACTTGCAGGATCAACTTGTAACAGCTGTCCGTCGAATTACCATCCGTCGGGATGGTAATATCATTCGTACGAAGCATCTCATATTGACATTCCAAACACCTAAACTACCATCTTTTATCATAGCAGGTTACCTTCGGTGTTCCGTAAGACCGTACGTACAAAACCCTCTTCGTTGCTTTCAGTGCCAACGCTTTGGACACTCGAAAGCATCGTGCCGAGGTTCACCCATTTGTGCCCGTTGTTCCCAGCCAAACCATTCTTCTGAGACCTGCAACTTGCCAGCAAAATGTATTAATTGTAAGGGTGACCACCCCTCCTACTCCCGTTCTTGCCCTAAATTTATTACCGAAAAGGAAATACAGACAATCAGAGCCCATAAAAACATACCATATCTGGAAGCTCGCAAATTGGTGGAAGCTAGAACACCTAGAGTAGGCGTTTCATATGCTTCCGCTGCCGCTCCTAAAAAACTTATGTGCGATGCCTCTACACAAACAAGTAAAAACAATAGTACCAATAAACCTCACGAAAACAAAAATACAGTACCATCCGTTAACAATTCTGCATCAAAACAAACCAAAATCCCTCGACTTAACGTTCCGACTACATCAAGCTCCGTTATAAATAAAAAATTTAAAAAATGTAATGTTGTAAAGCGTTTCAGTCCTTCCCGTAAGGTAAAAGACCCTCGCAATGTGGCGCGGATGGAGGAAGATTCCCTCCAAATTTGCGCCTCTAATTCGGATCTTTCTGATTCCGATGGGGGGGGTGTCTATGGACACCTCCAGTCTTCCTGCTCGTGTTCCTTCCCCCTCGTCGTCATGATGGCGTCCGTAACTAGGTGGACTTTCGTCCTTTAAAAAAAAAAAAAATCTCATCATGGCAGGTATCATTTCATGGAATTGTCACGGCGCTCGTAATAAGCTCGACGAAATTAAAACTCTTATTTCTGTCCACACTCCGGCCGTCTTTGCGCTACAGGAGACCTATTTTAAAGACTCTGATAATTTTAAATTTCGAGGTTACAGTGCTATCCGAAAAGATCATGATGTTGGTGGAAGGGTATCTGGAGGCGTTGCCCTCGTGATATCCAATGACTACCCGTCTACGATCATACCATTAAATACAAATATGCAGGCCGTCGCAACCCGAATCCACATACGTCAGCTCACTACCATTTGCAACGTTTATCTACCACCAAACGAATCAGTAGATCGAAATTCCGTGGTACATCTTATTAACCAACTACCTACCCCATTCATAATAGTCGGAGACTTCAATGCCCATAGCCCCCTTTGGGGAAGTCAAAACACAAACAATAGAGGACAACAAATAGAAACCATTCTATCCGATCTCTCACTCTGCATTCTCAATAACGGTGATAACACATACTTTCATCTACCGACAAAATCATTTCATGCAATAGACCTAGCCATATGTTCCCCTTCTCTTCTGCCATTTTATAACTTCTGGGTATCAAATGATCTATACAACAGTGACCACTTTCCAGTATTTCTCTCCCTTGTAACCAATGACTCTCACACTACAGCTACTCAACCCCGTTACATTTACGATCGAGCTGACTGGGCGACCTTCACCTTTCTTGCAAACATCACCAGGCAAATGGTGGTGGGTGACATTAATGATGCCATAAATAACATAACTAATGTAATAATTCAAGCAGCTGATACCTCCATACCAAAAACCTCCTCAGTTAAACGTAAAATCAGAAGACCTTGGTGGACAGACGAATGTCGTGATGCCAGGAAACGACAACAGAAAGCCTGGAATATTTTCCGTAGATACCCGACGACCCAAAATCTACTAAATTTTAAACACGCTAAGGCATATGCTAGAAAAGTACGTCGACAGAGCCAAAGAGAGTCGTGGGCGAAATACATATCCAGTCTATCATACAACACTCCGTCTAAGCAGTTGTGGACTAAAGCAAAAAGGGCAATGGGTTTGTACACCAATCATCCAATTTCCTGCATTGTTAAAGATAGCCAAACAATATCAGATCCTACAGAAATCGCAAACGCAATAGGCACAGCCCTTGCTTCCAATTCTTCAGCCATTTCATATAAAGACTCCTTTCTAAGATACAAACAACAATCTGAACGCCGAAATCTCAACTTCAATACACGTACCTCTCTTCCTTACAATATCCCATTTTCAAAATCTGAACTCCTTCAGAGCCTTCATAGCACACATAACACTTCTCCAGGACCAGATGGAATAACCTACAGCATGCTAAAGCATCTTTCACGCCGCTCACTCCATAACTTGTTATTCATATACAATAGGATTTGGGAAGAACATGTTTTCCCAGTAGCTTGGTATAGAGCCACTATTATCCCTTTTCCAAAGCCTGGAAAAGACGCCCCTGACCCCAATAATTACCGGCCGATTGCCCTAACCAGCTGCCTTTGCAAAATTTTAGAAAAAATGATAAATGCCCGACTAATCTATGTTTTAGAAACCAGAAACCTCATTGCTCCAAATCAGTGTGGTTTCAGAAGGGGTAGATCGACGACGGACAGCATTATTGCTCTGGAATCTGACGTTAGGAGAGCTTTTCTCCTAAGAAATCATTTAGTGTCAATCTTCTTCGACATAGAGAAAGCGTATGACCGTACCTGGCGCTATGGCATCTTACGAGACCTTTTTGAACTGGAGTTCCGGGGAAATCTCCCAATTTTTATAAAGAATTTTTTAACTACCCGACACTACCAAGTCCGTGTTGGCACTGCCGTATCCAACTTTTTTATTCAAGAAGAAGGGGTTCCTCAAGGGAGTGTCCTCAGTGTCACTCTCTTCTCTATAAAAATTAATAATATTTTAAAACAATTACCACCTTCTGTGCGGGGGAACTTGTATGTTGACGACTTGCAGATTTGCTGTCAAGGTAAAGACATGGCATTCATCGAACGTCAACTGCAAACTGCAGTCAGACGTATAATGACTTGGAGTGATAAAAATGGTTTTAGCTTTTCTTCTGACAAAACTTCATGTGTGCACTTTTGCCGTAAACGTGGGATCCATCCGGATCCCGAAATTTTTATTGATAACCATAAAATAAATGTTGTGGACACGGTTCGTTTCTTGGGCATTGTCTTTGACCGGAAGATGACATATCTTCCACATGTTTTACAGCTGCGAAGAAAGTGCGAGAAATCTCTCAATCTTCTTAAAGTTTTATCGAATACATCGTGGGGTGCTGACAGGACATCTATGTTACGTATATACAGATCGGTAATCCGTGCAAAACTAGACTACGCCTGCCCATCATATGGTTCGGCTCGTGAATCCGTTCTTAGAAAACTTGACACTGTGCACCACAGTGCACTTCGTATATGCTCTGGTGCTTTCCGAACTTCACCCATTCAGAGTCTCTATGTCGACTGTCACGAACCATCTTTGTATCATACTCGCCATACACTTTCATTGAACTATTTTTTTCGTGTCCTATCTCATCCTAATCATCCTTTACATGACATGCTACTTGATAAGCAGTATGATCGCCTGTATCAAAACCGGCCATCCTGCATACCGTGTTTTGGCTTTCGTATGCGCTCCTTCATCCAAAATACCTCTCTGGAAGATATAAATGTCTGTGTACGTCCCTTATTTGACTTTCCTCCTTGGAAGAAAAAATCTATATCATACATTAATCCTTTTCATAATTTTAACAAAACCGACACCGATTCATCCATATTTAAACAACTTTTTTACTCTCATCGACACAGTTTCTCTAAGTATAAAGATATTTATACGGACGGCTCGAAAACAACTGACCATGTCGGTTGCGCCTATATTTATAAATCGGAAATTCATAGTTACAAAATTCACTCATCATGCTCAGTTTTTACAGCAGAAATTTTAGCCATTAAAAAAGCTCTTGATTTTATTGCCCGTCATCGGAATAAACATTTTATTATATACTCGGACTCTTTGAGCGTACTCGAAAGCTTAAAGTCTGGCAAGGGTGATCATAGTTTGGTCTCAATTATTTTAAATCTTCAGCATAGTTTAGAACACCGTGGTTATAGTATTTTATATTGTTGGATCCCAGCACATGTCGGGATCACTGGAAATGAGCTCGCAGACACTGCCGCAAAAAATGCAAGTATGACTTTATATCACCCTGTCCCTTACACTGACATCAAACCTACTATCAGGAGTTTAATTTTGGACAAATGGCGCTCTGCATGGAACCTTCTTTTAGATAATAAACTACATAATATAAAGCCCACCATCAGTGTCTGGCCCACATTATATCCTAGAAAACTGGATGTTATAATAACGCGTTTGAGAATAGGACACACTAGGGTCACTCACAAATATTTGCTGGAGGGAGAAAATGCCCCCATCTGCTTTCACTGCAACTGTGACCTTACCATTTTGCATATTTTAACTGACTGCACTGGTCTTACCAACTTTTATTCTAAATACTTTGGTTCAACTTCTCTCACCTTAAAAGATCTTTTAGGCGAAACACCTCACCCTGCTATTTTTCGTTTCTTGAAATGTACAGGATTTTACCCATTGATTTAATAAGTTTTTTCTTTCCTTTATATCATTTTGTAATACTTGACTGCAATCTAGATGGGGAAACCCCATCTAGATGTTTTGACTTTAACACTAGTGCGTTTTATCTTCTTTCTTGACCTTTAATCTCAGACTTTACCTTGTTTTTTACGCAGCATGTCCTTTCTGGACCTTGCGCCATTAAACCCTAACCAACCAACCAACCTTTTAACAATTTTACTAAACCTAATACCGACCCCCTCATCTATAAACAACTTTTTCTTTCACACCGTAATCAGTTTTCTAAGTATCTAGATATCTATACGGACGGATCAAAGACAACACACCACGTTGGTTGTGCCTTTGTTTGTGAGTCGACTATACATAGTTTTAAACTTCCATCATCCTGCTCTATTTTTACTGCAGAAATTTTAGCTATCATTCATGCACTTGTTTTTATCTCGCATCACCACAAAAAACATTTTATCATTTACTCAGATTCATTAAGTGTTCTGGAAAGCCTCCAATCTGGTAACATTAGCTATTGCCTGGTTGCCACTGTTCTTACGCAACATCATAAGTTAAAATGTCGGGGTTACAGTGTTAGGTTTTGCTGGATTCCAGCACATGTAGGAATCGCAGGAAACGAACTTGCAGACGCATCAGCAAAAAATCCAAAAGTTGTTTCAAATCAACCTGTTCCTTTCTGTGACCTTAAACATATTACGAGGGACATTATTTTGGATAGATGGCGGTCAGAATGGGACCTTGAAGTTGCAAATAAGCTCCACTGCATAAAACCCACCATCACTGTCTGGCCTCCACTATTTCCCAGGAAATTGGATGTCGTCATCACGCGGCTTAGAATTGGCCATTCAAGAATCACTCATAGACATTTGCTGGAAGGAGAAATCGCCCCCATTTGTTATCATTGCAACTGTCACCTCACCATTCGCCATATTTTAACAGAGTGTACCGGACTCACCAATTTTTATCTAAAATACTTTGGCTCAACTTCGCTCACTTTGAGTGATCTTGTGGGTGAAACACCCCACCCCGCTGTTTTCCACTTCTTACGGTGTGCTGGTTTTCTTTCGTTAATATAATTTTTCTTTTAAATCCTTTGTATATATTTTAGTGGTTTTATCACACTTTATCACAATACATTCATAATCCGTTTTAACACCCTTTATACATAACTACTTTTATATCATTTTGTAATACTTGACTGAAATCTAGATGGGGGAACCCCCATCCAGATACCTTGTGTTTTACCTTGTGTTTGGCGCAGCATGTCCTCTCTGGACCTTGCGCCATTAAACCCCATCCAACCAACCAACCAACCAACCAAATTGATTACTACAGTCTGTGCAATATTTTTTCCAACTATTTTCCTTAGCTAGTATAATTTTCTTTTTATAAATCGCTTTTTCTCTATTATATATAATTTTTGTATTATTATCCTTATTCCTTTTGAATTTTTTATATAAAGCATTAACCTTATTTCTTTGTGTTCTTAATTCCTGAGTCCACCAATTAATTTTAAATTCTTTCTTGATTTTTTTCATTTTGAAATTATTTTTACATACTTGCAGTACTTCATTATAAAATTTATCCAAGAATTGATCTGCATCTTCTGTTATTCTTATATTATTTAAATCATTTTCTAATTTATTTCCCATTATTTTAAAATTAATTTTTAGTTTATTTAAATTACAATATTTGCTCTTAAATCGAATTTCTGATCTTTTAACATAATCCGAGTTTATATCAAAAGTTATGTAGCGGTGATCTGAGTTAGTTTCAGTTTCATGGACTTTCCAATTATTTATTAAATCTTCTGTCAAATTAGAACCTATTGTTAAATCTGGACATCCATATTTACCTAACAGATGATATGTTGGTATGTCATCTTTATTATTATATATTTTATAGTCTAATGTTGAACAGAGATCTATTATTATATTGCCTCTTATATCATTTCTATTATAACCCCATATTGAATTTTTTGCATTGAAATCACCACCTATAATAATATTCTTATTTGAAAAATTGTAAGACCAATTATTTAAGTCTATTTCTAAGTCTGATGTTGGTGATGAATATTGTGAACCTATAAAGATATGTCTATTTTTTACCTTTATATTAATTATTATAGTATTGTCATAGGAGACTGTAGAATTACTTATTATTTTTTTATTAATTATTATAATAGCAGCAGTTTTAAGTTTTGATTCAAATATCTGCCAACCAGAGGGTATGCCTGATATTTTATTATTAAATTTATAGTAATCTTGTATCAGAGCAATATCTATATTATTTTTGCAGATAAATTCAACTAGTTGAGAGTTTGCAGCCCTGCAATTGTTTAGATTAATTTGAACTATTTTATGTTTTAGCGATAAAGAAGAAATATTATCCATTATTTTTATTTAGCAGATTTTTCTTATAGTTAACAAATGCAGGGCAAATTTTAGAATCTGATCTATGATCTCTATTTTCTTGACAGTTAACACAAATTATTTGTTCTGATGTGCATTTCCTTGTGTCGTGATTTTCACCACAACCTCCACATCTTTCGATATTTTTACAATTTGTGGCAATATGGCCATAATTTTGGCACCGGTAGCAACGCATAATTGAGATATAATCTGCTATCCTAACTCTAATTAAATCAATTACTATGTTTTGTTTAACCATTAAAGTAGCTTTAGAAAAATTGTCCACATCTATAATAACGTTTTTGAGATTATTTTTTCCTTTAAAAGTTTTGATAATTTCAATCTCTCTTTTTTCAATTTTATCTTCTATCTCACTTTTGATTACCGAATCATCTAAATCCAAAGGTAGACCAAAAATGATGTATATTTTTCCTTTGCTTGTTTATTCGTAGTGTTCCTTTATCATTTATGTTCGTATCATTTTGTAATTAATTATCATTTAATAAATTTATTATCATTTAATAATTTTTTTGTAAATAATTATCATTTTGTAATTAAGGGAATAGGGACAGGAAAAGCCACACTCCAGACGAGCCAAGAAAAAGGCTTATCGACACCAAAAGGGTCAATGTGGAGTGAGGAAAATACCTCTCTACATCCAGCTTAAACCACAGCCAACAGACCACACTGGCCAAACCAACAAGGGTCGGAAGACCCTAAAATTTTATTTACATCAAGATAGAGGTACATAAAGTGGAAACAAAGTTCCTTTTAAGCATATACATAATAATAAATACAGAAATTTCGATTTTTTTTTAAAATATTAACAAATACAGAGTTCCAAGAAAGCATTCAAGTTCTTTTGATACAAATAAGTATAACATTTTTTTAAAGTACAAAAACAATACTTAGAACAATTTGTTAAACATTACATTGTGTATTTAAATTTATTAAAATTCCTAAAACTAAGTGAAAAGTGTAAATATACAATGTAAAAAGTATAACATAATAATTTCTTAAAAATAACAAATTTTGAAAATTCACTTAGACTTAAAAAAGAAAACAGACTTTTATTTAAAAATTCTTTCATTAACAGTAAATTTTGGAATAAACCCAAAAATAAACACAATAAATGTAATATAAGAAAATAGAAATAATAAGTAAAAGAAAACACAAGAAAATTAAATTTTAATAAGACAATATAATTAATATAGAGGTCAATGAAAATTTGTTAGATAATAAGAGTATTGAGAGAGGAGAAGCCAAACCCTGACTAGTCTCGATGCTAAATGGTACTGAAAATAAATGAATATTTTCTATTTAAGTCATTATAAATTTTTGTAATAATACTAATCAACCGAAAACTGCCGTCAATTCTATGATAATATTGAAATATTGTTTCATTTGTACCACGTTTTATGTATTCAATACTGTTTGTGCAAGAAGACATTATAAAATGATGAGAATCGCCTATTTCACCACATGTACAGTAGGGGGTATCTACCTTACCTATTTTATGGAGAAAAGAAGGGAAGCTGCCTTGACCAGTTACAAAATAGTTGATAATATTATTTTTAAAAATTAGGTTATTTGAGATGTTGTTTATAATGTTATAAGTATATCTACCTTTGTCAGATGAGTTCCAGCTATCTTGCCATTTATGTAGGATTTCTTTATTTAAATGATTTTTGATTATAGATAAAGGATATTTATAGGTTATTTTATTTTCTTCATCATTAGTAGCCATTCCAGCTAAATAGTCTGCCATTTCATTTCCAATAATACCGATATGTGATTTTACCCAGCCTATTGAGATATTTTTATTTAATATTTCATTTCATATTGATTGAATTTTAACTATTATATTTGATTTAGGGAATACATTGCATAATGACTTGACGGCAGCCTGACTGTCCGAATATATAACTATATTGTTAAATTCACTTTCTTTAAACCATTCCAATAATTTTAGAATTGCTATTGCCTCAGACTGGAAAACTGAATTCAATTTATTTAGAGCATACATTCCGATTTTAATTATATTAAATTCTTTAAATACCACAAAGCCCAGGCCTACACCCTCCTCCCTTTTACTTCCATCTGTGAAAGCTTCTATTTCATAAGAGTTTCTTTTTGGAAAACCCTCATCTATTTCAAGTATTTTTAAGTTTTTCGGATATTTTCTAGAGTCGATGGAATATCTAGGTGATTTATAATCTAGTTCAGAATAGTTAATTAGGATATTATCTATAATTAATTGTTCATTTTTAAATTTAATTTTATAATTTTTAACTAATGTTTCTGCTTTTAAATTTATTGGTGCAATGCCTGTTAAAGTGTTAAGTGCCAAGTTAGATACTGATTTATAACATTTTAATATTTTAACCAGGAATTTTCTCTGAATAGATGAGAGTTTTCTTTTTCCATGACAGTTTAAAAATGGGTACCAAATTTCAATACCATAAACAATTTTAGGTTCTACAACTACTCTATACCAAGTTCTAATAGTATCAGATGATACACCCCAATAAGCGTTACCTACTTTTTTGAGACTGGTTGTAAATTTTGTGATTTCATTATTTAAATAAGTTATGTGATCTATAAAATTTAGTTTTCTATCAATGTATATACCCAGATATTTTATGCTTTTGTTGAACTTAATGCTTGATCCCCCCATCTTTATAATTGGATACCTTCTTGAAAGATCCTTGCCAAAAGCTATTCCTTGTGTTTTATTTGCCGAGACAGTAAGTTTTAGATTTTCGCTTATGCTGCAGAAATTGTTGACTAGTAATTGCCCAGTGGTTTCTATTTCTTTTCTTGTATTTGCAGAGTATACTAAAACAAAATCATCAGCATAAGCTAATAATTCACAATTAAATTCATCAAAATATTTTTAAATTTTGTTAGCTATTAGGTTCCACATCGTAGGACCTAGGCAAGAACCTTGTGGGCAACCCCTATTTATATTGTAGAACCTAAAATTATTGTTAATTTCATAACCTATTGATCTGTTTTTTAAATAACTGTTAAAGGTTGCAAAAAGGTTGTGATTTAAATTAAAAGAAGCTATTGTAGTTTTAAGTGTTGGCCAGTCTACACTGTCGAATGCACCTGTAAAGTCGAAGGCAATAGCAATTGTATATTTAAAATTTTCTTTTCTTGTTTTAATACTCTCTATCAGCCTCGCAACAGCCATTGCTGTGTTTCTCCCCTCTCTAAATCCAAATTGATTGTTATGTAGCAGGTTATTTTTTTCTAGATGAAACATTAATCTAAAATGTAAAATTTTTTCATACAGTTTGCTTATATTTTGAAGTAGGCAGATTGGGCGGTAGGATTTTGGGTTTTTATCTGGTTTTCCATTTTTAAGGAAGAATATAACTATTGCTTTTTTCCAAATATTAGGAAAGTAGCCAGATTTGTAAAGTTTGTTAAATAATTTAAAATTAAATTTGGACAGTATTCTACTAAGTAGTTTGTTATTTTGGGGTCGATTCTATCTGATCCTGGTGCCTTTTTTTACCTTGCATTCTGTTGGCTTCTATTATTTCTTGTAGGTTGATCTCTTCATCTTCTAGGTTATTGTAGAATTCTTCTTCATACGTATTGTTTGTAATATAGTAATGGCGTTCTATTAGTTTATTGTAAATTTCTTCGTAGTTACTGTCCAATGGCATACCCTCTAGTGAAGTGTGAATAAGCGAATTACTATTGAAAATTTTTTCACGTGCAATTTCGAAAGTTCGACCGAATTTATCCTTTATGTTATAACAGTATTGTTTCCAGCTGTTCCTTTTAGCTTCTATTATTTGTTTTTTGTAGATTGCTCTTTCTTTATTGTAGATTATTTTTGTTGATTGTTGACCATTTCTTTTAAATTTTATATATAATGCATTTATTTTATTTCGTTGTAATCTGAGTTGAGGATTCCACCAATTTAGTTCAATGTTAGTTTTTCTTTTTTTAATTTTGAAGTTATTATTACAAATTGAATATAATTTATTATAAAATTTATCTATAAATTCGTCTATTTTATCTATGTTATCTAAGTTTTCAATATTGTTAATTAATTTTTCTTCCATCTTCTTGAGTGCTTTTTTTAATTTTAATTTATTACAATATTCACTTTTATATCTATTTATTGTTCTGGGTATAATTTCTATTGCTATTTCAAAGGTGATAAATCTATGATCTGAATTAGATTCCGTTTCATGTACTTTCCAGTTATTGATGTGTTCTGAAGATAGGTTTGAGCCAATAGTTAGGTCTGGATATCCATAATTTCCTTGTAAGTGATATGTGGGTATATCATTTGGGTTATTGTAAATATTATAGTCTAATGTAGTGCATAGATCTATTATAATATTGCCTCTATTGTCATTTCTATTGTATCCCCAAATGTTATTCTTTGCGTTAAAATCCCCTGAAATAATTATTAATTTATTATGGAAATCGAAAGACCATGAATTTAAATCATTACGAAGATCTGATGTTGGCGAAGAGTATTGAGAGCCTAAGAAAATTTTTTTATTTTTAACTAAAATATTTATGATGATGACGTTTTCAGATGACATTGTTTCATTACATATAATACTATTGTTACTTATTATAATTCCTGCTGTGCTATTCTTTGATATAAAAGTTTGCCAGTTGATAGGAATGCCTAAGATTTTATTTTCTTTTTTATAGAAATCTTGAACTAGAGCGATGTCTATTGACTCATCTTTTATAAATTTTATTAGTTGTGATGTTGCAGCCCTGCAGTTATTTAAATTTATTTGGACTATTTTAATATCTGACTGAGAATTGTTAATATTATTAGACATAATTATTTAGTAAAATGTTTTTATATTTAATGAACGCAGGGCAGTCTTTATTGTCAGATCTGTGGTCATAGTCAGTGGTACAGTTTACACATCTAGTGACATTAGAAGTGCATGTTCTAGTGTCATGCTCTTTGCTGCATTTTCCGCATTTCTCCTTGTTTTTACATGTTCGAGCTAAATGCCCGAACGACTGACATTTATTACATCTATTGATAGTGATGTATGTTGCAATTATAACTCTGATGAGATCGATAATGATATGTGTTTTTTTCAATAGATGATTTTTAGTTGCGTTATCCGTGTCTATGATTGCATTTTTTCTATTATTTTTTCCAGTAAAACATTTTACTAGATCAATTTCTCTACCTTCTGTGTTTTGTTCTATCTCTACTTTAAGTGTATTTTCATCAATATCATCAGGTATTCCAAATATTATGAAACGATGTTTTCTTTGTTTGTTTATTTTTAAGTTACCCATATCTTTTATGTTTTCAGTATTTTCAATTTTTTCTTTTATTTTTTCAAGGTTTTCTCTTGAGTTCATTTTTATTATGACTCTATTTGGACGCGATAGTATTATGTCTTTTGGTTTGTGCGTATCAAAAACTGATTTGTTTTTACGTAATGCGTCTCTGTAAGAAACAGCTCCATTTTCCTCGATTGTATCTACAATCAAAACCTGTTCTTCGTTCGAGAGGCGTTCACTATATAGTTTGGGTGCTTCTATTACTTTATCATTTATAAGTTTCCTTATTTCTTCCATGTTTACTTCCATTTTGTTTGTTTTATTGTTCAAATCATTGTTCAGACTATCAAGGCTTTTGTTGAATTCTATAATGTTTCTGTCCAATGTCTCAACTAAGCTGTCAGTATTTTTGTTGGTCGTTTCTTCCAATTGTTTTAATCTTGTATCGAAGTTAGTGGTGACATGTGCATAGACATCATTTTTTGCTAGTAGGCATGCATTTTCTTTTTCAGAGTTTATGCAAGTCATCATTATCTTTAGACATCTCTTGTTAACATCTTTAATGATATCCTTGCCAACTTTTTTGCCAGCTTTATTTGCATCATTCAAGATTAAGTCTATGTCAAGTATACTGTTTTTAATTTTTAGTATAAACTCCGACTTATAATCATCAAAGATGTCTTTGAAAGGAAAATTGTCTGATTCCTCCTCAATAATTTCTTTAACCTTTTCCTTATTTTTCTGACTCATTTTAGTACATAAAAGACAGTGATTATATTAAGAAACAAACTCAATTGTATTACGTTTCTAGTGAGTAAGCGATCTTATTAATAATTATTTAAAATTCAAACCTATTTTAGATAAATAAATAGTTTTAGTTGAGAACTTTTTGAAATTTTAGAATTAAAACCAGTTATTAAAATTAATATATTTAAAACTTTTAAGATTGGCGAAAGAATTTCTTATTAATAAGCATTAATTAATTATATAAATAATATAGTTGGCGAGTATAGTTGGCGAGTAAATTTTAAAAATAAGTTTATGTAAGTTAATCTTTGTGAATAAATTAAAAATTTATAAATATGCAAATGATAGTTACTATAAGATATAGGAAAAGCACTTTTGGCGAAGCAAGTTATAGAATACCACAGTATTTGGCGAAATTTATCACAATAATTGATTCAAATTAAAACAACTTATAGTACTATAAAAATATTAAAACACTATCCAAAAGCTTTTACAACAGAGTAAATTTAAAAATTTGGCGATAGGTTGGCGTATGATTTAAACCACAGTTACTCGATATTCTCTAAAATAATTCAAAAGCTTATAAAAATAATTATAGATAAAAAATTTAAATAACTGTTATTTGAATAATAAGTTAATTTCTCATGATATTAAAGATGATAAAAACAAATAGTATGAAAATAATAATACCAGGGAATACGACAGTCTATTAGTAAGGTTACACTGTTTAAAATCCTTTGGCGTGGAAATTCCTACGGCGTTAGTAACACCAACACAGATGTTGACTTTTTTGCATCCTTCCTTGTATTAAAAGTTATTTTAAGATGTAGAAATAAATATAGAGTACTATTGCAGATAAATTAAATGAAAACTTCTTGGCGGAAAATGAAAAGAGTACGATTGTCTATTAAAAAAGCTCTTCTAAAGGCGATCACTTTGGCGATTGTTGAAGCAACCAACAAGTAAACAATGGCGACTTGATAAATTTTAAAAAGCGAGTACTTCTAATAATTATTAAGCATATTGAATTCCAAACTTTTAAAGATGATAACTTTGCTTATGATGGTCCAATTTTCATAAATTTGATCTCCTGTTCATCTGTTATTTATGATTAAATTATTAAAACAGGTTTTAAGAAAGCCACTATTAAAATCTTGAAGATGATAAAAATCCGTTTATCAGTTCAATGTACAAATTTGAAAATTTTTCAGAATTTCGTTGATAACTTCCAGAAAAATGTTAGAAAATACTTGAAAATTTCAAAGAATATAGAATTTAGTTAGTACGTCAAAATAAAAACACTTTAAAAATCCAATAATAAAAAGTTACGCATAAAAATATTCAAAAAACAAGAGCTCAGCAAAAGCGACCGCAACAGTATAGTAGATAGGGACAGTTGGGAATCTCGTTAATCCATTCATGCGCGTCACTAGGGAATAGGGACAGAAAATGCCCACGCTCCCGGCGAACCCCGCAGGGTTTGTCGCCGCCCGTGGGCCCAAGGGAAGCGGAGAATAGCTCCATCTACTTCCAGCGCAAACCCAACCTCGAGACCAGGCCCGCGCAAACCAGACAAGGTCCAGAGACCCTACTTTATTTAAACAAAAGTATGTACAAAAGTTACACTGTTAGCAAACAGAAGATGCTACAATCCTTATTGTTTCAATCATTATTCCAATACAAGAAGTTATATCACGAGTTCACAGTTTACTGAAAAACAGCAATACACACCTTACAAATACAAGACAAGTACACTTTTCAGAGCAAAACACCATACAAATACAAAATTCATCCTATACTACCTAATTCAATTTAGTATATTATTTCTACTTTATATCTTTATAGCAATAATTAATCACATGGCATTTTGATATTACTATTTCACATCAGAAAACTTCATGCAAACATATACACCCCTCAGGGGGTTTACCTTCTTTAGGTAAACACGGGCTTCACAACCCCGAGGTACCCTAGTGTCTTTTTCTCTCTCCGTGGGGTTCACTGTCTTTGGTGAATGTGGGTGTCGCGTCCCCAGTGTCCCATAGCGATCCATCTCTCTTTCGCTTCTCCTGTCCTGTTTCTTTTGTTTTCTCCTTTCCGGACTTTTCTTCCTTTCCAACTGGAGCTTCCACTAATTTTTTTTGTTGCTGTTTTCTTTCTTAACCCCTATGTGTTTTTTGTTTGTTATTTCTTCGTTTTAAAAAATAAATAAAAAATCATAAAAAATGTGAAAAATATTAAAATTTCCAAAAAAAGTTTTTGTGCTATCTGTCCCCTTCGGAGCCTTCATAGTATCAAAACCGATCTTCACCCACCCAGCCTTGACGCTACTGGGTCCAGTACCACTCTTCGGCCTCTCCCGTGAGGGACACCGTTTGGGCTCGGGAACCGACCCTGTTGGGGTTGTGTTGGCGGAGAGAAGTGGAGTGCTATGTCGGTAATGGTTGTGGTACGTTTTCCTTAAAATGTCCCAGAGGTAGAGGCCCTTGGTTGCGTGTATCTTTATGGCAGACGTCGCGAGGTAGCGAGAAATCCTCCTCGATTCTGTCGGGGACCGTGCACCAGGTGCACGTTACATCCCGGCGTCTGTCATTTAGTTGCGAAGAATCCGGCGGTTACACTGGTCACGATAGAAAAGTGTGGAACGACGGGGTCTGGCGGGGGCCCCGATCGAACTGGAAGCAATCCGTGGTTCTAACAAAGTAATTATGGCTGCAAATAAAGAGAATTTAGTTACAGCTTCCTGGGCGGATCGCTCAGATTCTGAAACTCCTTCTCTCCCTTTGAGAGAGCAACCTCTCCCCTCGAGGGAGCAACAATTGTCTCGTTTTTTCATAATAAAACGTACTGAAGGGAATTTTGGAACGGTGTCGCCCTTCTTAATACTAAAATGTCTTCAAGCATCCGTGGGACAAGTAAATTCTGTTAAGAAACTGCGCTCGGGAGATTTATTAGTGGAGGTATTAAATGCAAACCAGGCTGCGCAACTGTCAAAAATCAAAACGTTCGGTAACATGACTGTGTCCATCGCTCCACACGGTTATCTAAATACATCAAGAGGGGTAATATCGGAGGCCGATCTTCTCCATACCACCGAGGAGGAAATCTTAGAACACTTGCAGGATCAACTTGTAACAGCTGTCCGTCGAATTACCATCCGTCGGGACGGGAATATACTTCGTACGAAGCATCTCATACTGACTTTCGGAACACCTAAACTACCATCTTTTATCACTGCAGGATACCTTCGGTGTTCCGTAAGACCGTACGTGCAAAACCCTCTTCGTTGCTTTCAGTGCCAACGCTTTGGCCACTCGAAAGCATCGTGCCGAGGTTCAGCCATTTGTGCCCGTTGTTCCCAGCCAAACCATTCTTCTGAGACCTGCAACTTGCCGGCAAAATGTATTAATTGTAAGGGTGACCACCCCTCCTACTCCCGTTCTTGCCCTAAATTTATAGCCGAAAAGGAAATTCAAACAATCAGAGCCCATAAAAATATACCTTATCTGGAAGCCCGCAAATTGGTGGAAGCTAGAACACCTAGAATAGGCGTTTCGTATGCTTCCGCTGCCGCTCCTGAAAAAATTATGTGCGATGCCTCTACACAAACAAGTAAAAACAATAGTACCAATAAACCTCACGAAAACAAAAATACAGTATCATCCGTTAACAATTCTGCCACAAAACAAACCAAAATCCCTCGACTTAACGTTCCGACTACATCAAGTTCCCTTATAAATAAAAAATTAAAAAAAAGTAGTGTTGTGAAGCGATTCAGTCCTTCCCGTAAGGTAAAAGACCCTCGCAATGTGGCGCGGATGGAGGAAGATTCCCTCCAAATTTGCGCCTCTAATTCGGATCTTTCTGATTCCGATGGGGGGGTGTCTATGGACACCTCCAGTCTTCCTGCTCGTGTTCCTTCCCCCTCGTCGTCATGATGGCGTCCGTAACTTGGTGGACTTTCGTCCTTTTTGAAAAAAAAAATCTCATCATGGCAGGTATCATTTCATGGAATTGTCACGGCGCTCGTAATAAGCTCGACGAAATTAAAACTCTGATTTCTGTCCACACTCCGGCCGTCTTTGCGCTACAGGAGACCTATTTTAAAGACTCTGATAATTTTAAATTTCGAGGTTACAGTGCTATCCGAAAAGATCATGATGTTGGTGGTAGGGTATCTGGAGGCGTTGCCCTCGTGATATCCAATGACTACCCGTCTACGATCATACCATTAAATACAAATATGCAGGCAGTCGCAACCCGAATTCACATACGTCAGCTCACTACCATTTGCAACGTTTATCTACCACCAAACGAATCAGTAGATCAAAATTCCTTGATACATCTTATTAACCAACTACCTACCCCATTCATAATAGTCGGAGACTTCAATGCCCATAGCCCCCTTTGGGGAAGTCAAAACACAAACAATAGAGGACAACAAATAGAAACCATTCTATCCGATCTCTCACTCTGCATTCTCAATAACGGTGATAACACATACTTTCATCTACCGACAAAATCATTTCATGCAATAGACCTAGCCATATGTTCCCCTTCTCTTCTGCCATTATATAACTTCTGGGTATCAAATAATCTATACAACAGTGACCACTTTCCAGTATTTCTCTCCCTAGTAACCAATGACTCTAATACTACAGCTACTCAACCCCGTTACATTTACGATCGAGCTGACTGGGCGACCTTCACCTTTCTTGCAAACATCACCAGGCAAATTTTGGTGGGTGACATTAATGATGCCATAAATAACATAACTAATTTAATAATTCAAGCAGCTGATACCTCCATACCAAAAACCTCCTCAGTTAAACGCAAAATCAGAAGACCTTGGTGGACAGACGAATGCCGTGATGCCAGGAAACGACAACAAAAAGCCTGGAATATTTTCCGTAGATACCCGACGACCCAAAATCTATTAAATTTTAAACACGCTAAGGCATATGCTAGAAAAGTACGTCGACAGAGCCAAAGAGAGTCGTGGGCGAAATACATCTCCAGTCTATCATACAACACTCCGTCTAAGCAGTTGTGGACTAAAGCAAAAAGGGCAATGGGTTTGTACACCAATCATCCAATTTCCTGCATTGTCAAAGATAGCCAAACAATATCAGACCCTACAGAAATCGCAAACGCAATAGGCACAGCTCTTGCTTCCAATTCTTCAGCCATTTCATATAAAGACTCCTTTCTAAGGTACAAACACCAATCTGAACGCCGAAATCTCAACTTCAATACACGTACCTCTCTTCCTTACAATATGCCATTTTCAAAATCTGAACTCGTTCAGAGCCTTCATAGCACACACAACACTTCTCCAGGACCAGATGGAATAACCTACAGCATGATAAAGCATCTTTCACGCCGGTCACTCCATAACTTGTTATTCATATATAATAGAATTTGGGAAGAACATGTTTTCCCTGTAGCTTGGCATAGAGCCACTATTATCCCTTTTCCAAAGCCTGGTAAAGACGCCTCTGACCCCAATAATTACCGGCCGATTGCCCTAACCAGCTGCCTTTGCAAAATTTTAGAAAAAATGATAAATGCCCGACTAATCTATGTTTTAGAAACCAGAAACCTCATTGCTCCAAATCAGTGTGGTTTCAGAAGGGGTAGATCGACGACGGACAGCATTATTGCTCTGGAATCTGACGTTAGGAGAGCTTTTCTCCTAAGAAATCATTTAGTGTCAATCTTCTTCGACATAGAGAAAGCGTATGACCGTACCTGGCGCTATGGCATCCTACGAGACCTTTTTGAACTGGACTTCCGGGGAAATCTCCCAATTTTTATAAAGAATTTTTTAACTATCCGACACTACCAAGTCCGTGTTGGCACTGCCGTATCCAACTTTTTTATTCAAGAAGAAGGGGTTCCTCAAGGGAGTGTCCTCAGTGTCACTCTCTTCTCTATAAAAATTAATAATATTTTAAAACAATTACCACCTTCTGTGCGGGGGAACTTGTATGTTGACGACTTGCAGATTTGCTGTCAAGGTAAAGACATGGCATTCATCGAACGTCAACTGCAAACTGCAGTCAGATGTATAATGACTTGGAGTGATAAAAATGGTTTTAGCTTTTCTTCTGATAAAACTTCATGTGTGCACTTTTGCCGTAAACGTGGGATCCATCCGGATCCCGAAATTTTTATTGAAAGCCACAAAATAAATGTTGTGGACACGGTTCGTTTCTTGGGCATTGTCTTTGACCGGAAGATGACATATCTTCCACATGTTTTACAGCTGCGAAGAAAGTGCGAGAAATCTCTCAATCTTCTTAAAGTTTTATCGAATACATCGTGGGGTGCTGACAGGACATCTATGTTACGTATATACAGATCGATAATCCGTGCAAAACTAGACTACGCCTGCCCATCATATGGTTCGGCTCGTGAATCCGTTCTTAGAAAACTTGACACTGTGCACCACAGTGCACTTCGTATTTGCTCTGGTGCTTTCCGAACTTCACCCATTCAGAGTCTCTATGTCGACTGTCTCGAACCATCTTTGTATCATACTCGCCATACACTTTCATTGAACTATTTTTTTCGTGTCCTATCTCATCCTAATCATCCTTTACATGACATGCTACTTGATAAGCAGTATGATTGCCTGTATCAAAACCGGCCATCCTGCATACCGTGTTTTGGCTTTCGTATGCGCTCCTTCATCCAAAATACCTCTCTGGAAGATATAAATGTCTGTGTACGTCCCTTATTTGACTTTCCTCCTTGGAAGAAAAAATCTATATCATACATTAATCCTTTTCATAATTTTAACAAAACCGACACCGATTCATCCATATTTAAACAACTTTTTTACTCTCATCGTCACAGTTTCTCTAAGTATAAAGATATTTATACGGACGGCTCGAAAACAACTGACCATGTCGGTTGCGCCTATATTTATAAATCGGAAATTCATAGTTACAAAATTCACTCATCGTGCTCAGTTTTTACAGCAGAAATTTTAGCCATTAAAAAAGCTCTTGATTTTATTGCCCGTCACCGGAATAAACATTTTATTATATACTCGGACTCTTTGAGCGTACTCGAAAGCTTAAAGTCTGGAAAGGGTGATCATAGTTTGGTCTCCATTATTTTAAATCTTCAGCATAGTTTAGAACACCGTGGTTATAGTATTTTATATTGTTGGATCCCAGCACATGTCGGGATCACTGGAAATGAGCTCGCAGACACTGCCGCAAAAAATGCAAGTATGACTTTATATCACCCTGTCCCTTACACTGACATCAAACCTACTATCAGGAGTTTAATTTTGGACAAATGGCGCTCTGCATGGAACCTTCTTTTAGATAATAAACTACATAATATAAAGCCCACCATCAGTGTCTGGCCCACATTATATCCTAGAAAACTGGATGTTATAATAACGCGTTTGAGAATAGGACACACTAGGGTCACTCACAAATATTTGCTGGAGGGAGAAAATGCCCCCATCTGCTTTCACTGCAACTGTGACCTTACCATTTTACATATTTTAACTGACTGCACAGGTCTTACCAACTTTTATTCTAAATACTTTGGTTCAACTTCTCTCACCTTAAAAGATCTTTTAGGCGAAACACCTCACCCTGCTATTTTTCGTTTCTTGAAATGTACAGGATTTTACCCATTGATTTAATAACTTTTTTCTTTCCTTTATATCATTTCCCCTCAGGGGGTTTACCTTGTTTAGGTAAACACGGGCTTCACAACCCCGAGGTACCCTAGTGTCTTTTTCTCTCTCCGTGGGGTTCACTGACTTTGGTGAATGTGGGTGTAGCGTCCCCAGTGTCCCATAGCGATCCATCTCTCTTTCGCTTCTCCTGTCCTGTTTCTTTTGTTTTCTCCTTTCCGGACTTTTCTTCCTTTCCAACTGGAGCTTCCACTAATTTTTTTTGTTGCTGTTTTCTTTCTTAACCCCTATGTGTTTTTTGTTTGTCATTTCTTCGTTAAAAAAAAAAAATAAAAAATAAAAAAAATATGAAAAATGTTAAAATTTCCAAAAAAAGTTTTTGTGCTATCTGTCCCCTTCGGAGCCTTCATGGTATCAAAACTGATCTCCACCCACCCAGCCTTGACGCTACTGGGTCCAGTACCACTCTTCGGCCTCTCCCGTGAGGGACACCGTTTGGGCTCGGGAACCGACCCTGTTGGGGTTGTGTTGGCGGAGAGAAGTGGAGTGCTATGTGGGTAATGGTTGTGGTATGTTTTCCTTAAAATGTCCCAGAGGTAGAGGCCCTTGGTTGCGTGTATCTTTATGGCAGACGTCGCGAGGTAGCGAGAAATCCTCCTCGATTCTGTCGGGGACCGTGCACCAGGTGCACGTTACATCCCGGCGTCTGTCATTTAGTTGCGAAGAATCCGGCGGTTACACTGGTCACGTTAGAAAAGTGTGGAACGACGGGGTCTGGCGGGGGCCCCGATCGAACTGGAAGCAATCCGTGGTTCTAATAAAGTGATTATGGCTGCAACTAAAGAGAATTTAGTTACAGCTTCCTGGGCGGATCGCGCGGAACATTCTTTAGAGAATGTAGCCGAAATTTCTAATTCCCGAGCCAGATTCTTTATGGTAAAACTCATAGAAAATAATTTTAATAAGATATCTCCCTTCCTTATTCAGAAATGTTTAAAAAGCACAATAGGCGATGCAAAATCAGTAAAAAAATTACGTTCTGGTGAACTTCTTGTTGAAGTCACCACAACTAGTCAGGCCTCAATTCTTTCAAAAATGAAGTCCTTTGGGAACTTACCTGTAAACGTCTCAGCTCACAGGACACTGAATTTCTCGAAAGGGGTTGTATCAGAATCTGACCTACAATATATTCCGGAATCTGAAATTTTAGAGAACTTGCAGGAACAGTTAGTTTGCGCGGTACGGAGGATTACCACCCGACGGGATGGTAATATCTTTCCAACGAAACATATTATCTTAACTTTCAGTACACCCACATTACCATCTCATATAAATGCTGGTTATCTACGCTGCCCTGTAAGACCGTATATCCCAAATCCACTCCGATGCTTTAACTGTCAACGTTTCGGCCATTCCAAATTGTCATGTCGGGGTTCCACTACCTGTGCTCGCTGCGCAGTAGTCGGACACGACAGTGACAACTGCAACAAAGAAATTCCCTGCTGCGTTAACTGTAAAGGACAACACCCTTCCTTTTCACGTGCATGTCCTTCTTGGCAGATGGAGAAAGAAGTCCAGGCACTTAAATACGAAAAAGGTATGAGTTTCGTCGAAGCACGAAATCTTGTTAAATCACGCATACCAAAAAATGGCACTTCGTATTCGGCAGCTGTAATCTCTAAACCAATCATGAAATCTATATGCACTCAAACTGAATCTTTTCTGAATGATGAAAATAAGACGCGTACTCTACATGAATCGAAACCCACTAAAACTCAAATTAAACCTCATAACATACCCCTCCGGGATTCAGTGTCCGTGGACAGTTCTCAGCAAACCAATTCTGGTAATATGAATAAAAAAAGTAAGATTACAGATAATAATAATAGTAAAACTACAGTTTCCACAACGAGAAAGATAAATATGAAAAAAACGTTACCGTCAAAAATTCCATGTGTAAAATCGCAACCTAATGTTAATAAGAAAACTCTAACTCGAACTGATTTTTTAAAAAACCCTCCCCCAAATCAATCCCAAAACGTCCTCCAAATGGACGATTCTTTAAAAATGTATGTTTCCGCTGAGGAGGACATGCTGACTGATGTCTCGTCTGATTCGGAGGCTGATCGGCAGTGTACTGCTCCTCCTTAATTTCTTCTCCTTTCTTTTTTGTTCTTTTTTTCCATTATGGCTCTTTTGTCTTGGAATTGCCATGGCTTTAAACATCACGTCTCCGATCTCCGTGATTTGGTTAATAAATATAATCCGGTGTGTATTGCTCTGCAGGAAACTTTCCTCCGTGATGGCATCAGTGCTAAATTACGGAGATACAATACCATTAGAAAAGACCACACCGATGGAGGCAAGGCTTCCGGCGGTGTGGCTCTTTTGACCTCTTTTGACTATCCCATTTTTCCTATAAACCTGCAAACTGATTTACAGGCCGTCGCGGTTCAAATTCATATTCATTCCGCCGTTACCATATGCAATATTTATTTTCCACCAAATAATAACATCAGCCAACAATCATTAAATAATCTTATTAACCAGCTTCCACATCCCTTCATTATCATTGGTGACTTCAATGGTCATAGCCCACTTTGGGGTAGTACTAACATGAATCACCGTGGAGGTCAAATTGAACAGCTTATTTCCGACCATGGTCTTTGTCTCTATAATAATGAAGAAATTACTTATTTCCACCAGCCCACTCGCACTTATCACTCCCTGGACCTTGCAATCAGTTCCCCACAAATCTTTTCTTTCTGGACCTTTTCTGTCGATTCATATTTGTATAATAGTGACCACTTTCCAATTATCCTGTCCCACACTGCTCGTACTACTACCAACGTGCGGATTTCTCGTTATGTACTAGAGTCCGCCGATTGGATAACTTTCCGCAACCTCGCTAACATCACCAGGGCCATGGTCGTGAATAATACCATTGATGAAGCTGTTCAACAAATTACTAATACAATAGTTTCCGCTGCTGATACCGCAATTCGCAAAACCTCTTCTCGTCCACGAAAACAATCAAAGCCATGGTGGAACCAAGACTGCAAAGAAACTTATAAACTAAAGAGGAAAGCTTTTAATAACTTTAGACGGTACCCTACCACGGAGAACTTTATAATATACAAAAAATCTAAATCAACCTTCAGGCGTACGCTAAGACTCAGCCAGAGGGATTCGTGGCAGAAATACGTAAACAGCATCTCCTTTAGCATCTCCAGTAAACAATTATGGAGTAAAGTCAGGCGTTGCTCTGGCATTTACCCCAATAACCAAATCCATATTCTGCATCATAATAACCAAACCATAACCTCAGTAAAAGATATTGCAAATACCATTGCTTCTTCTCTCGCAAACGTATCTTCGTCCGCTAGTTACACTCCTTCCTCCCCTCAGGGGGTTTACCTTCTTTAGGTAAACACGGGCTTCACAACCCCGAGGTACCCTAGTGTCTTTTTCTCTCTCCGTGGGGTTCACTGTCTTTGGTGAATGTGGGTGTAGCGTCCCCAGTGTCCCATAGCGATCCATCTCTCTTTCGCTTCTCCTGTCCTGTTTCTTTTGTTTTCTCCTTTCCGGACTTTTCTTCCTTTCCAACTGGAGCTTCCACTAATTTTTTTTGTTGATGTTTTCTTTCTTAACCCCTATGTGTTTTTTGTTTGTCATTTCTTCGTTTAAAAAAATAAATAAAAAATCAAAAAAATGTGAAAAATATTAAAATTTCCAAAAAAAGTTTTTGTGCTATCTGTCCCCTTCGCAGCCTTCACGGTATCAAAACTGATCTCCACCCACCCAGCCTTGACGCTACTGGGTCCAGTACCACTCTTCGGCCTCTCCCGTGAGGGACACCGTTTGGGCTCGGGAACCGACCCTGTTGGGGTTGTGTTGGCGGAGAGAAGTGGAGTGCTATGTGGGTAATGGTTGTGGTATGTTTTCCTTAAAATGTCCCAGAGGTAGAGGCCCTTGGTTGCGTGTATCTTTATGGCAGACGTCGCGAGGTAGCGAGAAATCCTCCTCGATTCTGTCGGGGACCGTGCACCAGGTGCACGTTACATCCCGGCGTCTGTCATTTAGTTGCGAAGAATCCGGCGGTTACACTGGTCACGATAGAAAAGTGTGGAACGACGGGGTCTGGCGGGGGCCCCGATCGAACTGGAAGCAATCCGTGGTTCTAATAATTTAATTATGGCTGCAACTAAAGATAATTTAGTTACAGCTTCCTGGGCGGATCGCTCAGATTCTCAAGCTCCTTCTCTCCCTTCTAGAGAGCAACGTCTCCCCTCGAGGGAGCAACAAATGTCTAGGTTTTTCGTTGTAAAACGTACTGAAGGTAATTTCGGTACGGTGTCACCCTTCTTAATTCATAAATGTCTTTACGCATCGGTGGGACATGTAAACTCTGTCAAGAAACTGCGCTCAGGCGATTTATTAGTGGAGGTACTGAATGCAACCCAGGCTGCGCAATTCTCAAAAATCAAAACACTCGGTAACATGGCTGTGTCCATCGCTCCACACGGTTATCTCAACACATCAAGAGGGGTAATATCGGAGGCTGATCTCCTCCATACCACCGAGGAGGAAATCTTAGAACACTTGCAGGATCAACTTGTAACAGCTGTCCGTCGAATTACCATCCGTCGGGATGGTAATATCATTCGTACGAAGCATCTCATATTGACATTCCAAACACCTAAACTACCATCTTTTATCATAGCAGGATACCTTCGGTGTTCCGTAAGACCGTACGTGCAAAACCCTCTTCGTTGCTTTCAGTGCCAACGCTTTGGACACTCGAAAGCATCGTGCCGAGGTTCACCCATTTGTGCCCGTTGTTCCCAGCCAAACCATTCTTCTGAGACCTGCAACTTGCCAGCAAAATGTATTAATTGTAAGGGTGACCACCCCACCTACTCCCGTTCTTGCCCTAAATTTATTGCCGAAAAGGAAATACAGACAATCAGAGCCCATAAAAACATACCATATCTGGAAGCCCGCAAATTGGTGGAAGCTAGAACACCTAGAATAGGCGTTTCATATGCTTCCGCTGCCGCTCCTAAAAATCTTATGTGTGATGCCTCTACACAAACAACTAAAAACAATAGTACCAATAAACCTCACGAAAACAAAAATACAGTACCATCCGTTAACAATTCTGCATCAAAACAAACTAAAATCCCTCAACTTAAGGTTCCGACTACATCAAGTTCCCTTATAAATAAAAAATTAAAAAAAACTAATGTTGTGAAGCGATTTAGTCCTTCCCGTAAGGTGAAAGACCCTCGCAATGTGGCGCGGATGGAGGAAGATTCCCTCCAAATTTGCGCCTCTAATTCGGATCTTTCTGATTCCGATGGGGGGGTGTCTATGGACACCTCCAGTCTTCCTGCTCGTGTTCCTTCCCCCTCGTCGTCATGATGGCGCCGTAACTAGGTGGACTTTCGTCCTTTAAAAAAAAAAAAAAATCTCATCATGGCAGGTATCATTTCGTGGAATTGTCACGGCGCTCGTAATAAGCTCAACGAAATTAAAACTCTGATTTCTGTCCACACTCCGGCCGTCTTTGCGCTACAGGAGACCTATTTTAAAGACTCAGATAATTTTAAATTACGAGGTTACAATGCTATCCGAAAAGATCACGATGTTGGTGGAAGGGTATCTGGAGGCGTTGCCCTCGTAATATCCAATGACTACCCGTCTACGATCATACCAGTAACTACAAATATGCAGGCCGTCGCAGCCCGAATCCACATACGTCAGCTCACTACCGTTTGCAATGTTTATCTACCACCAAACGAATCAATAGATCGAAATGCCTTGGTAAATCTTATTAACCAACTTCCTACCCCATTCATAATAGTCGGAGACTTCAATGCCCATAGCCCCCTTTGGGGAAGTCAAAACACAAACAATAGAGGACAACAAATAGAAACCATTCTATCCGATCTCTCACTCTGCATTCTCAATAACGGTGATAACACATACTTTCATCTACCGACAAAATCATTTCATGCAATAGACCTAGCCATATGTTCCCCTTCTCTTCTGCCATTTTATAACTTCTGGGTATCAAATAATCTATACAACAGTGACCACTTTCCAGTATTTCTCTCCCTAGTAACCAATGACTCTCATACTACAGCTACTCAACCCCGTTACATTTACGATCGAGCTGACTGGGCGACCTTCACCTTTCTTGCAAACATCACCAGGCAAATGGTGGTGGGTGACATTAATGATGCCATAAATAACATAACTAATGTAATAATTCAAGCAGCTGATACCTCCATACCAAAAACCTCCTCAGTTAAACGTAAAATCAGACGACCTTGGTGGACAGACGAATGTCGTGATGCCAGGAAACGACAACAGAAAGCCTGGAATATTTTCCGTAGATACCCGACGACCCAAAATCTACTAAATTTTAAACACGCTAAGGCATATGCTAGAAAAGTACGTCGACAGAGCCAAAGAGAGTCGTGGGCGAAATACATCTCCAGTCTATCATACAACACTCCGTCGAAGCAGTTGTGGACTAAAGCAAAAAGGGCAATGGGCTTGTACACCAATCATCCAATTTCCTGCATTGTCAAAGATAGCCAAACAATATCAGACCCTACAGAAATCGCAAACGCAATAGGCACAGCTCTTGCTTCCAATTCTTCAGCCATTTCATATAAAGACTCCTTTCTAAGATACAAACACCAATCTGAACGCCGAAATCTCAACTTCAATACACGTACCTCTCTTCCTTACAATATCCCATTTTCAAAATCTGAACTCGTTCAGAGCCTTCATAGCACACACAACACTTCTCCAGGACCAGATGGAATAACCTACAGCATGATAAAGCATCTTTCACGCCGGTCACTCCATAACTTGTTATTCATATATAATAGGATTTGGGAAGAACATGTTTTCCCTGTAGCTTGGCATAGAGCCACTATTATCCCTTTTCCAAAGCCTGGAAAAGACGCCTCTGACCCCAATAATTACCGGCCGATTGCCCTAACCAGCTGCCTTTGCAAAATTTTAGAAAAAATGATAAATGCCCGAATAATCTATGTTTTAGAAACCAGAAACCTCATTGCTCCAAATCAGTGTGGTTTCAGAAGGGGTAGATCGACGACGGACAGCATTATTGCTCTGGAATCTGACGTTAGGAGAGCTTTTCTCCTAAGAAATCATTTAGTGTCAATCTTCTTCGACATAGAGAAAGCGTATGACCGTACCTGGCGCTATGGCATCCTACGAGACCTTTTTGAACTGGAGTTCCGGGGAAATCTCCCAATTTTTATAAAGCATTTTTTAACTACCCGACACTACCAAGTCCGTATTGGCACTGCCGTATCCAACTTTTTTATTCAAGAAGAAGGGGTTCCTCAAGGGAGTGTCCTCAGTGTCACTCTCTTCTCTATAAAAATTAATAATATTTTAAAACAATTACCACCTTCTGTGCGGGGGAACTTGTATGTTGACGACTTGCAGATTTGCTGTCAAGGTAAAGACATGGCATTCATCGAACGTCAACTGCAAACTGCAATCAGACGTATAACGACTTGGAGTGATAAAAATGGTTTTAGTTTTTCTTCTGACAAAACTTCATGTGTGCACTTTTGCCGTAAACGTGGGATCCATCCGGATCCCGAAATTTTTATTGAAAACCATAAAATAAATGTTGTGGACACGGTTCGTTTCTTGGGCATTGTCTTTGACCGGAAGATGACATATCTTCCACATGTTTTACAGCTGCGAAGAAAGTGCGAGAAATCTCTTAATCTTCTTAAAGTTTTATCGAATACATCGTGGGGTGCTGACAGGACATCTATGTTACGTATATACAGATCGGTAATCCGTGCAAAACTAGACTACGCCTGCCCATCATATGGTTCGGCCCGTGAATCCGTTCTTAGAAAACTTGACACTGTGCACCACAGTGCACTTCGTATATGCTCTGGTGCTTTCCGAACTTCACCCATTCAGAGTCTCTATGTCGACTGTCACGAACCATCTTTGTATCATACTCGCCATACACTTTCATTGAACTATTTTTTTCGTGTCTTATCTCATCCTAATCATCCTTTACATGACATGCTACTTGATAAGCAGTATGATCGCCTGTATCAAAACCGGCCATCCTGCATACCGTGTTTTGGCTTTCGTATGCGCTCCTTCACCCAAAATACTCCTCTGGAAGATATAAATGTCTGTGTACGTCCATTATTTGACTTTCCTCCTTGGAAGAAAAAATCTATATCATACATTAATCCCTTTAATAATTTTAACAAAACCGACACCGATTCATCCATATTTAAACAACTTTTTTACTCTCATCGTCATAGGTTCTCTAAGTATAAAGATATTTATACGGACGGATCGAAGACAACACATCATGTCGGTTGTGCCTATGTTTTTAATTCGGATATTCATAGTTTCAAACTTCACTCATCATGCACTGTTTTTACTGCGGAAATTTTAGCCATCAAACAAGCACTTGATTTTATCGCCAATCATCAGAATAAAAATTTTATCATATACTCGGACTCTTTGAGCGTACTCGAGAGCTTAAAGTCTGGCAACAATAATCATCCTTTGGTCTCATCTGTCATAACTCTCCATCATCGGTTAAAATGTCGTGGTTACAGTATTCTGCTTTGCTGGGTCCCAGCTCATGTTGGAATCCCTGGCAATGAACTTGCTGACACAGCAGCAAAAGATTCCACAACAGTTTTAGATCACCCTATTCCTTTCTCTGACGTCAAACACACCATTAAAAATTTTATTTTCAATAACTGGCGTTCGGTATGGAATCTCCAAGTAGATAATAAACTCCATTACATCAAACCCGTCATCTCTATCTGGCCTCCACTATATCCAAGGAAACTTGACGTCATGATCACCCGTCTAAGAATAGGACATACTAGAGTCACTCACAGACATTTGTTGGAGGGGGAAGATACCCCAATTTGCTTTCACTGCAACTGTGACCTTACGATTTTGCATATTTTAACCGACTGTACAGGACTAACGAATTTTTACTCTAAATACTTTGGTTCAACTTCTCTCACCTTAAAAGTTCTTTTAGGCGAAACACCTCACCCTGCTATTTTTCGTTTCTTGAAATGTACAGGATTTTACCCATTGATTTAATAACTTTTTTCATTCCTTTATATCTTTTTGTAATACTTGACTGCAATCTAGATGGGGAAACCCCATCTAGATGGTTTGACTTTAACACTAATGCTACTTTTATCATACTTCTTTACAATGTCTTCATGGTTTTAAAACGTGTATATTTATAACATCGTTTTGATGAGTAAGCTGATTTATATATATTTTTATCTCTGACTTTACCTTGTGTTTGGCGCAGCATGTCCTTTCTGGACCTTGCGCCATTAAACCCTAACCAACCAACCAACCTACACTCCTTCCTTCAATAAAATAAAAGCAATAGCAGAGAAAAAACCAATTAATTTTCACACTAATACTCAGTTATCGTACAATACTGATTTTACTTATCATGAACTTAAGAAAGCCCTTCAAAATACTCACAAATCTGCCTCTGGCCCCGATAACATCTCGTACTGTATGTTGAAGAACCTGTCTTATTCATCTATATCTAATATCCTGATTTTATATAACAGAATTTGGCAAGAACATTTATTCCCGTCTTCTTGGAGAACTGCTATTATCATTCCGATCCTCAAACCTGGGAAACAATCCACGAACCCTCTAAATTACCGACCAGTCGCTCTTACAAACTGCCTCTGCAAAATATTGGAAAAAATGATAAATGCGCGCCTCATGAATTATTTGGAAGAGAATAGCTGCCTTTCTGAATTTCAAAGTGGTTTTCGCCGTGGTAGGTGTACAATAGATAACATCAATGATCTGGAGAGCAAAATCCGCAACGCTTTCGTCAAGAGAAACCACTTGGTTTCAATATTTTTTGATATTGAAAAGGCGTATGACCGTACCTGGAGGCACGGCATACTGCGTAAGCTTTTTAAACTAGACTTGAGGGGAAACCTGCCTATTTTTATTAGTAATTTCTTATCGCTCCGGAATTTTAATGTTCGTATAGGCAATACTTTATCTGACGACTTCATTCAAGAGGAGGGGGTGCCCCAGGGCAGCGTTTTAAGTGTTACTCTTTTTATCATTTCAATTGACGACGTATTAAAAGTGATACCTCCCACCGTAAAAGGAAGCTTATATGTAGACGACTTGAACATTTCCTGTGAAGGTAATGACATGCGCTTTATAAATAGACAACTCCAGACAGCAGTTAACAAAATTGTAAAATGGGCAGATGACAATGGTTTTAATTTTTCCAGCCAGAAAACTAGTTGCGTACACTTCTGCAGAAAGAGGGGTATGCACCCTGAACCGGAAATCCAGTTTAATGGTCATATTATTAACGTTATTGAGGAAATCAAATTTTTGGGTGTTATACTTGATAAAAAGCTAACCTTCTTACCGCATGTCCTTTACTTACGTAGAAAATGCGAAAGAGCAATGAATATCTTGAAGGTCCTTTCGAATTCCACCTGGGGGGCAGACCGTTCTACTCTTTTAAAAATTTATCATGCTGTTATACGGTCCAAACTGGATTACGGTTGCACTGTATATGGTTCGGCTCGTAACTCTGTTCTGCGGAAGTTGAATACTATTCACCATACTGCTCTAAGACTATGCTCGGGAGCCTTTAGAACCTCTCCAGTGGAGAGCCTGTATGTTGACTGCTGTGAGGCTCCATTAAATCTAAGACGCGAGACATTGTCTCTACACTATTATTTTAGAATTTTATCTCATACCAACCATCCTATGCATAATTATACTGTCAGCCCTTACCTCACTCGCTTATACCAGTGTCGGTCTTCTTCCATTCAACCTTTTCATTTACGGACCCAACAAATTTTAACAAATCTGGATTTTAGCAATATAAACATAATGGTAGCTGACTATAATTTTTCGCCTTGGAATACCCCAGGATTTCATTTTTTAAATCCTTTTAAATCTTATGACAAAGACTCCACTGCAGATATCATTTATCAACAAATTTTTATGCATCACAGACAATGCTTTTGCAGCTATAGTCCAATTTTTACTGATGGGTCCAAGTCAATCGACTACGTAGGCTGCGCTTTTGTCGCTGAGGACATTTCTTATAGCTACAAACTACACAATGCTTTCTCTATATACTCCGCTGAGCTAATAGCTATATTTAAAGCTCTCGAACATATATATGAAAAACCTAGGAAAAAATACATCTTTTATACAGACTCCTTGAGTGCTCTACAGTCTTTGTCTTACCCTCATCAACATAGTCACCCTCTTATTTTTAGAATTCTTTTGTTATTGGACAGTCTATCTTCTGATGGCTTCTCAATTTTATTTTGTTGGATCCCGTCTCACGTGGGGATTAGAGGAAACGAACTCGCTGACAAAGCAGCTAAGTCTGCCAGCAACATCCTTGATTTTCCCATCCCTTACTGTGATGCAAAGAAATATTTAAATTATCTCATTCATCTTAAGTGGCAGAGTTCCTGGGATATCCTTAACTCAAATAAATTAAATTCGATCAAGCACAACATTGAATACTGGACCCCACTTACTTCAAGAAGGCATGATGTTATAATAACTAGACTCCGCATCGGTCATACTCGTTTTACGCACCGGCACCTGCTACTTGCAGAGTCAGCCCCTTTTTGTCAGAATTGCAAGACCTTGATGACTGTAAAACACATTCTCATTGATTGCCCAGATTTTAATCACCCACGTCGCCAATTTTTTCAGTTTAATATAATACATATTAAGGATTTGCTGAGCTCTCCTCCCCATCAGAACATTTTTAATTATTTAAAATGTATTGGGTTCTATCCCCATATTTAGTTTTGTTTTTGTTCCTGTTGTGCTTTGTTGCTTTCGCAACAAAGCACAGTTTAATGTTTTAAATTTTATCTTTTAACTTTTCTACTCTGTTGTGTTGCTGGTTTCTGTTTTTGACTTTGTTTTTCCGCTTATATTATTATTTTAACCTTTATCCCAGTCATCAGTTTTTCGCCATCTACCCTCTGTCTGGCACAATATGTCCCATGAGGATTCAGTGCCAATAAACTCCAAACAACCAACCAACCAACCTTTATATCATTTTGTAATACTTGACTGCAATCTAGATGGGGAAACCCCATCTAGATGTTTTGACTTTAACACTAGTGCATTTTATCTTCTTTCTTGACCTTTAATCTCAGACTTTACCTTGTGTTTGGCGCAGCATGTCCTTTCTGGACCTTGCGCCATTAAACCCTAACCAACCAACCAACCAAACATATACAATGCACCTATTCACGAAACACCATGTCGATACCTTATATTTCTGTTACAATTTTAAAATCAAAAGATACCATACAAGAAAATACACTATACAGTACACTATATTTTTCAATACTTTTCCTATATATCCTATGTTACTCATTCTATTCCAAAAACAAGTCTTTTAAAAATTCCGTAATAGCTCATTATAAGCTCTAACTATACATAATAGACAAAAGTACAATATAAATTCTAAAGAGATTAATTATACAATTTAAAAACATAAAAGTACCATGCGAAACAAAGCACTGAAACAGATTCAAGACACTATACAAGTTCAAAGTTTTCCCATATATCCTAGGTTACTCTATTACAACACAGGATACAGTTACTACTAGATTTCTCAATAGCTCAATACTCTATACAAGCACACTAAATAGAAAAACACATTATACATTTAGCCATAATAATAATCAACCTTACAAAAATTGACATTAAAAGAAAATCAATTAAGTCATAATAATATCATTACTCAAGTACAGTGCAGCACAATCCCCACAAATGATGAATTACACTTAGAAACTAAAACTATCTACAATATTACAGTTTTACTACAGTTACTTTCATTCAGTATTATATAATAACACATAATTGAAATCTCTATACATTGGTACTTTTACAACCAGATCTGGATAACTTTGTAAATCATACAAGTACGCTAAAGCATCTATTACATTTGTAAACATAAGATACCATACTTAGCAATTCACGCAATACACTATACATAGACAGGAAACTGTGCCGAATCAAGAATTTCCTATAGATCCTATGATATTCTTTCCCATTACAAATTCATGACTTAAATAGATTTCTTAGAAGCTCAGTGTTTTATACAACACAATGAGTAGACACCAAATATAAACTCTAGCTGAACATGATGGATAGAAGTACTATAAAAATTCTCAACATATTTTCGATACAGTATAAAACCATGCGATAAACAGTGCACTAAACAAGTCAAAACACAGTGCAAGTTCGAGATTTACTTATATATCCTGTGTTACTCTTTTCTAGTACAAATACAAAATAATATACAGGTTTCCCTATAGCTCAGTAACACATTCAAACACACTAGATATAAAACACTTTATGCGTTATAGCCATAACATTAAACAAGCCTAAAAATAAACATTAAAATCCAACAAATCCGTAGTAGAACAATTACTCAAGTACAGTACAGCACAATAGTAGCACATAATTCAAATCGCTATCCAATGGTGCTTTTACCGCCAGAACTAGATTAAACTATTCATCATACGAGTACACTGGAAGAAAATAGTATTTACATTGTTACTTTTATAGCAACACTTTTCACTAAACATTTCAGTGCTACTATATCAGATCCAAAGACATTATCGAACATATACACTACTCCATTCACAGAACACCAACAGGTACAGTATCACTCCCAATGCCTGACTATTACTATTTAAAAACAGATGATACCATATAACACTATACACTATATAAAAAAACAAAGAGCTATACAGATTCACTATTTTCCTATATATCCTATTTTACTTTATTCTAATACTAATGCAAGACATTAACAAGTTTCTTAATAGCTCAATACATTGTACAGACATTCTAACTGAAATCACTTTTCTAATACTAGTACAGGGCATAGTACATAATTCTTAATAGCTCAGTACATTATGCAAGTATACCAAATAGGAGTCACATTATACAATTATAGCTATAACATTATTCAACTTAGAAGTAATCATTAAAATCTTACAAGACTATAATAAAATCAATACCCATGTTCAGTGCAACACAATCCCACTAAGGGTAAAACTACACTTAAAAACTAAAGCTATCTACATAATTATAAATTTTTACTACAGTACACTGCCCACTGGTACCATGCTAGTAGATAAAGTCCAAGCATCTAGAGGCCGAAAACCCACTTTACTAGAAAGTACTAAATATGAAAGAATATTTACTATTCAAATCATTATATATTTTAGCCACAATCCTAAGGAGGTTAGTACTCCTGTCTATTCTCTTATAGTATGCTAAAGCGGTTTCTTTTGTTCTACGTTTGATATAATCCTGACTGTCTAAGCACCTGTTCATTACATAATGGTGGGAATCCCCCAACGCCCCACATACACAGTTAGGAGAACCAATTTTGCCTATTTTGAATAGGAAAGAGGGGAAACTACCCTGGCCAGTTACAAAGTAATTTATTATACTATTATTAAATACTAAGTCAAAAGATACTTTATCAATTATATTATAAGTATATCTTCCCTTTTCTATTGAGTCCCATTGGGCTTGCCAGTTCATTAAGATTTTATTTTTCATATTATTTTTTATAATTGACTCAGGATATTTCAAAAACATTTGATTTTCATCTGAATCATTAGCCATTCCGGCCAGGGAGTCTGCCATCTCATTTCCCAAGATCCCAATATGAGATTTCACCCAGCCTATTTTAATTATGCGATTGGGAGACTGAATACAAAGATTATGGATCCCCACTACTATTGGAGACTTAGGGTAGATATTACTTAGTGATTTCACCACTGCTTGACTGTCAGTGTAGACATTAATACTAACATAGTTCGTTATTACGAACCATTTCAGAAGCTCTAGAATAGCCATGGCCTCCGATTGAAATACTGAGTTAAAACTACTTAAAGGAAAGACACCAGTTTTAATAATCATATTATTATGAAATGCCACAAAACCAAAACCAACCTTCTCTTCCCTCTTACTGCCGTCCGTATAGGCCTCTACGTCCAATCTATTTCTAATGGGGAAGCCATTGCCTATTTCATAAAGTTCTAAGTTATGAGGGTAGTTCCTAGAATCTATCTTATAGCGAATGGATTTATTTTCTAATTCGTTTGAACTAACATAGATATCTCCAATAAAGAGGGAGAGATGTTGAGTCCTCATACTATGTACTTCCATCAGCTGTTCTATTTTGATTTCTATTGGGGCCACTCCCGCTAAAGTATAAAGCGCCATATTGGATACTGTCCTGTAGCATTTTAAAATCTTAACCAGAAACTTTCTCTGTATAGAAGTCAGTTTACGTCTGCCATGGCTATTTAGGCACGGGAACCAGGATTGTACGGCATAGAGCAACCTCGACTCCACCACTGCATGATACCAAGCCTTGATAGTGGCCGAGGAGACACCCCAGTAGACATTGCCCACTTTCTTAATACCGGTTGTAAATGTAACTATTTCATCATTTAGGTAATTAAGGTTTTCGATGAAGTTTAAGTTCTTGTCTATTATTATACCAAGATATTTAAAGGACTTAGTGAATCTTAAGTTAGTGTCTATTATCCTGATTATGGGGTATCTCCTCGACAAGTCCCTACCAAAAACCACTGCCTGAGTTTTAGAGGTGGATAACGTTAGGTGTAATGAGTCACTAATCGCTATGAATTTTTCAACTAAGTGGTTGCCTTTACGTTCTAGACCCGCTCTCGTGTTCTCTGAGAACACGAGAACAAAGTCATCTGCATAAGCCAATATTTCACAGTCCTCAGTATCAAACTGCCCTAGAACTTTATTGGCAATCAGGTTCCACAAAGTGGGACCCAGACAAGAACCCTGAGGACAACCCCGATCTATCTTATAAGAATGAAAAGTATCCCCTATATAGTATCCCACATATCTATTGCACAAGTAACTAAGTAACAACTTTTCTATGGACCCATCTAACTCAAGAGCTATTATTGTTTCTTTTAAAATATCCCAGTTTACTGTATCGAAAGCACCGGTGAATTCAAACGCGATTGCTATAGTATATTTATGATTTAGGTTTCTAGTTTTAATAATGTCTATTAGTTTCTCTATGGCCATAGTTGTATTTTTCGACTCTCTGAAACCATATTGGTTCGGATGAAGACTATTGTTATTTTCTAGTTGATATATTATCCTAAAATTTATTATACGTTCGAAAATCTTACTAATTGTTTGTAACAGGCATACTGGTCTATAAGATTTTGGATCCATTGGGTTCTTATTTTTCTTCGCAAAGAAAATTACGTTTGCTTCCTTCCATCTATGGGGAAAATAACCCAGCTCAAGCAGTTTGTTCAAGAGGTTCAAGACTAAGGATTGACAATGCCTCACTAAGTATCCAGTGATTCGTGGATCTAATTTATCCGTTCCAGGAGCCTTAATTGACACCTTGTAGTTTCATTGCTTGGACCAGTTCCTGCCTATTTATTCTACTATATTGAGGTAAACGTTCTGCTGCTTCTTCCCTCACATTTTCTTCTGTAATACTAAAATGTACCTGGATCAATTTTTTGTATATCTCTTCATAATTTGTTTCTGTAGACATACCCTCCAGGGCAGTATAAGGGAATAGGGAATAGGGACAGGAAAAGCCACACTCCAGACGAGCCAAGAAAAGGCTTATCGACACCAAAAGGGTCAATGTGGAGTGAGGAAAATACCTCTCTACATCCAGCTGAAACCACAGCCAACAGCACACACTGGCCAAACCAACAAGGGTCGGAAGACCCTAAAATTTTATTTACATCAAGATAGAGGTACATAAAGTGGAAAACATTTTCCATTTAAGCATATACATAATAATAAATACAGAAATTTCGTTTTTTTTTTTTTTTTTTTTTAAATAACAAATACAGAGTTCCAAATAAGTAAAACTTTTTTTTTTTTTTTTTTTTTTTTTTTTAAATAAAAAAAAAATACTTAAAACAATTTATTAAGCATTACATTGTGTATATAATTTTATTAAAATTCCTAAAACTAAGTGAAAAGTTTAAATATACAATGTAAAAAGTATAACGTAATAATTTCTTAAAAATAACAAATTTTGAAAATTCACTTAGACTTAAAAAAAAGAAAACATAATTTGATTTAAAAATTCTTTCAGTAACAGTAAATTTTGGAATAAACTCAAAAATAAGCACAGTAAGTGTAATATAAGAAAATAGAAACAATAAGTAAAAGAAAACACACAAAAATTAAATTTAAATAAGACAATATAATTAATATAGAGATCAATGAAATTTGTTAGATAATAAAAGTATTGAGAGAGGAGAAGCCAAACCCTGACTAGTCTCGATGCTAAATGGTACTGAAAATAAATGAATATTTACTATTTAAGTCATTATAAATTTTTGTAATAATACTAATCAACCGAAAACTGCCGTCAATTCTATGATAATATTGAAATATTGTTTCATTTGTACCTCGTTTTATGTATTCATTACTGTTTGTGCAAGAAGACATTATAAAATGATGAGAATCGCCTATTTCACCACATGTACAGTAGGGGGTATCTGCCTTACCTATTTTATGGAGAAAAGAAGGGAAGCTGCCTTGACCAGTTACAAAATAGTTGATAATATTGTTTTTAAAAATTAGGTTATTTGAGATGTTATTTATAATGTTATAAGTATATCTACCTTTGTCAGATGTGTTCCAGCTATCTTGCCATTTATGTAGAATTTCTTTATTTAAATGATTTTTTATTATAGATAGAGGATATTTATAGGTTATTTTATTTTCTTCATCATTAGTAGCCATTCCAGCTAAATAGTCTGTCATTTCATTTCCAATAATACCAATATGTGATTTTACCCAGCCTATTGAGATGTTTTTATTTAAAATTTCATTACATATTGATTGAATTTTAACTATTATATTTGATTTAGGGAATACATTGCATAATGACTTGACGGCAGCCTGACTGTCCGAATATATAACTATATTCTTAAATTCACTTTCTTTAAACCATTCCAATAATTTTAGAATTGCTATTGCCTCAGACTGGAAAACTGAATTCAATTTATTTAGACCATGCATTCCGATTTTAATTATATTAAATTCTTCAAATACCACAAAGCCCAGGCCTACACCTTCCTCCCTTTTGCTTCCATCTGTGAAAGCTTCTATTTCATAAGAGTTTCTTTTTGGAAAACCCTCATCTATTTCAAGTATTTTTAAGTTTTTCGGATATTTTCTTGAGTCGATGGAATATCTAGGTGATTTATAATCTAGTTCGGAATAGTTAACTAGTATATTATCTATAATTACTTGTTCATTTTTAAATTTAATTTTATAATTTTTAACTAAGGTTTCTGCTTTTAAATTTATAGGTGCAATGCCTGTTAAAGAGTTAAGTGCCAAATTAGATACTGATTTATAGCATTTCAATATTTTTACCAGAAATTTTCTCTGAATAGATGAGAGTTTTCTTTTTCCATGACAGTTTATAAATGGGTACCAAATTTCAATACCATAAACAATTTTAGGTTCTACAACTACTCTATACCAAGTTCTAATAGTATCAGATGATACACCCCAATAAGCGTTACCTACTTTTTTGAGACCGGTTGTAAATTTTGTGATTTCATTATTTAAATGAGTAATGTGATCTATAAAATTTAGTTTTCTATCAATGTATATACCCAGATATTTTATGCTTTTGTTGAACTTAATGCTTGTTCCCCCCATCTTTAATATTGGATACCTTCTTGAAAGATCCTTGCCAAAAGCTATTGCTTGTGTTTTGTTTGCCGAGACAGTAAGTTTTAGATTTTCGCTTATGCTGCAGAAATTGTTGACTAGTAATTGCCCAGTGGTTTCTATTTCTTTTCTAGTATTTGCAGAGTATACTAAAACAAAATCATCAGCATAAGCGAATAATTCACAATTAAAATTATCAAAATATTTTAAAATTTTGTTAGCTATTAGGTTCCACATCGTAGGACCTAGGCAAGAACCTTGTGGGCAACCCCTATTTATATTGTAGAACCTAAAATTATTGTTAATTTCATAACCTATTGATCTGTTTTTTAAATAACTGTTAAATGTTGCAAAGAGGTTGTGATTTAAGTTAAAAGAAGCTATTGTAGTTTTAAGTATTGGCCAGTCTACACTGTCGAATGCACCTGTAAAATCGAAGGCAATAGCAATTGTATATTTAAAATTTTCTTTTCTTGTTTTAATAATCTCTATCAGCCTCGCAACAGCCATTGCTGTGTTTCTCCCCTCTCTAAATCCAAATTGATTGTTATGTAGTAGGTTATTTTTTTCTATGTGAAACATTAATCTGAAATGTAAAATTCTTTCATACAGTTTGCTTAAATTTTGAAGTAGGCAGATTGGGCGGTAGGATTTTGGATTTTTATCTGGTTTTCCATTTTTAAGGAAGAATATAACTATTGCTTTTTTCCAAATATTAGGAAAGTATCCAGATTTGTAAAGTTTGTTAAATAGTTTTAAGATTAAATTTAGACAGTATTCTACTAAGTAGTTTGTTATTTTGGGGTCGATTCTATCTGATCCTGGTGCCTTTTTTTTACCTTGCATTCTGTTTGCTTCTATTATTTCTTGTATGTTGATCTCTTCATCTTCTAGGTTATTGTAGAATTCTTCTTCATACGTATCGTTTGTAATATAGTAGTGGCTTTCTATTAGTTTATTGTAAATTTCTTCGTAGTTACTGTCCAGTGGCATACCCTCAAGTGAAGTGTGAATAAGCGAATTACTATTGAAAATTTTCTCACGTGCAATTTCGAAAGTTCTGCCGAATTTATCCTTTATGCTGTAACAGTATTCTTTCCAGCTGTTCCTTTTAGCTTCTAATATTTGTTTTTTATAAATTGCTCTTTCTTTATTGTAGATTATTTTTGTTGATTGTTGACCATTTCTTTTAAATTTTTTATATAATGCATTTATTTTATTTCGTTGTAATCTGAGTTGAGGATTCCACCAATTAAGTTCAATGTTAGTTTTTCTTTTTTTAATTTTGAAGTTATTATTACAAATTGAGTATAATTTATTATAAAATTTATCTATAAATTCGTCTATTTTAACTATATTATCTAAATTTTCAATATTGTTAATTAGCTTTTCTTCCATCTTCTTGAGTGCTTTTTTTAATTTTAATTTATTACAGTATTCACTTTTATATCTGTTTATTGTTCTGGGTATAAATTCTTTTGCTATTTCAAAGGTGATAAATCTATGATCTGAATTAGATTCCGTTTCATGTACTTTCCAGTTATTGATGTGATCTGAAGATAGGTTTGAGCCAATAGTTAGGTCAGGATATCCATAATTTCCTTGTAAGTGATATGTGGGTATATCATCTGGGTTATTGTAAATATTATAGTCTAAGGTACTGCATAAGTCTATTATAATATTGCCTCTATTGTCATTTCTATTGTATCCCCAAAGGTTGTTCTTTGCGTTAAAATCCCCTGAAATAATTATTAATTTATTATGGAAATCGAAAGACCATGAATTTAAATCATAACGAAGATCTGATGTTGGCGAAGAGTATTGTGAGCCTAAGAAAACTTTTTTATTTTTAACTAAAATATTTATGATGATGACATTTTCAGATGACATTGTTTCATTACATATAATACTATTATTACTTATTATAATTCCTGCTGTGCTGTTCTTTGAAGTAAAAGTTTGCCAGTTGATAGGAATGCCTAATATTTTATTGTCTTTTTTGTAGAAATCTTGAACAAGAGCGATGTCTATTGATTCATCTTTTATGAATTTTATTAGTTGTGATGTTGCAGCCCTACAGTTATTTAAATTTATTTGCACTATTTTAATATCTGACTGAGGAATGATTTGAACGTTAGACATGATTATTTAAAACAATTTTTTTATATTTAATGAAGGTAGGGCATTCCTTGTTATCAGATCTATGGTCATAGTTTATACTACAGTTAACACATCTTGTCGTTGTTTCTGAACATGTTCTAGTGTCGTGGTCTTTCCCACATTTGCCACATTGTACCTTATTGTTACAATTTTTTGCCAAATGTCCGAAACCTTGGCACTTGTTGCATCTAAAAACTGATATGTATGGGGCAATTCGCACTCTAATAAGGTCAATAATCATATGGCTTTTTCTAACGAATATATTTTTTGTCGCATTATCCACATCTATAATAACATTTTTTCTATTATTTTTACCTATGAAACATTTTACGATGTCTATTTCTTTTCCATCTATGTTGTTTTCGATTTCTGTTTTAAGATTGTTTTCTTCCAAATCTTCCGGTATACCAAAAATGATATATCTGTGCTTGCGTTGTTTGTTGATTTTAATTGTTCCCAAATTTTTTACATTCTCTATATTTTCTATTTTTTCTTTAACTAAGTCCAAGCTCTCTTTATTTATCATTTTAATTATTACCCTATTGGGTCTTGCCAAAATTATATCCCTAGGTTTATTATTTTCAAAAATTTCTTTATTTTTCCTCAGCGCATCTCTGTAGGAAATGGCTCCTGTTTCATTAATTGTATCGACAATTATTACTTGTTCTTCAATGTTATTCATAGTTAATGTATTTCTTTTTGGTTGTTCAAGGGTGTTTTCACATATTTGTTTCCCCATTTTATCTAAACTCTCTTCTATTTCTACTGTTTTTTTGTTTAGGTTTTCAGTTATTATTTCAATGCCTTTTGTTACTTCCATTATATTTTTTTCTATTGATTCAACTAGGTTTTCTCTATTTTTTTCACTTGTCTCTTCTAAATTTTGTAATCTTGAGTCAAAATTTTTCGTTACTTTGTCATAAACATTGTTAGTAGCTATCAAACATGCTTTTTCTTTTTCAGCATTAATGCACGTCATCATTATCTTTAAGCATTTTTTATTAATATCTTTCATGATTTCTTTGCCAACTTTTTTACTTGCTTTGTTGGCCTCACTGAGGATCAAATCAATATCTAAGATGCTTTTTTTAATCTTGAGAATAAAGTCTGATTGGTAGTCGTCAAAGATTTCAGTGTATGGGAATATTTCAGAGTCGTCTTCCATGACTACACTTTCTTTTGTTTTTTGACTCATTTTGATATGTCGAAATAAAGAAATTATATGAAAGCTTATTCAATTATTTTACAATAAACATAAACAAGATATATCAAAATTAAAAAATCGCCAAGAACACTCAAACAAAAACCGTACACTGAAAACAATGTAAAGTTGGCGAGTAGAGTTGGCGTGTAAATTTAAAAATAAAGTAGAGTAAGTTAATTTTTGAGAATAAATTTAAAAATTATAAAAATGCAAATGATAGTTACTATAAGATATAGGATAAGCACTTTTGGCGAAGTAAATTAAAGAATACCACAGTATTTGGCGGAATTTATCACAATTATTGATTCAAATTAAAACAACTTATAGTACTATAATAATAATAAAACACTATCCAAAAGCTTTTACAACAGAGTAAATTTAAAATTTGGCGATATGTTGGCGTATGATTTAAACCACAGTTACTCGATATTCTCTTAAATAATAGAAAAGCTTATAAAAATGATTATAGATAAAATTTTAAATAACTGTTATTTGAATAATAACTTAATTTCTCATGATATTAAAGATGATAAAAACAAGTAGTATGAAAATAGTAATACCAGGGAATGCGACAGTCTATTAGTAAAGTTTCGCTGTTTAAAATCCTTTGGCGTGGAAATTCCTACGGCGTTAGTAACACCAGCACAGATGTTGACCGTTTGGCATCCATCCTTGTATTAAAAATTATTTTAAGAAGTAGAAATAAATATAGAGTACTATTTCAGAAAAATTAAATGAAAACTTCTTGGCGGAAAATGAAACGAGAACGATTGTCTATTAAAAAAGCTCGGCTGTTAGAGATCCCTTGGTCTGGAAACTCCTATGGTACTAGTAACTCCAACACAGAAGAACACAGTTAATATTTCTTGGCGACAGTTTTGGCGAGGTAAAAACAGTTTGAATATATTAACTAAAAGCTAGAGAAACTTCTGAAGGCGATCACTTTGGCGATTGTTGAAGCAACCAACAAGTAAACAATGGCGACTTGATAAATTTTAAAAAGCGAGTACTTCTAATAATTAACAAGCATATTGATTTCCAAACTTTTAAAGATGATAACTTTGCTTGTGATGGTTCAATTTTCATAAATTTGATCTCTTGTTGATCTGTTATTTATGAATAAATTATTAAAACAGGTTTTAAGAAAGCCACTATTAAAATCTTGAAGATGGTAAAAATCCGTTTATCAGTTCAATGTACAAATTTGAAAAATTTTTAGAATTTCGTTGATAACTTTCAGAAAAATGTTGGAAAATTCTTGAAAATTTCAAAGAATATAGAATTTAGTTAGTACATCAAAATGAGAACACTTTAAAGATCCAATAATAAAAAGTTACGCATAAAAATATACAAAAAACAAGAGCTCAGCAAAAGCGACCACAACAGTGAAAAACATAAATATATATATTAGGGAATAGGGACAGAAAACACCCACACTCTTGACGAACCCAAATGGGTTTATCGACACACAAATGCCAAGAAGAGTGGGGAAAGGCCAATCTACTTCCAGCAAAACCAAGCCCTCGTTACCGTTTTCGGCGGAAAAAGCTGAGTCAGAAGACCCAAAAATTTATTTAAGAAGATGGATGAGGTTACAAAGCATAGAGATACAATGTGTTGAGTACATAGAATATACATAAAACATAAAATAAATACATAATATACATAAAATACATAATATACATAAAACATAGCAGAAAAACAATTTTGTTCTTAAATATTACAACCAAGGAATATTTATATATTTTTAAAAACTTGAACAAGAATTTATACCTTTTAAATTTATAACTAGATAAAAATTTAGATAAATGACATATCAAATTTAACTAACCAGAGTTTTTTTTTTTTTTTTTTTTAAAAAAACACATGCATGTTAAGTTTTAATATAACTTTCAGTTAATTAACATTAACAAACTATACACCAAAACACTTATAATAATATGTTAATAACAAGGTATAATAAGAAAAATTCAAGGATTAAAATGTGCTGAATATAAAAGAGTATTGCGTGTTTAATCTATTATAGATATTTTTTATTTTCCTTAATTTATATTTATTTTTGTCTATACGTTTATAATATTTAAAATAATTTTCATTATCATATTTTTTAATATACTCAGGACAAAATTTACATTTTACTGTGACAAAGTGGTGTGGATCGCCAAGTTCTCCGCATATGCAATTTGGTGAGTCTATTTTCCCAATTTTATGTAAGAAGGTAGGAAAGCTGCCTTGGCCTGTTATAAAGTATGTTATAATGTTATTGTTAAATTTTAAATCGAAATCTACGTTGTTTATAATATTGTAGGTAAATCTACCTTTATCAGAATTTTCCCATTTTAATTGCCATTCATTTAAGATTTTCATTTTTGTATATTGATTTAAGATAGATTTTGGAAGGCTAATGTCTAAATGTGTATCTTCTAAGATATGAGCCATGCCTGCCAAGGCGTCCGCCATCTCATTGCCAGCAATGCCAATGTGGGATTTAACCCACCCTATGTATATTTTTTTGTCTTTAATATTATTACAGATATTATGTATGTTTACAATTATTGGTGATTTTGGGTAGATGTTTTTTAATGATTTAAATACTGCCTGACTATCTGTGTATATATTTATGCTAACGAAGTTAGTATCACTAAACCATTCTATTAATTTTAGTATGGCTAATGCTTCAGATTGATATACTGAGTTATATTTATTTAGTAGTTTTGTTTCTGTTTTAATTATTAAATTTTTATGAAAAGCTACAAAACCCAGGCCCACAAAATCATCTGTTTTACTTCCGTCTGTATAAGCTTCAATGTCTACGTTACTTTTAATTGGGAAACCGTTGTTTAATTCCAAGAATTGATGATTTTTTGGATAATTTAAGCTATTAATTAAAAATTTGATGGTTTTATTTTCAAATTCTGTTATTGCAAGTTCTTTGTTATCTAAATTAATTTTATATTTATTTATTTTCATATTAAATATTTCTAGTTTATTTTTTATTTTAATTTCTATTGGGGGAATACCTGTAAGTGTATAGAGAGCCATGTTGGAAACAGATTTATAACTTTTTAAAATTTTGACTAGGAATTTACGTTGAATAGAATTTAATTTACGTATACCATGACTATTTAAAAATGGAAACCAACATTCCGCGCCATATAAAATTTTTGATTCTACTACAGCCCTATACCATTCCTTTATTGTGTAAGAGTCTATTCCCCAGTAGGCATTGCCTACTTTTTTAATACCTGTTATAAATTTTGCAATTTCTTCATTTAGATAATTTAAATGTTCTATGAAATTTAGTTTTCTGTCTATTATGATGCCTAAATATTTAATTTGATTTTTAAACTGTATGTTACTGTTTTTAATTTTAATTATGGGATTTCTTCTAGAGAGATCTTTACCAAAGATAATATCTTGAGTTTTATCGATAGATAGGTTTAAATTTAGTTTTTCACTTAAATTTATGAATTTATAAATTAGATCATTTCCTATGTTTTCCAGCATGGCTCTGCTATTACCTGAGTATAATATTATAAAGTCATCTGCATAAGCCTGTATATGACAGTTTTCTAAGTCAAATCCTTTGAGAATATTGTTGGCAATGAGATTCCACATTACCGGACCCAAACAAGAGCCTTGAGGGCAACCTCGATCCACACCAAATGTTCTTTCTTTACCATCTATTTCAAAACAAACCTCTCTATTTGTCAAATAACTTATTAATATATTTTTGAGAGATTCGCTAATGGTCAAGTTTTTGAAGATGTCTTTGAGGATATTCCAGTCTGCGCTATCAAACGCTCCTGCATAATCAAAAGCAATAGCTATTGTATATTTATACTTATTGATGCCATTTTTTATTTTCTTTAAGAGTTCATTTATTGCCATGGTTGTATTTCTGTTTTCTCTGAAGCCGTATTGTTCATTGTGTATAATTTTATTGTTTTCTAGGTGAAAATTTAATCTGAAAAGAATAATTCTCTCCATTATTTTACTTATGGTTTGTAGCAGGCAAATGGGTCTATATGATTTTGGATTATTTGTTAATTTATCTTTTTTTCCGAAAAATAGTACTGTAGATTTTTTCCATATTTTAGGAAAATACCCTATTTCTAGAAGTTTATTCATTATTTCTAATATTAAATTTGGGCTATGGTCTATTAAATATTTTGTGATCCTAGGGTCTATTTTGTCGGTCCCAGGTGCCTTATTCTTGTTTTGTAGTTTTATTGCCTCTTTTAATTCTTGGTAGTTTATTCTTTCATTATTTATCATGATTTTTCTTTCTCTCTCTAGTACTATATTATTCGTAATATTGAAATGACTCTCTATTAATTTAATATAAATGTCCTCATAGTTAGAATCCAAAGGCATGCCATCTAGTTTTATGTGTATTAAACTATTTCTATTAAAATATTTATTTCTTGCAACTTCAAAAGGTTTGCCGTATAATTCTTTATTATCATTGCAGTAATTTTTCCAACTATTTATTTTTGCGTCGAGGATTTGTCTCTTGTATTGTGCTTTTTCTTTATTATATATTACTTTTATTTCTTCATTACCTGTTCTTTTTACTCTTTTATAAAGTGCATTGATTCTGTTTCTTTTAATTCTAAGATCGTTGTTCCACCAGTTTATTTTAGGAATTCCTTTGTTTCTTTTAATTTTGAATAATTTATCACAGATGTTATGTAGATCAATGTAAAAATCTTTGAGAAATTTATCCATTTCTGTTATTGTTGTTATGGATTTCACTGTGTCTAAGTATTTTTCCTGTAGATTTGTTAATAGCTTTCTTAATTTTTTCCTATTGCAGTATTTGCTTTTATATCTATTTTCTGTGAGTTGAATGAATTCAGTATCTATTTCGTAAGTGATGTATCTATGGTCTGAGTTAGTTTCTGTTAAATGTACTTTCCATTTTTTGATGATGTCGTTTGTGGTTGCACTGCCCATTGTAAGATCTGGATATCCTATTTTTCCTTGTAGGTGATAAGTTGGATGGTCATCTGGGTTATTGTGAATTTTATAGTCTAGTGTTGTGCATAGGTCTAAAATTATATCTCCTCTATTATCATTTCTGTCGTATCCCCAAGATCTATTTTTTGCGTTAAAGTCACCCGAAATTATAATTTGTTTGTATAAGAGATGATTACAGCAGAAATATAAGTCTTCCTCTAGGTTAGAAGTTGGTGAAGAATAAACAGAAGCCAGGAATAGATTTTCTTTTTTTAATAATATATTTATGACAATTGAGTTTTCATTAGATTCAACTTCATTGCTTATTATTTTTGTATTGCATATAATTATAATTGCTGTTTTATTTTTTGAGCTAAAATTCTGCCATCCAGATGGTATGCCAGTAATATTATTTTCTTTTTTATAAATATCTTGAACTAATGCTATGTCTATTTTATTTTCTATTATAAATTGAACTAGTTGGTTTGTTGCTGCCCTACAATTATTAAGATTTATTTGTACTATTTTAATTGCCGACTGAGGTGATGTTATATTACTGGCCATGGTGCAATTGGGCAGTTTTATATTTGATGAATTCTGGGCAGTCTTTACTGTCAGATCTATGATCTGAATTAGTTATACAGTTCACACATTTAGTTATTTCGGAGGAACAATTTCTTGTATCGTGTCTACCTCCACATTTGCCACATCTTTCATTTTTTTTACAGTTCTTTGATATATGGCCAAAATTTTGACATTTGTAGCATCTGTTGATGTTTATGTATTGGCTTGTTCTGACTCTGATAAGGTCTATTATAATATTTTTTTTTTGTGTTAGGATGTGTTTTGAGTAATTATCCACATCAAAGATCAGATTTTTTTTGTTATTCTTTCCTGTAAAAATTTTTACAATGTCAATTTCTCTATTATCTAGGTTTTGTTCTATTTCTTCCTTTATTGTTTTTTCATCTATGTCTTCGGGAATGCCAAAGGCTATGTGTCTGTGTTTTTTTTGTTTATTTATCTTAACATTTCCTAAACCATTCATGTATTCATTTTTTCTATATTATTTTTGATTGCAGTTAAGTCATCTTTGTTTCTCATTTTAATGATGACCTTGTTTGATTTAGTTATTATGATGTCCTTAGGTTTATTATCTTTGAAAATTTCATTGTTTTTTCTTAAAGCTTCTCTGTAAGAGTTGGCTCCATTTTCTTCTTTAGTGTCTATTATTATTACTTGTTCTTCCTGTGTTTGTATGTTTGTGTTTAGTGGTGGAAATTCAAATGTCTTTTCCTTTATAATGCTCTTAATTTCTTCAATCTTTCCATCCGTTTTTTCTTTTATGATATTTTTTAACTCTGTCATTCCATCTTCCAGAGCATTTGTCTTTTCTTCTATAGATTTAGAGCGAGCTTCTAGACCATTAGCTATTTTTTCATAAACCAATATTTGACCATTCAGGTATGCTTGTTCTTTTTCGACATTAATACATTGCATGAGAGTATTAAGGCATTTTTTATTTATTTTTGTAATTATCTCCTTGTTTATTTTTTTGCCTGCATTTTTTTGCCTAAAAATCTTTAGAATTTAGACGATAACTTCTAGAATAATAGTCCGAATTACTTGAAAATTTCACAGGATGTAGATGTTCTTGAGTAAGACGAAATGCAAATACTTTTAAGTTACTAGGATTCGAAATAACGCGAAAAAATATAAAAGTAACGAGAGCTCATAGCAAACTGTCGCAACAGAGTAAAAGCATATAGTAGATATGTAGGGAATAGGGACAGAAAATGCCCACGCTCCCGGCGAACCCCGCAGGGTTTATCGCCGCCCGTGGGCCTAAGGGAAGCGGAGAGTAGCTCCATCCACTTCCAGCGCAAACCCAGCCCCAGGACCAGGCCCGCACAAACCAGACGAGGTCCAAAGACCCTAACTTTATTGAAATATTTGTTTTACATTTACATACATTATAAACCAACAAAGGATGCCACCAATTTAGTTCTAAACAAAATACAATAAAGAAAATTCCACAGTGGAACAAAACACAAGTATCAAAGCAAAAATCTATTCCTCCAAGAGAAACACAAAGAAATCATATATAATATATTAATAGAGAACGCCATAACACAGTACCGCAAGATACCTCCAACTGTACAAGTAAAAGAAAAAGCAAACAGTTACAACAAAATAAAAGCACTATTACAGTGTTAAACATATCCAAAATCTTTCATTAAAAGAAAAGATCTCTACTTTACGAATTATGCAAATAAAGGCGCCCTGCAAATACTGGGAGAAAGCACTATGCCAACAATACATTACACTAAACCTCCGCGAAGCAAGACAATTGTGCAAACACAGAACAATAACCATAAGAACAGTGCAAAACATTTATACAATTAATTAATTAGACACCTTGCTTATACTCATAAACATCACTGTACCGGCTGCAAACTATACACAACTGATCATATTCACTGGTGCAGACACAAGACCGACACACAGCAGTATCAATGAAAAACAGTAATCATTCCAAAAAAAAAATCTTACAGTAAAGTTTATACATTGCAATTTATACAGTAAGCAACAGTATACGTCAAACATTATACAGTAAATTACACTGATACAATTCATACATTATACTATTTATACAATAACACAATTTATACAGTAAGTAAACCTAATACAGTAGAATGACACAGTTCCTACATTACACTATGCACAACAGAATACAGATAGTGAACACCTTACCGATACAGAGGAATGTAAAATATAGCACCATCTATCAAAACAATTGCAAAAGAAAACATCATTATTCCTAGTACACTAGCTCCTAACAAAACTCAATGCAAGACACTAGACACTACAGAACAAAGTCACTATGCACCAAGAAATATCACTGTACCCTAGTGCGAAGCACTATACATAACACTAGAACAATATACCATACACATCCGATAAAATGCACTGATGCTTGACACTGAGCAATAACAATAATATATTATACGTACCATTAAAATCTTACGATGCAAAACAAACAGTTAATAAGCACATTACTAATACAATAAAAAACCTTAGTGCAAAACACTATACATAACATTGAACAAACATGTCACTTAAGTCCAGAATCTTTCAGTAAGGTTTATACATTACAATTTGTACAGTAAATAATTACACTTATACAATTCATTCAGTATACAGTTTATACAGTAACACGATTTATACAGTAAGTAGGCACGCTACTAATACAGTAGAATGACACTTTTCCTACAATACACTATGCACGACCCAATACACTAGTGCAAACATAAAGCAATATCGATTAAAACAGTACTAGAAATTTCCAAAATCTTCCAATATTATTTATTCATTACAGTTTAAATAGTTAATAATCACCATGCTAATAAAGAGAAGTAAAACCATGCCAGCAGTACACAATACAGTACAGAGCAAATACACCATTAACACACAGAAGATTAACAATAATAAACAGTACTATACGCTGCCATTTGAATATCACTAAAATTCTTACATTACAAAAAAAAAAAATACAAATAGTAAACACCTTGCCGATACAGAAGCATGTAGAATACATCACTATCTATCAAATACAATTGCAAAAGAAAAACATCTTTATTCCTTAATACACTAACACCAAACAAGACTCAGTGCAAAACATTAAACATTACAAAACAGAGTCACTATACACCAAAAGATAACGCTATACCCTAGTACGGGGCACTATACATAGTACTAGAACAATATACCATACACAACCGATAAAGTGCACTGATGCGTGACACAGAACAATAGCAATAATATGTTAAATTTCACACTCCCATAAAAATACACCCTCAGGGGGTTTACCTTCTTTAGGTAAATACGGGCTTCACAACCCCGAGGTACCCTAGTGTCTTTTTCTTTCTCCGTGGGGTTTACTTTCTTTGGTAAATGTGGGTGTCGCGTCCCTAGAGTCCCTTAGCGATCCGTCTCTTTTTCTCTTCTCCTATCCTGGCTTTTTTTTTTGTTGTTTCTGGGCTTTTTTTCCTCTCCATCTGGAGCTTCCACTAATATCTTTAGTTGCTGTTTTCTTTTTTAACCCCTATGTGTGTTTTTTGTTTGTCTTTTCTTAGTTAGAAAAAAAATAAAAACCAAAAAAATGTAAAAAATATTAAAATGGACAAAAAAACGTTTTGTGCTATCTGTCCCCTTCGGAGCCTTCATGGTTACAAAACCGATCTCGACCCACCCAGCCTTGACGCTACTGGGTCCTTGTACCACTCTTCGGCCTCTCCCGCGAGGGACACCGCTTGGGCTCGGGAACGGACCCTGTTGGGGTTGTGTTGGTGGAGAGGAGTGGCGTTTCCATGTTGGTAATGGTTGAGGTACGTTCTCCTTAAACGATCCCAGAGGTAGAGGCCCTTGGTTGCGTTTATCTTCATGGCAGACGTCGCGAGGTAGCGAGAAATCCTTCTCGATTCTGTCGGGGACCGTGCACCAGGTGCACGTTACCTCCCGGCGTCTGTCATTTAGTTGCGAAGAATCCGGCGGTTACACTGGTCACGTTAGAAAAGTGTGGAGCGACGGGGTCTGGCGGGGGCCCCGAATCGAACTGGAAGTAATCCGTGTTTCTTAAAAAGTAATCATGGCTGCAACTAACAGAAAATTAGTTACAGCTTCCTGGGCGGATCGCTCATCTAATGAAACTCTTTCTCTCCCTTCGAGAGAACAACATATGTCGCGTTTTTTTCTTTTAAAGCGCAAAGAAGGAAATTTTGGTATGGTGTCACCATTTCTAATAAATAAAATATTAAATGCATCTATCGGACACGTTAAATCGGTTAAAAAGCTCCGTTCTGGAGATTTGTTGGTAGAGACTTTCGATGCAGCACAGTCTGAGAAATTACTTAAAATCAATATGTTCGGGAACATGGCCATAACCGTAACTCCGCATGGTTACCTTAATACTTCCAGAGGTGTCATATCGGAAGGTGATCTCCTCCATACATCTGAACAGGAGATTTTGGAACATCTGCAGGACCAACTAGTGTCTGCTGTGCGTCGCATAACAATCCGTCGGGACGGGAAATTCCTCCCTACTAAACATCTCATCCTGACATTCGACACACCGAAGCTACCACCTTTTGTCATAGCCGGCTACCTTCAGTGCCCTACTAGACCATATGTACAGAATCCTCTCAGATGCTTTCAGTGCCAACGCTTTGGACACTCGAAAGCATCTTGTCGTGGTTCCCCAGTCTGTGCTCGTTGTGGCCAATCTGATCATATCTCAGACACTTGCAACTTGGCACCAAAATGTGTCAATTGCAAAGGTGACCATACGTCATATTCACGCTCGTGTCCCAAATGGAAAGTAGAAAAAGAAATACAAACTCTTAAGGCTCACAAAAATATCTCGTATATGGAAGCGCGAAAACAGGTTGAGGCTAGAACTCCCAGAGTCGGAGTTTCATATGCTTCTGTTGCCGCCTCCCAAAAAATCATGTGCACTGCCTCCACACAAACTGATTCGAGTCTGCTTTCTAATAGCCCACAGAAAAGTATGAACAATAGGACACCAAAAGTAATACTCTCAGATTCCCAGAATGGAACGAACGAGAAACCAAAACCCAAAAGAAACAATAAAAATAAAACAAGCACGCAAACCGCCAATCCTGGAAACTCTTCCAAATCTGCTAATGACCAGATCTCAAATATGCAAAATTTGCCACAATCTAAACGAACCAAAAAGCAATCTGAACCCATCCCCTCAAAATTGACTCGTAAAGACTTTCTAAAAAACAGACCTATTACAGATGAGCCTTATGAACTTGAGACAGATGAACCCCTTAAAGTTTATGTCTTCCCAGAGGAGGATATGTTAACGGACAGCTCGTCGGATTCGGATGAAGTTGCATCCAATTCCGCTAGCTGATAGTCCGTTTCTTTTCCCTTTCCTTGAAAAAAAAAAAAAACTTTCAATATGGCATCTATTATCTCCTGGAACTGCCACGGCTTCCGCAACAAACAAGACAATATTAAAACCTTGATTTCTGACCATAACCCAGCCATTTTCGCACTACAAGAAACATATTTGAAAAACACCGACAATATAAAAATTCGAAGGTACAGCACCGTTAGAAAAGAACGCGATATTGGTGGAAGAGTATCAGGAGGAGTGGCACTTCTAATATCTCATGACTACCCATCCACTGTCATTCCACTTAAAACAAATTTACAGGCTGTTGCAGCGCGTGTCCACATCCGTCAACTCACTACCATTTGCACCGTCTATCTACCACCAAACGAACCTATTAACAGAAACTCTTTGGCTAATCTTTTAACACAACTTCCGGCCCCTTTTATAATAGTTGGAGATTTTAACGCCCATAGCCCACTTTGGGGTAGCCCGAACACTAACAATAGAGGACAAGAAATAGAAAAATTCTTATCTGACTTCTCACTCTGTGTCTTCAATAATGGTGAGAATACTTATTTTCATCAACCTACCAAAACCTTCCATGCAATAGATCTAGCCATAGGTTCCCCTTCAATTCTGCCCTTTTATAATTTTTGGGTTTCAAATGACTTACACAATAGCGATCATTTTCCGGTTTTTCTCTCCTTGCTGACCGCTGATTCGAATGCCGTTTCTTCTCTACCCCGCTACATTTATGACAGAGCTGACTGGCCAACTTTTACATCCCTTGCTATCATCACCAAGCAAATGGTGGTGGGCGACATTAATAGTGCTATTCAAAATATTACTTCTGTTATAATTAACGCAGCTGACGCATCCATCCCTAAATCCTCTTCTAGAAAGCGTAAAAACAGGAAACCGTGGTGGTCAGAGGAATGTCTTATTGCTAAGAAAAAACAGCAAAAGGCATGGGGCATCTTTCGCAGATACCCAACAACAGAAAATCTTATATCTTTTAAACATGCAAAAGCTAATGCTAGGAAAGTACGGCGACGCAGCCAGAGGGAATCATGGATTAAATATGTCTCCCATATATCGTATAACACACCGTCTAAACAATTGTGGTCAAAGGTTAAAAAGGCAATGGGCTTATATACGCAACATCCACTTTCTTGCTTAAATCTCAATGGCCAAATAATCTCAGACTTACCAGAAATAGCAAATGCAATAGGCACCTCCTTCTCTTCTTCCTCTTCTGCTGCTTCTTATCGTGACTCTTTCTTGAAGATCAAACAAAAATCTGAAAGCCGTTCTCTGAACTTCAACTCAGTCTCCACATTTTCCTACAATAGCCCCTTTACTGAAACAGAACTTATTAGCACCCTTCATAATACTCGAAATACTTCTCCAGGACCAGATGACATTACTTACAATATGCTAAAACACCTTCCTCGTCGTTCCCTTAATAATCTGCTTTATTTGTATAATAGGATTTGGAATGAGCATGTTTTTCCTGCTGCCTGGTACAAAGCTATCGTTATCCCTTTCCCGAAGCCTGGGAAAGATGCTACAAATCCTAACAATTATCGACCCATTGCCTTAACTAGCTGCGTCTGCAAACTGCTAGAAAAAATGATAAACAATCGCCTAGTTTTTACATTAGAGACGAAGAACATTATTGTTCCATTTCAGAGTGGGTTTAGAAAGGGAAGATCCACCATAGACAATGTAATTGCTCTCGAATCTGACATTAGGAGATCATTTCTCCTAAAAAACCATTTTATATCAGTTTTTTTTGACATTGAAAAAGCATACGACCGTACTTGGCGTTATGGAATTCTCAGAGATCTTTTTGACTTGGAGTTTCGCGGAAATCTCCCTATTTTTATTAAAAATTTTTTAGCTACCCGACATTTTCAAGTTCGTATTGGCAATGTCTTGTCCAACCTTTTTACCCAAGAAGAAGGGGTTCCCCAAGGGAGTGTCCTTAGCGTCACTCTCTTCTCAATAAAAATTAACAATATTTTAAAACAGCTTCCACCTTCCGTGCGGGGAAGTCTTTATGTGGACGACTTACATATTTGCTGCCAGGGAAAAGACATGCGATTCATTGAACGCCAACTTCAAACTGCAATTCGACGAATCTTGACTTGGAGTGATGAAAACGGTTTTAAATTCTCACCAGACAAAACCTCTTGTGTGCACTTTTGTCGTAAACGTGGGATCCATCCGGATCCCGAAATTTTCATTGAAGACCAGAAGATAAATGTTATTGATTCTGTACGTTTTTTAGGTGTCATATTTGACAGGAAACTAACCTTTCTTCCACATGTTGTACAGCTGCGTAAAAAATGCGATAAATCACTGAATATGCTTAAAATTTTAGCAAATACATCTTGGGGAGCTGATCGGACATCTATGCTCCGCATATACAGATCGGTAATCCGATCAAAGCTTGACTACGCCTGTGCATCTTATGACTCTGCTCGCCAATCCGTCCTACGCAAACTTGACACGGTGCACCACAGTGCACTTCGTCTATGTTCTGGTGCCTTTCGTACTTCACCCGTTCAAAGTCTCTATGTAGATTGTCACGAACCATCTTTATCTCACACTCGTCACCAACTTTCATTGAACTACTTTTTTCGGGTGCTGACTCATCCTACGCATCCATTACGTGACATCTTACTCGACAGACGGTACGACACCCTCTACAAAAATCGGCCATCCTGCATCCCGTGCTTTGGGTTACGTATGCGTTCTTTGATCGAAAACACCACTCTGGATGATTTAAATGTGTGTGAACGTCCCTTATTTGACTTTCCTCCTTGGAAGAAAAAATCTATATCATATATTAATCCCTTTCGTAATTTTAACAAAACCGACACCGATTCATCCATATTTAAACAACTTTTTTACTCTCATCGTCACAGTTTCTCTAAGTATAAAGATATTTATACGGACGGATCGAAGACAACACATCATGTCAATTGTGCCTTTGTTTTTAATTCTGATATTCATAGTTTTAAACTTCATTCCTCATGCACTGTTTTTACTGCGGAAATTTTAGCCATCAAACAAGCACTTGATTTTATCGCCAATCATCAAAATAAAAATTTTATCATATACTCTGACTCTTTGAGCGTACTCGAGAGCTTAAAGTCTGGAAACAATAGTCATCCTTTAGTCTCATCTGTCATAACTCTCCATCATCGGTTAAAATGTCGTGGTTTCAGTATTCTGCTTTGTTGGATCCCAGCTCATGTTGGAATCCCAGGCAATGAACTTGCGGACACAGCAGCAAAAGATTCCAGAACAGTTTTAGATCACCCTATCCCTTTCTCTGACGTCAAACACACCATTAAAAATTTTATTTTCAATAACTGGCGTTCAGTATGGAATCTCCAAGTAGATAATAAACTTCATCACATCAAACCCGTCATCTCTATCTGGCCTCCTCTATATCCAAGAAAACTTGACGTCATGATCACCCGTCTAAGAATAGGACATACTAGAGTCACTCACAGACATTTGTTGGAGGGGGAAGATACCCCAATTTGCTTTCATTGCAACTGTGACCTTACGATTTTGCATATTTTAACTGATTGTGCAGGACTAACCAATTTTTACTCTAAATATTTTGGCTCTGCTTCACTCACCTTCCTCTTCACTACTGAAGTATAAAAGAATATTGCAAAAAAATATTTAACAGTTCCAAATTTCTGCTTTACGTTCATAAGTCATAATAAAATAGAGAAAACATAAATTTTACTGTTAGGGGGCCAATAATTTTAGGTACACTTATGTGTACCTCAGGTTTTAACAAAGTAAAAATACTTAAATATTTCAAATGATAAATATTATCTAAATCAGGTACAAATATACATATTATTGTATTACAGTTAATTTAAGTATAATAATGAATGTATTTAATAATTGTTTAGAAAGAAAATCAAATTTAAAAAAAAAATCTGAATTTTTATCTAAGTGCAATGCTTTAATATTTCAAACGAAAAAGTACAACTAATTATTATTGACATATTACATTATGACAAAAAATTAAAATGCACAGTTTATGGCTTATTTCGTGTTGCTAAAATACGCACACAATGGTTTTTGTGTTTTTAAACATTTATACATTAGCAAATAAAATGTCTTATTGTGTGTGGTAATTCACAAAGCAATTGTTCTTTAGGATACACAAGTATATGTTGCATTTTATACACATAACTCTTGTTCTCGATTTGTATCCTGCTAAACGACATTTTGAAGCGTTCTTATCGTCCATATATCTTATAAAATGTCCCACATTATCAAGATGTATTGCTTTCAAGGGTTGATTTATAATTTTGCGTTGTTTTCTTGGAATATCATCCTCTTCTGAGCTTGAGGAAGAAATCCTACGTCTTCCTCTACGTGCCACAACATTTTTGTTTCCTTCATATTTTATAAGTGCTAATGCAATATGCATTCTGTATTTCAAAAGGGACATATGTTTCAATTTATTTGCTTTATGATAGCGTACATAATGAATCCAACAATTGGAGATTGCTAGATCTACAAAATGAGTAAATACACTGATTGGCCATTTTTTTGTTCTAACTGTGCATCGATAATAGGCTAAGTACCTATCACAAAGATCTGTACCACCCATAGAAGTATTGTAGGAACAAACTATGGCAGGTTGAGGTATACTAACTTTTTTCTTCTCCTCTTTAGACCATCTACGACAGCTTGAGTCTGGTTCACTTCCTACACATGTTGATAAAAGTGTGACACTTTTATTGTCCTTCCAATGCAACACACACACTTTTTCATCATCCCAAACAAATTCAGCCCAAGCACCTTTCTTGATTTCTTTCTTACTTCTCAATTTCTGTTGAGCGATTCCAATTTTATTATTCCTCACAGTTCCAGTCAAGAAAATATTATGTTCAAGAAGATATTCTGCACATTTAATTCCAGTAAAATACCTATCGGTATAAATTATATGCGTAGAATCTTGAGGAATAGCTTCAGAAAGACGCTTAACAGTGCCATCACCTACACCGAAATTACTCATATCTTCGACAAGAACACATCCTTTACCATCGTAGATAATAAAATCTAAAACTAAGCCATCTACTGCAGGTAAAACAAGATTTTTAAATCCAAGACAATTAGGTTTATTAGGCACATATTGCCGTAGATCTATCATCGCTATCTGATGATAGATCTATAGCAGACACATTGATAGTCGTTTCTTTAGAAATGGGCCAACCATCATCACTATCACTAGATATGTCTGATAAGTCACTCTGCTGCAAAATATTTTCAATTTTCTCTTGAGTCAGTATTCCTAAAAATTATATAACATTACAAAATTAGCTAACATTAATTTTTTCAAATTATATGCTATTATAAATATTATTCAAATATTATATTAAATTTTAGTTTCATAACTATTTCAATCATGCAAACCATGCAAAATATCTAAATATATTGAAAATTAGGTAACATTATTTTTTTTAAATTATCTAATTTTGGGGATAAAATTTCAAAATTATGGAAAAAAAATCCAGAAAGATAGGTATTAGATGTACCTAAACATTAAACACTTAACTGAAATACCCATAAAAATATTACTAAATAGATATAAAATTAATACTCATAGTACAATGGGATTTCACATGATCACTATCACAGTCACAATTTAGCCATTTGTACGAAGGTACACACACGTGTACCTGCATATTCTTGACTATATTAGTTTTTAATATTAGGTTAATATAAAATAAAAAGTTTCATACAGATGATAGAACTAATAAGTTTAAAGAAATAAAATTATTTTGTGAATAACTAAATTATACAATAATGAAAATTACTTACGTTTTCGTGCACGCTGAGATGACGTCATTTTTGGAAAATCACTTCTGTAATGTGAAATTCTACCCAAACGCCGTACAACTGCAGCCATCTATTAGAATTGCCAGAAAACGTGAACATCCACGTATGTAACAGCGAGGTTAGAACTACAAATTTTCTCATGGCATGTTTTTAGAAGCTAAGAAGCGAAGGTCCACAAATGTGGACCGAGGTAATGAAGAGGTTAAAAGATCTTTTAGATGAAACACCTCACCCTGCTATTTTCAGTTTTTTGAAAAGTACCGGTTTTTACCCGCTGATTTAATAGCTTTATCCTTGTTTTCTTTCTTTTTATTTTATTTGACTGCAATCTAGATGGGGACCCCCATCTAGATGTTTTGTCATTACCTGTACTGCTTTTTGTCTTCCTCGTTCATGATCTAGAATCATTGTTTTTTATCTATTCTTTTCTTATACCTGGCTGTATACTGGATGGGGGAAACCCCATCCAGTTTGTTTCTTTTTTTTTTAACTATCGTTTTTCAGGTTTTACCATATGTTTGGCGCAGCATGTCCTCTCTGGACCTTGCGCCATAAAACCCCAACCAACCAACCAACCAACCCATAAAAATACCATTAAAATCTTACAATGCAGAAAAATTCAATTAATTAACACATTACTAGTACAATAGATAACCTTAGTGCAAAGCACTATACATAGCATTGAATCAGAACGCTATACACACTAATTAAAATATACTGATGCAAGACACATGAAATGGGACTAGATTAAAATTCTAAGTAAGTATACACAATAGATTGTACTGAGATTACGCAGTGCAAGTGCACAGTATACTACAAACATGTCAGTAATTCAATTCTTTTGAGGAGGAAACACTTCAAAACAACATGTAAAACTCCATAGGACAAAATATGAAAACAAGGGGCACATACAGTTAGATTTTCATAGACACAATGCATATAGAACTTGGGACATATTTACAACTAATAATTACATAATTTCCACTACTAATTACAAAACTTAGACATTTGTTTACATAATATTTACATATATATACACAAATATATGATACCATTATTAAAACAAAGAACCAGGCACCTATGCAAAAGAGGGGACATAGACTAAAATGTACTAAATACAAAAGAATATTTCCCATTTAAATCATTATAAATCTTAGAGATATTGCGTAGGTTATTAGCACTATTGTCAATTCGTTTATAATAAGCCAATAATGATTCTTTTGTTCTGCGCTTAATATATACAGGACTGACCAAACACTTGTTCATAGCAAAGTGGTGAGAGTCTCCCAAAGCCCCACAATCGCAGTTGGGTGATCCTAACTTCCCAATTTTAAAAAGAAACGATGGAAAACTGCCCTGGCCGGTGACGAAATAATTAATTATGTTATTTTTGAAAACTAAGTCGAAAGAAACTTTTTCTACAATATTGAAAGTAAACCTGCCCTTCTCAGAATTTACCCACTGTGCCTGCCAGTTCTCGAGTATTAACTTTTTCATATTTTTCTTTATCAATGAAACTGGGTAACCCAAGAGTAATTTATTTTCCTCAGAATCATTCGCCATCCCGGCCAGTGCGTCCGCCATTTCATTACCCAAAATGCCAATGTGAGACTTTACCCAGCCAATCCGAATGGAGCGACTAGGGTGGGTATTACACAATTGGTGGATTCCAACCACGATCGGAGACCTGGGGTAAACATTACTAAGAGACTTAATCACTGCTTGGCTATCAGTAAAAATATTCATACTACTATAGTTAGTTAGCATATACCAATCTAATAATTTCTTAATAGCCATGGCTTCCGCTTGAAATACTGAGTTATATCTGCTCAACGGAAACATACCTGTACTTACTATTTCATTCTTATTGAAAGCCACATAGCCGGAACCCACAAGCCCATCTCTCTTGCTACCATCCGTGTAAGCATCGATGTCAGCCTTTCTCTTAGTTGGGAAGCCTGTCCCAATCTCAAAGAGATCTAAGTTTTTTGGGTAGCTCCTAGAGTCAATTATGTACCTAGGTGGTTTCTGTTCAAGATCTTGTACTCCTACATAAGTGTCTTCGATATAGAGTGAGAGCTGTTGGGTCCGCATTCTATGGATTTCCATTAAATAGTGTATTCTAATGTCAATAGGTGCCACCCCCGTCAAAGCATATAACGCCATATTCGAAACTGTTCTATAGCATTTCAGGATTTTTACTAAGAACTTTCTCTGTATTGAGACCAGTTTGCGTCGGCCATGGCTATTCATGTTCGGGTACCAAGCCTGAACTGCATAGAGTAATTTTGGTTCTACCACTGCGCTATACCAGTCCCTAATTGTGTTAGAGGAAACTCCCCAATAGGCGTTTCCCACCTTTCTAATGCCTGTTATAAAATTTGTGATTTCATCGTTTAAATAGTGCATGTGTTCCAAAAAATTTATATTTCTATCAATTATCACACCAAGATATTTAAAAGACTTGTTAATCTTAATATTGACATTGTTGACTTTAATAATGGGATATCTTCTTGATAAATCCTTGCCAAAAACTACTGCTTGAGTTTTAGAGGTTGATATTGTTAGATGTAGGGTCTCACTACAATCCCAGAACTTCTGTGCTAACTGAGTTCCTTTAGTCTCTAAGGCAGCACGGGAGTTACCCGATAGGACCAACACGAAGTCGTCCGCGTAAGCTATTAAGTCACAGTCATCATTATCAAAGCTATTTAAAATCTTGTTCGCCACTAAGTTCCATAAAGTTGGACCCAGACAAGAGCCCTGCGGACAACCTCGGTTGATCCCGTAGGCATAAAAAAAACCCCTCAATAAGGTAACCAACCTCCCTATTGCAAAGATAGCTACCTAGAATATTCTCCAGCGGACCTTCCAAATTTAAATTAGCTATTATTTCTTTCAGGATTTGCCAATCCACATTATCAAATGCTCCAGTAAAATCAAATGAGATTGCCAGAGTATATTTATTATGCTGATTTCTAATTTTAATTATATGTATCAAACGCTCTACAGCCATTGTTGTATTTCTATTTTCTCTAAAACCATACTGGTTAAAATGAAAACCGTTATTATTTTCAAGAAAGTAAATTAGCCTAAAATTAATAATCCTTTCAAAAATTTTGCTTAAAGATTGCAGTAAACAGACAGGACGATATGAATTAGGATTGGTGGCCTTCTTGTTCTTTTTAACAAAAAATATAACCTGAGCCTGCTTCCATTTCTTAGGAAAGTAACCTAGTTCTAATAACTTATTCAACATTCCCAATATTAGTGGTTGACAGAAATTAATCAAATAACTAGTGATTCTTGGGTCAATTTTGTCAGTTCCAGGAGCCTTATTCATGGCTTGCATTCTCATCGCCTGGATGAGCTCCCTAGGACCAATTTTATTCTCTTTTATATCTCTTCTTTCCCCACCTTCAATTATCCTCTCATCTGTAAGGCTAAAATGGGACTCTATAAGTTTTTTGTAAATATCCTCGTAGTTAGTGTCGAGGGGCATGCCATCCAATGCTATGTGTATCAATGAGCCCCTATCGAAACTCTTGTCCCTGGCTATATCAAATGTTCTGCCATACCTCTCTCCACACCAACTACAATATCTTTTCCAACTATCCAGTTTTGCCTGTAATATTTTCTTTTTATATAATGCTCTCTCTCGTCCATAAACAATCCTAATGGACTGATCACCGGTTCTCTTAAATTTCCTATACAAGGCATTCACCTTGTTTCTCCTTGATCTTAACTCTGAGTTCCACCATGCCAATTTCATATTGCTTCCTATTTTTCTATATTTAAAATTACTGTCACAGATTCTCCACATCTCCCTATAGAAAACGTCTAAGAATTCATCTACATCTTCTGTTGTTTCAATATTACGTAAGTGATCCAGTACCTTCACCTCCAATTTCTTTAAGTTACTTTTCAATTTTCCCATTTTACAATATTTGCTTTTATATCTTTTAAGATCACTTTTCACATAATCAGCAACTAAATCATACGTAACGTACCGATGATCTGAATTACTCTCTGACTCATGGACTCTCCAGTTCTGTACCCTATCTGAAATTATGTTTGAACCAATCGTTAAGTCGGGATAGCCATATTTACCCAACAAATGGTAAGTTGGAATATCATTGGGGTTATTGAATATCCTATAATCAAGAGTAGTACATAGATCTATAATGGCTTCCCCCCTAGCGTCATTTCTATTATAGCCCCATAAATTATTTTTCGCATTGAAATCTCCCGAAACAATAATGTTTTTATTATGGAATTCATACGACCAACCTCCCAGGTCCACGATAATATCTGAGGTGGGGGAGGAGTATTGCGAACCCATGAAGATTCTCTCTTGTTTAACCATAATACTGATGACCACTACATTTTCGTATGATGCCACCTCATTACAAATCAGAGACGTATTAATCACCAGGATTGCTGACGTAAGGTTTTTCGATACGAACACTTGCCAACCCGACGGCACACCAGTTATTTTACCATCTCTTTTATAAAAGTCCTGTATAAGGGCTATGTCTATATTATTTTCTACAATAAAGTTAACAAGTTGTGGGGTTGCTGCCCTGCAATTATTAAGGTTTATTTGTACAATCCCAATAGCTGACCGAAGCCAAATATTATTATCCATGTTGTTTTTCAAAAAGCGTTGCCTTGTAGGCAACAAAAGCAGGGCAGTCTCTAGCATCTGATCTATGATCTAGTTTGTCTTTACAATTTACGCACTTCGTTATGTTCGAGTCACATTGCCTCGTATCATGGTCACCTCCGCAACCACCACATCTTTCTACTTGGCGTTATGGAATTCTCAGAGATCTTTTTGACTTGGAGTTTCGCGGAAATCTCCCTATTTTTATTAAAAATTTTTTAGCTACCCGACATTTTCAAGTTCGTATTGGCAATGTCTTGTCCAACCTTTTTACCCAAGAAGAAGGGGTTCCCCAAGGGAGTGTCCTCAGCGTCACTCTCTTCTCAATAAAAATTAACAATATTTTAAAACAGCTTCCACCTTCCGTGCGGGGAAGTCTTTATGTGGACGACTTACAGATTTGCTGCCAGGGAAAAGACATGCGATTCATTGAACGCCAACTTCAAACTGCAATTCGACGAATCTTGACTTGGAGTGATGAAAACGGTTTTAAATTCTCACCAGACAAAACCTCTTGTGTGCACTTTTGTCGTAAACGTGGGATCCATCCGGATCCCGAAATTTTCATTGAAGACCAGAAGATAAATGTTATTGATTCTGTACGTTTTTTAGGTGTCATATTTGACAGGAAACTAACCTTTCTTCCACATGTTGTACAGCTGCGTAAAAAATGCGAGAAATCACTTAATATGCTTAAAATTTTAGCAAATACATCTTGGGGAGCTGATCGGACATCTATGCTCCGCATATACAGGTCGGTAATCCGATCAAAGCTTGACTACGCCTGTGCATCTTATGACTCTGCTCGCCAATCCGTCCTACGCAAACTTGACACGGTGCACCACAGTGCACTTCGTCTATGTTCTGGTGCCTTTCGTACTTCACCCGTTCAAAGTCTCTATGTAGATTGTCACGAACCATCTTTATCTCACACTCGTCACCAACTTTCATTGAACTACTTTTTTCGGGTGCTGACTCATCATGCGCATCCATTACGTGACATCTTACTCGACAGACGGTACGACACCCTCTACAAAAATCGGCCATCCTGCATCCCGTGCTTTGGGTTACGTATGCGTTCTTTGATCGAAAACACCACTCTGGATGATTTAAATGTGTGTGAACGTCCCTTATTTGACTTTCCTCCTTGGAAGAAAAACTCTATATCATATATTAATCCCTTTCATTATTTTAAAAAGAGTGACACTGATTCATCTATATACAAACAGCTATTTCAGTCTCATCGTCATAATTTTTCTAATTATGTAGATATGTATACGGACGGATCGAAGACAACACATCATGTTGGTTGTGCCTTTGTTTTTAATTCGGATATTCATAGTTTCAAACTTCATCCATCTTGCACTGTTTTTACTGCGGAAATTTTAGCCATCAAACAAGCACTTGATTTTATCTCCAATCATCATAATAAGAATTTTATCATATACTCTGACTCTTTGAGTGTACTCGAGAGCTTAAAGTCTGGCCACAATAGTCATCCTTTAGTCTCATCTGTCATAACTCTCCATCATCGGTTAAAATGTCGTGGTTTCAGTATTCTGCTTTGTTGGATCCCAGCTCATGTTGGAATCCCTGGCAATGAACTTGCGGACACAGCAGCAAAAAATTCCAGAACTGTTTTAAACCACTCTCTCCCTTTTAATGACGTCAAACACACCATTAAAACTTTTATTTTCGATAACTGGCGTTCGAAATGGAACCTAGAAGTACATAATAAACTTCATCATATCAAACCCGTCATCTCTATCTGGCCTCCTTTATATCCAAGAAAACTTGACGTCATGATCACCCGTCTAAGAATAGGACATACTAGAGTCACACACAGATATTTGTTAGAGGGGGAAGATACCCCAATTTGCTTTCACTGTAACTGTGTCCTTACCATTTTGCATATTTTAACCGATTGTACAGGACTTACCAAATTTTACTCCAAATACTTTGGTTCTACTACACTCACCTTAAAGGATCTTTTAGGTGAAACACCTCACCCTGCTATTTTCAGTTTTTTGAAAAATACAGGTTTTTACCCTTTAATTTAATAGCTTTATCCTTTTTTCCTACTTTTTTGTAATACTTGACTGCAATCTAGATGGGGATCCCCATCTAGATGTTTTGACTTTATCAGTAATGCCTGTTATCTTCCTCGTTCATGATCTAGAATCATTGTTTTTTATCTAATGGTTTCTTATACCTGGCTGTATACTGGATGGGGAAACCCCATCCAGTTTGTTTCATTTTTTTTTAACTATCGTTTTTCAGTTTTTACCATATGTTTGGCGCAGCATGTCCTCTCTGGACCTTGCGCCATTAAACCCCATCCAACCAACCAACCCTTTCGTAATTTTAACAAATCCGACACCGATTCATCCATATTTAAACAACTTTTTTACTCTCATCGTCACAGTTTCTCTAAGTATAAAGATATTTATACGGACGGATCGAAGACAACACATCATGTCGGTTGTGCCTTTGTTTTTAATTCTGATATTCATAGTTTTAAACTTCATTCCTCATGCACTGTTTTTACTGCGGAAATTTTAGCCATCAAACAAGCACTTGATTTTATCGCCAATCATCAAAATAAAAATTTTATCATATACTGTGACTCTTTGAGCGTACTCGAGAGCTTAAAGTCTGGAAACAATAGTCATCCTTTAGTCTCATCTGTCATAACTCTCCATCATCGGTTAAAATGTCGTGGTTTCAGTATTCTGCTTTGTTGGATCCCAGCTCATGTTGGAATCCCTGGCAATGAACTTGCGGACACAGCAGCAAAAGATTCCAGAACAGTTTTAGATCACCCTATCCCTTTCTCTGACGTCAAACACACCATTAAAAATTTTATTTTCAATAACTGGCGTTCAGTATGGAATCTCCAAGTAGATAATAAACTTCATCACATCAAACCCGTCATCTCTATCTGGCCTCCACTATATCCAAGAAAACTTGACGTCATGATCACCCGTCTAAGAATAGGACATACTAGAGTCACTCACAGACATTTGTTGGAGGGGGAAGATACCCCAATTTGCTTTCATTGCAACTGTGACCTTACGATTTTGCATATTTTAACTGATTGTACTGGACTAACCAATTTTTACTCTAAATTTTTTGGTTCTGCTTCACTCACCTTAAAAGATCTTTTAGATGAAACACCTCACCCTGCTATTTTCAGTTTTTTGAAAAGTACCGGTTTTTACCCGCTGATTTAATAGCTTTATCCTTGTTTTCTTTCTTTTTGTATTATTTGACTGCAATCTAGATGGGGACCCCCATCTAGATGTTTTGTCATTACCAGTACTGCTTTTTGTCTTCCTCGTTCATGATCTAGAATCATTGTTTTTTATCTATTCTTTTCTTATACCTGGCTGTATACTGGATGGGGGAAACCCCATCCAGTTTGTTTATTTTTTTTAACCATCGTTTTTCAGGTTTTACCATATGTTTGGCGCAGCATGTCCTCTCTGGACCTTGCGCCATAAAACCCCAACCAACCAACCAACCAACCACCACATCTTTCTTTATTTCTGCATGTCGGGGCAATGTGTCCGTATCCCTGACATCGGAAACATCTAATTATAGATATATAAGGCGCAACCCTGACTCTTACAAAATCCAAGACCAAATTGGGCTTCTTAGTCAGAATCCCCCTAGATACATTATCCACGTCTATTATCATATTTTTACGATTGTTTTTCCCCATAAAGGCTTTTACTGTCTCAATCTCTCTACCCTCTAGTACCCTCTCTATCTCTTCCTTAATTTCCCTTTCTTCCAGATCCTCCGGTATTCCAAAAATAATCATTCTGTTTTTCCTCTGTTTGTTAATCTTAACTACACCCTTATCCCTCATTTCTCCACTCTTTTCCAAATTGTGCTTTACCTTTTGTAAGTTTTCTCTATCCTTCATCTTTATAATTACTCTGTTAGGTCTTGCTATGATTATGTCATTCGGTCGATTTTCTTCAAATACATTCTTATTTTTCCTCAATGCGTCTCTGTACGAAATCGCTCCCTTTTCCTCCTTTGTGTCAATTATGAGCAATTGTTCTTCCTCCCTTATATCTTCCCTACTTATCTTTGGGAATTCCTGGTATTTTTCCGTCACTAACTTCTTAAGTTCGTTCATATTTTCCTCAATCCTATGAGAGCTCTTCTCAATATTGTCTTGCATTCTCTCAAAAACCTCAACCTTAGCCATCAAGTACGAGTGATTCTTTTCCACTTTAATACAGGATGTTAACATCTTTAAACATCTTCTATTAACCTCTTTGTTTAGACTTTTTGTAACTTTTCTGCCCTCCGATTCCCTCATAAGCTTCTCTATTTCGCCCATTTCCCTTCTTATTCGTAATATAAAATCCGATGTATACGTATCCAGCAGATCATCTATCGAGTCAACTTCCTCTAACTCCTCACCCTCTGTCAATTCCCTTGGAATCTCTTGTGTTCTCTGAGTCATCTCAATTTACAGAATAGACCCGAACAGATAATATGCTATCTCTCTCACCCACTACCGCACCGGATATATTCTATTCAGCGAGATTAAGCAATTACCAATTACCTTAAGTACAATATATATAAAGATTTAAATAACACTTGTATATACAAACAATAGATTACACTGTTACGCAAAAACACATTGTAAATCACACAATTATATTATTTTCAATATTTACAATTCAAAATATTAATACCATAAAACATACAAGAAAAGGCGCAGGCTCACCCAATAGCAAAAGCCACTCTAATAGAAAAGATTCAAATATTGAGTCGTCGTCGTCCCCGGAATAATTAACAATAACTCAGATGTTAGGTGGGCCACAGCACTCCATTTATTTCACACAATCGGTGACACTCAAGTTATTGGAAGTCGTCGTCAACGCCGCCGGAAAAATATCAAGATGCAATACCTCTAATTCTTATACCACCTATACTTTCCCTCGAACTGCACCTCAGTTTTCCAATTTCAAAACTGGTCGTCGTCGTCGACGCCGAGACTAGTTCACAGTGGACACTCAACGTATACCAACTCCACCACCAACCACAAGAGGTTCGCGGCCAGATCCAATACGACAAGCTCAGAATCCTCTCCACTCGTGTTGTTAACGAGTCCAAAAATCCCTTACGGTTCTCAATGAGAGACCAGGGAGAAGGGGCGTCTTCACTTTAATGGCGGACAGCACCAGATCAAAATAAACAAACGATTTCAGCAAAAATACAAAAGCGGATATCTCACCTTGTAGTAAACCAATTTTCACGACTGAGGTGTCGTTTTCTTCGCTATAACTCCAAGAAACCTCTCAACATGGTTTCAGATCACTTAAAGAGTTTCTTCAAACTTAAAAATTTCCGTATCAGTAATACTGTTAGTCCTAAGCACTCAAAGAGGAAATTTAACTATTTCTCAGTAAAAACTCCTTTCAATAGAGATTTTTTACCTTCATTTTCTTCCTTCCACTATAATAACACTTTATAATCTCACTTGTAGCATCAATTGTTACTTATTTAACTTATTTTTCACCAAAATGAAGAGCTTGAAAACATACACACCAACCAACATGGATGCGACATTGGAACTGTAGGGACAGGAAAAACCCACACTCCAGACGAGCCGAGAAAAGGCTTATCGACACCATGAGGGTCAGTGTGGAGTGAGGAAGATACCTCTCTACATCCAGCCAGAACCACACCCAGCAGAACGCACCGACCAAACCAACAAGGGTCAGAAGACCCCAAAATTTTATTAACATCAAGAAAGAGGTACATAAAGTTGAAAACATTTTCTTTTTAAGCATATACATAATTATAAATACATGAATTTCATATTAGCAAATACAGAGTTCCAAATAAGTATAACCTTTTTTTTTTTTTTTTTTTTTTTTTTAAACATAAACAATACTTAAAACAGTTTATAAAGCGTTACATTGTGTATATAATTTTAATAAAATACCAAAAACTAAGTGAATTGTTAAAATATACAATGCAAGAAGTGTAACATAATAAATTCTTGAAAATAACAAATTTTGTAAATTCACTTATACCTAAAAGAATAAACGTAATTTGAATTAAAAAATAAAAGAAAAGATTTCTTTAGTAGCAGTAAATTTTGGAAAAAGTTCAAAAATAATAACACTAAGTGTGATATAAGAAAATATAAATAATAAATAAAACAAAACACGCCAAAATTAAATTTAAAACCGGCAGTAAACTTAATATGTAGATTAAAGGAGTTTGTTAGATAATAAAACTATTGAGAGAGGAGAAGCCAAACCCTGACTAGTCTCGATGCTAAATTGTACTAAAAATAAATGAATATTTTTTATTTAAATCATTATAAATTTTTGTAATAATACCAATCAACCGAAAACTGCCGTCAATTCTATGATAATATTGGAATATTGATTCATTTGTACCACGTTTTATGTAATCATTACTGTTTGAGCAAGGAAACATTGCAAAATGATGAGAATCGCCTATTTCACCACATGTACAATAGGGGGTATTAGTTTTACCTATTTTATATAGAAAAGAAGGGAAGCTGCCTTGACCAGTTACAAAATAGTTTATAATATTATTTTTAAAAATTAGGTTATTTGAAATGTTGTTTATAGTGTTATAAGTATATCTACCTTTTTCAGATGTGTTCCAGCTATCTTGCCATTTAAGAATTTCTTTATTTAAATAATTTTTTATTATAGATAGAGGATATTTATAGGTTATTTTATTTTCTTCATCATTAGTAGCCATTCCAGCTAAGTAGTCTGCCATTTCATTTCCAATTATGCCAATATGTGATTTTACCCAGCCTATAGAGATGTTTTTATTTATAATTTCATTACATATTGATTGGATTTTAACTATTATATTAGATTTAGGGAATACATTACGTAATAACTTGACGGCAGCCTGACTGTCCGAATATATAACTATATTGTTAAATTCACTTTCTTTAAACCATTCCAATGCTTTTAGAATTGCTATAGCCTCAGACTGGAAAACTGTGTTCATACTATTTAGACCATGCATTCCGATTTTAATTATATTTAAGCCTTTAAATACCACAAAGCCTAGGCCTACACCTTCCTCCCTTTTACTACCATCAGTAAAAGCTTCTATTTCATAAGAGTTTCTTTTTGGAAAACCCTCATCTATTTCAAGTATTTTTAGATTTTTCGGATATTTTCTGGAATCGATAGAATATCTAGGTGATTTATAATCTAGTTCGGAATAGTTAACTAGTATATTATCTATTATTACTTGTTGATTTTTAAATTTAATTTTATAGTTTTTAACTAAGCTTTCTGCTTTTAAATTTATAGGTGCGATCCCTGTTAAAGTGTTAAGTGCCAAATTAGATACTGATTTATAGCATTTTAATATTTTTACCAGAAATTTTCTCTGAATAGATGAGAGTTTTCTTTTTCCATGACAGTTTATAAATGGATACCAAATTTCTATACCATAAACAATTTTAGGTTCTACAACTACTCTATACCAAGTTCTAATAGTATCAGATGATACACCCCAATAAGCGTTACCTACTTTTTTAAGACCAGTTGTAAATTTTGTGATTTCATTATTTAAATATGTTATATGATCTATGAAATTTAATTTTCTATCAATGTATATACCCAAATATTTTATGCTTTTGTTGAACTTAATGCTTGTTCCTCCCATCTTTATTATTGGATACCTTCTTGAAAGATCCTTGCCAAAAGCTATTGCTTGAGTTTTGTTTGCTGAGACAGTAAGTTTTAGATTTTCGCTTATGCTGCAGAAATTGTTTACTAGTAATTGCCCAGTGGTTTCTATTTCTTTTCTAGTATTAGCAGAGTATACTAAAACAAAGTCATCAGCATAAGCTAATAGTTCACAATTAAAATTATCGAAATAATATAAAATTTTGTTAGCTAATAGGTTCCACATCGTAGGACCTAGGCAAGAACCTTGTGGACAACCCCTGCTTATGTTGTAGAACCTAAAATTATTATTAATTTCATAGCCTATTGATCTGTTTTTTAAATAACTGTTAAATGCTGCAAAGAGGTTATGATTTAAGTTAAAAGAAGCTATTGTATTTTTAAGTAATGGCCAGTCTACACTGTCGAATGCACCTGTAAAATCAAAGGCTATAGCAATTGTATATTTAAAATTTTCATTTCTTGTTTTAATAGACTCTATCAGCCTCGCAACAGCCATTGCTGTGTTTCTCCCCTCTCTAAATCCAAATTGATTGTTATGTAGAAGGCTATTATTTTCTATGTGAAACATTAATCTGAAGTGTAAAATTCTTTCATATAATTTGCTTAAATTTTGAAGTAGGCAGATTGGGCGGTAAGATTTTGCGTTTTTAGCTGATTTTCCATTTTTAAGAAAGAATATAACTATAGCTTTTTTCCAAATGTTAGGAAAGTATCCAGATTTATATAGTTTGTTAAATAATTTTAAGATTAGATTAGGACAGTATTCTACTAGGTAGTTTGTTATTTTTGGATCTATTTTATCTGATCCTGGAGCCTTTTTTTTTTGCTTTGCATTTTGTTTGCTTCTATTATTTCTTGTAAATTGATCTCATCGTCTTCTAAGTTATTGTAAAATTCTTCTTCATGCGTTTCGTTTGTAATATAGTAGTGGCTTTCTATTAGTTTGTTGTAAATTTCTTCGTAATTGCTGTCCAATGGCATACCCTCGAGTGATGTGTGAATTAGAGAATTACTATTGAAAATTTTATCGCGTGCGATCTCAAATGTTTTTCCGAATTTATCCTTTACGCTGTAACAATATTCTTGCCAACTTTTCCTTTTGGCTTCTAGTATTTGTTTTTTATAAATTGCTCTCTCTTTATTATAGATTATTTTTGTTGATTGTTGACTGTTTCTTTTAAATCTTTTATACAGTGCATTTACTTTATTTCGTTGTAATCTGAGTTGAGGATTCCACCAATTAAGTTCAATGTTAGTTTTTCTTTTTTTAATTTTGAAGTTATTATTGCAAATAGAGTATAATTTATTATAAAATTTATCTATGAAATCGTCAATTTTAACTATATTATCTAAATTTTCAATATTGTTAATTAGCTTTTCTTCCAACTTCTTTAGTGATTTTTTTAATTTTAATTTATTGCAGTAATCACTTTTATATCTGTTTATTGTTCTTGGTATAATTTCTATTGCTATTTCAAATGTGATATATCTATGATCTGAATTTGATTCTGTTGCATGTACTTTCCAGTTATTAATGTGATCTGAAGATAGGTTAGAGCCAATTGTTAGGTCGGGATATCCATAATTTCCTTGTAAGTGGTATGTTGGTATATCATTTGGGTTATTGTAAATATTGTAGTCTAGGGTACTGCATAGATCTATTATAATATTGCCTCTATTGTCATTTCTGTTATATCCCCAAAGATTGTTCTTAGCGTTAAAGTCCCCTGAGATAATTATAAATTTATTATGGAAGTCAAAAGACCATGAATTTAAGTCATAACGTAGATCTGATGTTGGCGAAGAGTATTGAGATCCAAGGAAAACTTTTTTGTTTTTAACTAAAATATTAATGATGATGACATTTTCAGATGACATAGTTTCGTTACATAGAATGCTATTATTGCTTATTATAATTCCTGCTGTGTTGTTTTTTGAAGTGAAAGTTTGCCAGTTGATTGGAATGCCCAATATTTTATTGTCTTTTTTGTAAAAAATCTTGAACAAGAGCGATGTCTATTGATTCTTCTTTTATAAATTTTATTAGTTGTGATGTAGCAGCCCTACAGTTATTTAAGTTTATTTGCACAATTTTAATATCTGACTGAGGGATTGTTTGAACGTTAGACATGATTGTTTAAAACAATTTTTTTATATTTTAAGAAGGTAGGGCATTCCTTATTATCAGATCTATGATCATAGTTTATAGTACAGTTGACACATCTTGTCGTTGTTTCTAAACAGTTTCTGGTGTCGTGGTCTTTTCCACACTTACCACATTGCACCTTATTGTTACAATTTTTAGCCAAATGACCGAAGCCTTGGCACCTGTTGCATCTGAAAACTGATATGTATGGAGCAATTCTCACTCTAATGAGATCAATAATCATATGGCTTTTTCTAACGAATAAATTTTTTGTCGAATTATCTACATCTATTATAACATTTTTTCTATTATTTTTACCTATAAAGCATTTAACGATGTCTATTTCTTTTCCATCAATGTTGTTTTCGATTTCAGTTTTAAGGCTTTTTTCTTCCAAATCTTCTGGTATACCAAAAATTATATATCTGTGCTTGCGTTGTTTGTTTATTTTAATTGTTCCCAGATTTTTTATATTTTCTAAGTTTTCTAGTTTATCTTTAACTAGGTCTAAGCTCTCTTTATTTATCATTTTAATTATTACCCTATTGGGTCTAGCCAGAATTATATCCCTCGGTTTATTGTTTTCGAAAATTTCTTTATTCTTCCTCAGCGCATCTCTGTATGAAAAGGCTCCTGTTTCATTAATTGTATCGACAATTAAAACTTGTTCTTCGATGTTATTCATTGACAATGTACTTCTTTTTGGTTGTTCAGGGGTGTTTTCACATATTTGTTTCCCCATTTTATCTAAACTTTCTTCAATTTCTACTGTTTTATTATTTAGGTTTTCAGTTATTACTTCAATGCCTTTAGTTACTTCCAATATATTTTTTTCTATTGATTCAATCAGGTTTTCTTTATTTTTTTCACTCGACTCTTCTAAATTTTGTAATCTTGAATCAAAATTTTTTGTTACTTTTTCCAAAACATTGTTAGTAGCTATCAAGCATGCCTTTTCTTTTTCGGCGTTGATGCACGTCATCATTATCTTTAGGCATTTTTTATTAATGTCTTTCATGATTTCCTTCCCAACCTTTTTGTTTGCTTTGTTTGCCTCACTGAGGATCAAATCTATATCTAAGATGCTTTTGTTAATCTTGATAATAAACTCAGATTGGTAATCGTCGAAAATTTCAGTGTAAGGGAATATTTCTGAATCGTCTTCCATGACAACGCTATCTTTTGTTTTATCTTTTGTTTTTTGACTCATTATAATATTACGAAATAGAAATTAAAGAAAATAAGAAAAATTAAATGAAAGCTTAATCAATTATTATATCAGAAACCAAAACAAGTTTAAGCAAAATTAATAAATCGCCAAGAACCCACAAACAAAAACCGTACACTGAAAACAATGTATGGTTGGCGAATAGAAATGGCGAGTAAATTTAAAGATGGAGTAAAATAAGTTAAACTTTGATTAAAAATATGAATAAAAAGCAAATAAGAGATAAAATAAGAAATAGAATAAGTACTTTTGGCGAATCAGTTTAAATAATACCACAGTATTTGGCGTAATTTATCACAGTTATTGATTATGATTAAAACAACTTATAGTACTATAATAATTTTAAAATACACCAACCAAGATATACTACAACAAATTAAATTTAAAATTTGGCGATATTTTGGCGTAAGAATTAAACCACAGTTACTTGATAATCTCTTAAATAAAATAAAAGCTTATAAAAATTAATGTAGTTAAAATTTTAAATAACTGTTATTTAAGTAATAACTTAAATACACATTATAAAAAAGATGATTAAAACAGGTAGTAAGAAAATAGTAATACCAGTTTTATGCGACAGTCCTTTAGAAAAGTTTCACTTTTAAAATACTTTGGCGTTGAAATTACTATGGCGTTATTGACATCAGCACTGATCTTGACGGTTTGGCATCCTTACCTCCTTGGCGATAAGTTTAAAAGTTTGGATATGTGATTTTATAAATGTTGAATGGCGATTATTGGCTTCCAAATTTTAATTTCTTGAGTCTCTTAGTTGATATGGAGAATTTCAAATTTAGTCCTTGCGAATAAAATCTTTTGTTAGGTTAAAGAGTTTATAGTTAATTGTTAAAAAGTTTTAAGAGGTGATGACATCTAGAGCTTGAAGATCCCAGAATATATTAATTATCAATGTTCAGGATAGCAATAAGGTTGGCGGGCTATTATTTGTAAATAATGGCGATGATTGAATCTGCAGGAAACGTACACGAAATTGAATAAGCGATATTGAAAACTTTTAAAAACCGTTGCTTGTCTTCTGCTTGTCCGAATTTAGAAAATAAGGTATCCTCTTCTTCGTAAATTGGTGATAAATCTTTTTATGTTGTTTTTGGAGATCCACAAGACGAAATGAAAAAGATGATGAAAAACCGTTTGTCAATTTAGCATTCAAATAATAGATATTTTTAGAATTTAGGCTGTATTTTCCATAAAAGAGCTTCGAAAGTTCCGGAAATTTGCAGAGGTATATTTTCGAAGGTGCTGAGAAATAATAATGTATTTTCAAGTTTGTGAAATAAAAAATTACGCGAAATATATAAAAAAGTTTAAGAGCTCCACAGAAACGGTCATAACAAAGTAACAGATAGTAGATATATATATGGGAATAAGGGACAGAGAAAACCCACACTCCCAGCGAACCAAAGGTTTATCGTTACCGAAGCCTGAGGGGAGTGGGGAGAGGCTCGATCCACGTTCCAGCAAAACCTACAGCCAAGCCCAGAACTCGAGGAACCAGCTGGAGAAAAAAGAATTTATTTATAAAAATCAAATATACAAGAATATATACATAACAAAAACTACATTTACAAAGTCTGGTTCCAATTTAGAGAATGTAAAGACTAAGTACAAAAATTGGTGTTAAAATTATATTCTAAATTTTTATGTGTTAACTTTTAAACTAAGAAACTTATTTAGAAAATTTTAACAATTTTGATGATAAAAACTAAAAAGGTAACAACTTTAGATTAATTTTGACAAGAAATCCAAAATATTCAATAAATTGCGTATAAAATACAGAATAGTACACAAAATAAAAAGACATTATAAATAATACATTCAAACATCACTAAAATATCAATAAAATAATTTTGTTATACAACCAATAAAGCGAAAAAGAAATACAAAGAATTGAATTATTCTTTTAGTAATAAAAATTTTGAGATAATTAGAATATAAAAGGTATTATATCAAAACTAAAAACAGAAAACATGATAATACATAAATGCTTAAATAAAACAAGAAGTATTACAATAAATTCATCATAAGTACAGCAAATCATTATTTTTGTTATACATCAACTAAGATAGTAGAATAATACATAGAAAACGAAAAATTCTTTTTTTTTTTAGTAATAAATTTTGAAGACAAACATTACATGAAAAGTATAATATCATCAACAAACATAACCACAGTTATAAAAGTCATACATAAATTAAACATCACAGATTTTGACAGTAAAATATATACAACCATATACAGAACAGACATTAAAATAAGAAATAACCTATAATAGTTCAGTACCAGGCGGAATAATTACAAAAAAAAAACTAAAATTAGAAAGTACTAAAGATAAAGGAATATTTATGATTAAGTTCGTTATAAATTTTAGAAATAATACTAATATAATATTTACTATTATCTATTCTTTTATAATATTTAAGTAAATTTTCATTATTTCTCCGTTTAATATAATTCTTACTGAATGAGCATTTATACATTATATAATGATGTGGATCGCCAATAGTACCACAATCACAGTTTGGTGAATCTATTTTTCCTAATTTATATAAAAATGAAGGGAAGCTACCTTGTCCTGTAACGAAGTAATTTATAATATTATTATTGAAAACTAGATCGTATGATACTTTATTTATAATATTAAATGTAAATCTTCCTTTATCAGATATGTTCCAGTCATCTTGCCATTTTGCTAAAATCTTATCTTTCATGTATTTTTTGATTATAGACATAGGAAATTTAATATTAATTTTATTTGTTTCTAAGATATGGGCCATACCTGCAAGTGAATCAGCCAATTCATTACCTAAGATACCTATATGTGATTTAACCCAACCTACTCGAATTGATTTATTAATGTTATTATTACAAATATTATGAATATCTAAGACTATTTTTGATTTAGGGTAAATATTACTAAGTGATTTTAATACTGCTTGGCTATCTGTAAAAATGTTAATACTGTTAAATTCTGTGTTAGTAAACCATTCTAAAAGTTTTAAAATAGCCATGGCCTCAGATTGAAAAACCGAATTTAAATTATTTAGTCTAAATGATTTCATTTCTATTATTTCATTATTATTGAAAGCAACAAAACTAAATCCAACTAATTCATCTTTTTTACTACCGTCAGTATAGGCTTCAATATCTGTCTTATTTTTAAAGGGAAAACCATTTGTAATATTAAATAAATTTAAGTTATTTGGAAATTTTTTAGAGTCAACTAAATATTTTAATGGTTTAAGTTCAATATCATCTAATTTAATATTTAATTCATCTATTTTAATTGATTCATTTTGAGTTTTAAGTTTATGAATTTCTAACATAATTTCTATTTTTCTTTCTATTGGTGGTATTCCTGTTAAAGTATATAAGGCCATATTTGAGACAGATTTATAACATTTGAGAATTTTTACTAAGTATTTTCTATGTATTGAAGTTAATTTTCTTCGGCCATGACTATTTAGGTATGGAAACCAAGATTGAATAGCATATAGTAGTTTAGATTCGACCACCGCCTGGTACCAAACCTTTACGGTATTTGATGAGATACCCCAATAAGCATTCCCAACTTTACATAGACCAGTACTGAATTTGCTAATTTCTTCATTAAGATAGTTTAAGTGATCAAAAAATTTTAAGTTTCTATCGATAAAGACACCTAAATATTTAATAGAATTATTAAATTTTAAGTTGTTATTTTTAATTTTAATTATAGGGTATCTTCTTGAAAGATCTCTACCAAAAATTGTTCCTTGGGTTTTATTACTTGATATTGTTAGATGAAGCTCTTCACTGATCTTACAAAAATTTTCAATTAATTTGTTACCTAATTTTTCTAGGGTTGCTCTTGAATTCTCAGAGAATATCATAACAAAGTCATCTGCGTATGCAATTAAGTTACAATTTTCTGAATCAAATTTATTTAGAATATTGTTTGCTATAAGGTTCCACATTATTGGTCCGAGACAAGATCCTTGAGGACAACCACGGTTTATTGTAAAAGAATGAAATTTCTCTTCTATGTAATAGCCTATTTTTCTATTTCGTAGATAACTTATTAAAATATTTTCTAGTGCTTTGTCTAGATTTAGATCTAATATTGTTTTTGTTAAAATTTTCCAGTCTACACTGTCAAATGCTCCTGTAAAATCAAAAGCTATTGCAATAGTATATTTGTATGATCTCCTCCTATTTATTATTGTATTAATTAATTTATCTATTGCCATTATTGTATTTCTACCTTCTCTAAATCCAAATTGATTTTGATGTAATTTATTGTTATTTTCAAGATAGTATATCAATCTGAAGTTTATAATTCTTTCCAATATTTTACTTATAGTCTGTAGCAAGCATACTGGTCTATACGATTTTGGGTCTGTTAGTACTTTATTCTTTTTAGCAAAGAATATTACATTTGCCACTTTCCATTTTTTAGGGAAATATCCCATTTCCAATAATTTGTTTAATAGATTGAGTATAAGTGGTTGGCAGAATTTAACTAAGTAACTGATTATTCTAGGATCCAGTTTATCTGTACCAGGAGCTTTATTTAAATTTTGTTGTTTCATAGCTTGTTTAAGTTCTCTTGAACTAATTTTTAAATTTGTGATATTTTGAAAGTTTGATTCTTCTAAGAAATAATCATTAGTAATACTAAAATGAGTTTCAATTAAATTTTTATAAATGTCTTCGTAGTTACTTTCAATTGGCATACCCTCCAAAGATAAATGTATCATTGAGTTATTATTAAAATGATTATCCTTTGCTATGTCAAAAGGTTTTCCAAATTTATTACTACAGTTTGTACAATATTTTTTCCAACTATTCTCTTTTGCAAGTATAATTTTCTTTTTATAAATCGCTTTTTCTTTGTTATATATTATTTTAATATTATTATCTTTATTCCTTTTGAATTTTTTGTATAGAGCATTAACCTTGTTTCTTTGCATTCTTAATTCCTGAGTCCACCAGTTAATTTTAAATTCTTTCTTAATTTTCTTTATTTTAAAATTATTTCTACATACTTGCAGTATTTCATTATAAAATTTATCTAAGAATTGATCTGCATCTTCTATTGTTCTAATATTAATTAAATCATTTTCTAATTTATTTTCCATTGTTTTAAAGTTATTTTTTAGTTTATTTAAATTGCAATATTTGCTTTTAAATCGAATTTCTGATCTTTTAACATAATCTGAGTTTAACTCAAAAGTGATATACCTGTGATCTGAGTTTGTTTCAGTTTCATGGACTTTCCAATTAGTTATTAAGTCTTCTGTCAAGTTGGATCCTATTGTTAAATCTGGGCATCCATATTTTCCTAATAGGTGATATGTTGGTATATCATCTTTATTGTTATATATTTTGTAGTCTAAAGTTGAACATAGATCAATTATTATATTCCCTCTTATATCGTTTCTATTATAACCCCATATTGAATTTTTTGCATTGAAATCACCACCTATTATAATATTCTTATTTGAAAAGTTGTATGACCAATTATTTAAATCTATTTCTAAGTCTGATGTAGGTGATGAATATTGTGAACCAATAAAAATATCTCTTTTTTTAACCATTATATTAATTATTATAGTATTGTCAAAGGAAACTGTAGAAATACTTATTATTTTTGTATTAATTATTATAATAGCAGCATTTTTAAGTTTTGATTCAAATATCTGCCAACCAGAGGGTATGCCTGAAATTTTATTATTGAATTTGTAGTAATCTTGTATCAAAGCAATATCTATATTATTTTTGCAGATAAATTCAACTAATTGAGAGTTTGCGGCCCTGCAATTGTTTAGGTTAATTTGTACTATTTTAAGTTTTGTGCAAATAGAAGAAGTATTATCCATTAATTTTATTTAGTAGATTTTTCTTATAAATAACAAATGCAGGGCAATTTTTAGAATCTGATCTATGTTCTCTATTATCTTGACAGTTTACACAAATTATTTGTTCTGAAGTGCATTTTCTAGTGTCATGATTTTCACCACAACATCCGCACCTTTCGATATTTTTACAATTAGTTGCAATATGGCCATAATTTTGACACCTGTAGCAACGCATGATTGAAATATATTCAGTTATTCTAACTCTAATTAAGTCTATTATTATGTTTTGTTTAGCCATTAAAATGGCTTTTGAAAAATTGTCTACATCTATAATAACGTTTTTAAGATTATTCTTTCCTTTGAAGGTTTTAATAATTTCTATCTCTCTTTTTTCAATTTTGTCTTCTATTTCACTTTTGATCACCGAATCTTCTAAGTCCAATGGTAGACCAAAAATGATTAGTCTATTTTTTCTTTGTTTGTTTATTCGTAGTGTTCCTATATCATTTATATTCGTATCCTTTTGTAATTTTTCTTTTAGATTTTCAAGCTTATTTCGACTATTCATCTTAATTATAAGCCTATTTGATTTCGTGATTATTATATCATTTGGTTTATCATTCTCAAAAATGTTTTTATTTTTTCTAAGTGTATCTCTATATGAGACAGCACCGTTGTCTTCTTTCGTTTCTATGATCAAAACTTGTTCTTCTTCCTTTATATTATTATTTGTTAATTTTGGAAAATCACTTGTTTTTTTAAGTTATCAATTTTTTAATTTCAGAAATGTCCTTTTCCAATGTTGGGCTCTGAATATCTGTATTCTTTTCTGCGATAAGGTTCTTAATTTCAATTATATCTTTTTCCATGTTAGGGCCTTGATAGTCATTTTTCTTTTCTTTGATTAAATTTTTAATATCAGCCAGGTTTGTTTCTATCTTTGTTGTTCTAATATCCATGGCCTCTTTAAGCATTTCAAAAGCTTCAACTTTTCCCAATAGGAAGCTATGATTTTTTTCAACACTAATACAGGAAGTAAGTATTCTGATACATTTTTCATTAATTTCCTTTATCATACCTTTTCCTACCTTTCTTCCCTCATATTCATTTAATTTCTTGTCAATATCATTTATTTCTTTTTTGATTTTAAGAATAAATTCTGAAGTATAACTGTCCAAAAGCTCCTTTAAAGGATTTATATTAGATTCATAATCAATTTCTTGTGTGTCCTGAGAATCAATCATTTTATCTTTCTTTTGACTCATTTGAAATAAAAATTAATAGTATATAACATCAATAAAATAATAAAATGAATAAAAAGTGGCTATAAAATATAGACACTAAAACAACAGTAGACGAACACCTACAAGACAATATTAAAACCTTGGTTTCTGACCATAACCCAGCCATTTTCGCACTACAAGAAACATATTTAAAAAACACCGACAATATAAAAATTCGCAGATACAGCACCGTTAGAAAAGAACGCGATATTGGTGGAAGAGTATCAGGAGGAGTGGCACTCCTAATATCTCATGACTATCCATCCACTGTCATTCCACTTAAAACAAATTTACAGGCTGTTGCAGCGCGTGTCCACATCCGTCAACTCACTACCATTTGCACCGTCTATCTACCACCAAACGAACCGATTAACAGAAACTCTTTGGCTCATCTTTTAACACAACTTCCGGCCCCTTTTATAATAATTGGAGATTTTAACGCACATAGTCCACTTTGGGGTAGCCCGAACACTAACAATAGAGGACAAGAAATAGAAATATTCTTATCTGACTTCTCACTCTGTGTCTTCAACAATGGTGAGAATACTTATTTTCATCAACCTACCAAAACCTTCCATGCAATAGATTTAGCCATAGGTTCCCCTTCAATTCTGCCCTTTTATAATTTTTGGGTTTCAAATGACTTACACAATAGCGATCATTTTCCGGTTTTTCTCTCCTTGCTGACCGCTGATTCGGATGCCGTTTCTTCCCTACCCCGCTACATTTATGACAGAGCTGACTGGCCAACTTTTACATCCCTTGCTATCATCACCAAGCAAATGGTAGTGGGCGACATTAATAGTGCTATTCAAAATATTACTTCTGTTATAATTAACGCAGCTGACGCTTCCATACCTAGGTCTTCTTCCAGAAAGCGTAAAAACAGGAAACCGTGGTGGTCAGAGGAATGTCTTATTGCTAAGAAAAAGCAGAAAAAGGCATGGGGCATCTTTCGCAGATACCCAACAACCGAAAATCTTATTTCTTTTAAACATGCAAAAGCTAATGCTAGGAAAGTACGGCGACGCAGCCAGAGGGAATCTTGGATTAAGTATGTCTCCCATATATCGTATAACACACCGTCTAAACAATTGTGGTCAAAGGTTAAAAAGGCAATGGGCTTATATACGCAACATCCACTTTCTTGCTTAAATCTCAATGGCCAAATAATCTCAGACTTACCAGAAATAGCAAATGCAATAGGCACCTCCTTCTCTTCTTCCTCTTCTGTTGCCCCCTCAGGGGGTTTACCTTCTTTAGGTAAACACGGGCTTCACAACCCCGAGGTACCCTAGTGTCTTTTTCTCTCTCCGTGGGGTTCACTGTCTTTGGTGAATGTGGGTGTAGCGTCCCCAGTGTCCCATAGCGATCCATCTCTCTTTCGCTTCTCCTGTCCTGTTTCTTTTGTTTTCTCCTTTCCGGACTTTTCTTCCTTTCCAACTGGAGCTTCCACTAATTTTTTTTGTTGCTGTTTTCTTTCTTAACCCCTATGTGTTTTTTGTTTGTCATTTCTTCGTTTAAAAAAAAAATCAAAAATCAAAAAAATATGAAAAATGTTAAAATTTCCAAAAAAAGTTTTTGTGCTATCTGTCCCCTTCGGAGCCTTCATGGTATCAAAACTGATCTCCACCCACCCAGCCTTGACGCTACTGGGTCCAGTACCACTCTTCGGCCTCTCCCGTGAGGGACACCGTTTGGGCTCGGGAACCGACCCTGTTGGGGTTGTGTTGGCGGAGAGAAGTGGAGTGCTATGTGGGTAATAGTTGTGGTACGTTTTCCTTAAAATGTCCCAGAGGTAGAGGCCCTTGGTTGCGTGTATCTTTATGGCAGACGTCGCGTGGTAGCGAGAAATCCTCCTCGATTCTGTCGGGGACCGTGCACCAGGTGCACGTTACATCCCGGCGTCTGTCATTTAGTTGCGAAGAATCCGGCGGTTACACTGGTCACGATAGAAAAGTGTGGAACGACGGGGTCTGGCGGGGGCCCCGATCGAACTGGAAGCAATCCGTGGTTCTAATAAGGTAATTATGGCTGCAACTAAAGAGAATTTAGTTACAGCTTCCTGGGCGGATCGCTCAGATTCTCAAACTCCTTCTCTCCCTTCTAGAGAGCAACCTCTCCCCTCGAGGGAGCAAATGTCTAGATTTTTCATTGTAAAACGTACTGAAGGTAATTTCGGTACGGTGTCGCCCTTCTTAATTCATAAATGTATTTACGCATCGGTGGGACATGTAAACTCGGTAAAGAAACTGCGCTCAGGCGATTTATTAGTGGAGGTACTGAATGCAACCCAGGCTGCGCAATTCTCAAAAATCAAAACACTCGGTAACATGGCTGTGTCTATCGCTCCACACGGTTATCTCAACACATCAAGAGGGGTAATATCGGAGGCTGATCTCCTCCATACCACCGAGGAGGAAATCTTAGAACACTTGCAGGATCAACTTGTAACAGCTGTCCGTCGAATTACCATCCGTCGGGATGGTAATATCATTCGTACGAAGCATCTCATATTGACATTCCAAACACCTAAACTACCATCTTTTATCATAGCAGGTTACCTTCGGTGTTCCGTAAGACCGTACGTGCAAAACCCTCTTCGTTGCTTTCAGTGCCAACGATTTGGACACTCGAAAGCATCGTGCCGAGGTTCACCCATTTGTGCCCTTTGTTCCCAGCCAAACCATTCTTCTGAGACATGCAACTTGCCAGCAAAATGTATTAATTGTAAGGGTGACCACCCCTCCTACTCCCGTTCTTGCCCTAAATTTATTGCCGAAAAGGAAATACAGACAATCAGAGCCCATAAAAACATACCATATCTGGAAGCCCGCAAATTGGTGGAAGCTAGAACACCTAGAATAGGCGTTTCATATGCTTCCGCTGCCGCTCCTAAAAAACTTATGTGTGATGCCTCTACACAAACAAGTAAAAACAATAGTACCAATAAACCTCACGAAAACAAAAATACAGTGCCATCCGTTAACAATTCTGCATCAAAACAAACCAAAATCCCTCGACTTAACGTTCCGACTACATCAAGCTCCGTTATAAATAAAAAATTAAAAAAATGTAATGTTGTAAAGCGTTTCAGTCCTTCCCGTAAGGTGAAAGACCCTCGCAATGTGGCGCGGATGGAGGAAGATTCCCTCCAAATTTGCGCCTCTAATTCGGATCTTTCTGATTCCGATGGGGGGGTGTCTATGGACACCTCCAGTCTTCCTGCTCGTGTTCCTTCCCCGTCTTCGTCATGATGGCGTCCGTAACTAGGTGGACTTTCGTCCTTTAAAAAAAAAAAAATCTCATCATGGCAGGTATCATTTCATGGAATTGTCACGGCGCTCGTAATAAGCTCGACGAAATTAAAACTCTGATTTCTGTCCACACTCCGGCCGTCTTTGCGCTACAGGAGACCTATTTTAAAGACTCTGATAATTTTAAATTTCGAGGTTACAGTGCTATCCGAAAAGATCATGATGTTGGTGGAAGGGTATCTGGAGGCGTTGCCCTCGTGATATCCAATGACTACCCGTCTACGTTCATACCATTAAATACAAATATGCAGGCCGTCGCAACCCGAATCCACATACGTCAGCTCACTACCATTTGCAACGTTTATCTACCACCAAACGAATCAGTAGATCGAAATTCCTTGGTACATCTTATTAACCAACTACCTACCCCATTCATAATAGTCGGAGACTTCAATGCCCATAGCCCCCTTTGGGGAAGTCAAAACACAAACAATAGAGGACAACAAATAGAAACCATTCTATCCGATCTCTCACTCTGCATTCTCAATAACGGTGATAACACATACTTTCATCTACCGACAAAATCATTTCATGCAATAGACCTAGCCATATGTTCCCCTTCTCTTCTGCCATTTTATAACTTCTGGGTATCAAATGATCTATACAACAGTGACCACTTTCCAGTATTTCTCTCCCTTGTAACCAATGACTCTCATACTACAGCTACTCAACCCCGTTACATTTATGATCGAGCTGACTGGGCGACCTTCACCTTTCTTGCAAACATCACCAGGCAAATGGTGGTGGGTGACATTAATGATGCCATAAATAGCATAACTAATGCAATAATTCAAGCAGCTGATACCTCCATACCAAAAACCTCCTCAGTTAAACGCAAAATCAGAAGACCTTGGTGGACAGACGAATGTCGTGATGCCAGGAAACGACAACAGAAAGCCTGGAATATTTTCCGTAGATACCCGACGACCAAAAATCTACTAAATTTTCAACACGCTAAGGCATATGCTAGAAAAGTACGTCGACAGAGCCAAAGAGAGTCGTGGGCGAAATACATATCCAGCCTATCATACAACACTCCGACTAAGCAGTTGTGGACTAAAGCAAAAAGGGCAATGGGTTTGTACACCAATCATCCAATTTCCTGCATTGTTAAAGATAGTCAAACAATATCAGACCCTACAGAAATCGCAAACGCAATAGGCACAGCCCTTGCTTCCAATTCTTCAGCCATTTCCTATAAAGACTCCTTTCTAAGATACAAACAACAATCTGAACTCCGAAATCTCAACTTCAATACACGTACGTCTCTTCCTTACAATAGCCCATTTTCAAAATCTGAACTCGTTCAGAGCCTTCATAGCACACATAACACTTCTCCAGGACCAGATGGAATAACCTACAGCATGCTAAAGCATCTTTCACGCCGCTCACTTCGTAACTTGTTATTCATATATAATAGGATTTGGGAAGAACATGTTTTCCCTGTAGCTTGGCACAGAGCCACTATTATCCCTTTTCCAAAGCCTGGAAAAGACGCCTCTGACCCTAATAATTACCGGCCGATTGCCCTAACCAGCTGCCTTTGCAAAATATTAGAAAAAATGATAAACGCCCGACTAATCTATGTTTTAGAAACCAGAAACCTCATTGCTCCAAATCAGTGTGGTTTCAGAAGGGGTAGATCGACGACGGACAGCATTATTGCTCTGGAATCTGACGTTAGGAGAGCTTTTCTCCTAAGAAATCATTTAGTGTCAATCTTCTTCGACATAGAGAAAGCGTATGACCGTACCTGGCGCTATGGCATCCTACGAGACCTTTTTGAACTGGACTTCCGGGGAAATCTCCCAATTTTTATAAAGAATTTTTTAACTACCCGACACTACCAAGTCCTTGTTGGCACTGCCGTATCCAACTTTTTTATTCAAGAAGAAGGGGTTCCTCAAGGGAGTGTCCTCAGTGTCACTCTCTTCTCTATAAAAATTAATAATATTTTAAAACAATTACCACCTTCTGTGCGGGGGAACTTGTATGTTGACGACTTGCAGATTTGCTGTCAAGGTAAAGACATGGCATTCATCGAACGTCAACTGCAAACTGCAGTCAGACGTATAATGACTTGGAGTGATAAAAATGGTTTTAGTTTTTCTTCTGACAAAACTTCATGTGTGCACTTTTGCCGTAAACGTGGGATCCATCCGGATCCCGAAATTTTTATTGAAAACCATAAAATAAATGTTGTGGACACGGTTCGTTTCTTGGGCATTGTCTTTGACCGGAAGATGACATATCTTCCACATGTTTTACAGCTGCGAAGAAAGTGCGAGAAATCTCTTAATCTTCTTAAAGTTTTATCGAATACATCGTGGGGTGCTGACAGGACATCTATGTTACGTATATACAGATCGGTAATCCGTGCAAAACTAGACTACGCCTGCCCATCATATGGTTCGGCTCGTGACTCCGTTCTTAGAAAACTTGACACTGTGCACCACAGTGCACTTCGTATATGCTCTGGTGCTTTCCGAACTTCACCCATTCAGAGTCTCTATGTCGACTGTCACGAACCATCTTTGTATCATACTCGCCATACACTTTCATTGAACTATTTTTTTCGTGTCTTATCTCATCCTAATCATCCTTTAAATGACATGCTACTTGATAAGCAGTATGATCGCCTGTATCAAAACCGGCCATCCTGCATACCGTGTTTTGGCTTTCGTATGCGCTCCTTCATCCAAAATACTCCTCTGGAAGATATAAATGTCTGTGTACGTCCATTATTTGACTTTCCTCCTTGGAAGAAAAAATCTATATCATACATTAATCCCTTTCATAATTTTAACAAAACCGACACCGATTCATCCATATTTAAACAACTTTTTTACTCTCATCGTCACAGTTTCTCTAAGTATACAGATATTTATACGGACGGATCGAAGACAACACTTCACGTCGGTTGTGCCTTTGTTTTTAATTCGGATATTTATAGTTTCAAACTTCATTCATCATGCACCGTTTTTACTGCGGAAATTTTAGCCATCAAACAAGCACTTGATTTTATCGCCAATCATCAGAATAAAAATTTTATCATCTACTCGGACTCTTTGAGCGTACTCGAGAGCTTAAAGTCTGGCAACAATAATCATCCTTTGGTCTCATCTGTCATAACTCTCCATCATCGGTTAAAATGTCGTGGTTACAGTATTCTGCTTTGCTGGGTCCCAGCTCATGTTGGAATCCCTGGCAATGAACTTGCTGACACAGCAGCAAAAGATTCCACAACAGTTTTAGATCACCCTATTCCTTTCTCTGACGTCAAACACACCATTAAAAATTTTATTTTCAATAACTGGTGTTCGGTATGGAATCTCCAAGTAGATAATAAACTCCATCACATCAAACCCGTCATCTCTATCTGGCCTCCACTATATCCAAGGAAACTTGACGTCATGATCACCCGTCTAAGAATAGGACATACTAGAGTCACTCACAGACATTTGTTGGAGGGGGAAGATACCCCAATTTGCTTTCACTGCAACTGTGACCTTACGATTTTGCATATTTTAACCGACTGTACAGGATTAATCCATTTTTACTTTAAATACTTTGGTTCAACTTCTCTCACCTTAAATGTTCTTTTAGGCGAAACACCTCACCCTGCTATTTTTCGATTCTTGAAATGTACAGGATTTTACCCATTGATTTAATAACTTTTTTCATTCCTTTATATCTTTTTGTAATATTTGACTGCAATCTAGATGGGGAAACCCCATCTAGATGTTTTGACATTAACACTAGTGCGTTTTATCTTCTTTCTTGACCTCTATTCACAGCCTTTTACCATGTTTGTGTTTTAAACTTTTTATACCTCTGTTTTTTTTTCTTATCATATCTGACTTTTTTTTTTCATTCATGACACGGCTACTTTTATCATACTTTTTTACAATGACTTCATGGTTTTTAAACGTGTATAATTATAACATCGTTTTGACGAGTAAGCTGAATTATATATTTTTATCTCAGACTTTACCTTGTGTTTGGCGCAGCATGTCCTTTCTGGACCTTGCGCCATTAAACCCTAACCAACCAACCAACCAACCTCTTCTGTTGCTTCTTTTCGTGACTCTTTCTTGAAGTTCAAACAAAAATCTGAAAGCCGTTCTCTGAACTTCAACTCAGTCTCCACATTTTCCTACAATAGCCCCTTTACTGAAACAGAACTTATTAGCACCCTTCATAATACTCGAAATACTTCTCCAGGACCAGATGACATTACTTACAATATGCTAAAACACCTTCCTCGTCGTTCCCTTAATAATCTGCTTTATTTGTATAATAGGATTTGGAATGAGCATGTTTTTCCTGCTGCCTGGTACAAAGCTATCGTTATCCCTTTCCCGAAGCCTGGGAAAGATGCTACAAATCCTAACAATTATCGACCCATTGCCTTAACTAGCTGCGTCTGCAAACTGCTAGAAAAAATGATAAACAATCGCCTAGTTTTTACATTAGAGACGAAGAACCTTATTGTTCCATTTCAGAGTGGGTTTAGAAAGGGAAGATCCACCATAGACAATGTAATTGCTCTCGAATCTGACATTAGGAGATCATTTCTCCTAAAAAACCATTTTATATCAGTTTTTTTGACATTGAAAAAGCATACGACCGTACTTGGCGTTATGGAATTCTCAGAGATCTTTTTGACTTGGAGTTTCGCGGAAATCTTCCTATTTTTATTAAAAATTTTTTAGCTACCCGACATTTTCAAGTTCGTATTGGCAATGTCTTGTCCAACCTTTTTACCCAAGAAGAAGGGGTTCCCCAAGGGAGTGTCCTTAGCGTCACTCTCTTCTCAATAAAAATTAACAATATTTTAAAACAGCTTCCACCTTCCGTGCGGGGAAGTCTTTATGTGGACGACTTACATATTTGCTGCCAGGGAAAAGACATGCGATTCATTGAACGCCAACTTCAAACTGCAATTCGACGAATCTTGACTTGGAGTGATGAAAACGGTTTTAAATTCTCACCAGACAAAACCTCTTGTGTGCACTTTTGTCGTAAACGTGGGATCCATCCGGATCCCGAAATTTTCATTGAAGACCAGAAGATAAATGTTATTGATTCTGTACGTTTTTTAGGTGTCATATTTGACAGGAAACTAACCTTTCTTCCACATGTTGTACAGCTGCGTAAAAAATGCGAGAAATCACTGAATATGCTTAAAATTTTAGCAAATACATCTTGGGGAGCTGATCGGACATCTATGCTCCGCATATACAGGTCGGTAATCCGATCAAAGCTTGACTACGCCTGTGCATCTTATGACTCTGCTCGCCAATCCGTCCTACGCAAACTTGACACGGTGCACCACAGTGCACTTCGTCTATGTTCTGGTGCCTTTCGTACTTCACCCGTTCAAAGTCTCTATGTAGATTGTCACGAACCATCTTTATCTCACACTCGTCACCAACTTTCATTGAACTACTTTTTTCGGGTGCTAACTCATCCTACGCATCCATTACGTGACATCTTACTCGACAGACGGTACGACACCCTCTACAAAAATCGGCCATCCTGCATCCCGTGCTTTGGGTTACGTATGCGTTCTTTGATCGAAAACACCACTCTGGATGATTTAAATGTGTGTGAACGTCCCTTATTTGACTTTCCCCCTTGGAAGAAAAAATCTATATCATATATTAATCCCTTTCGTAATTTTAACAAAACCGACACCGATTCATCCATATTTAAACAACTTTTTTACTCTCATCGTCACAGTTTCTCTAAGTATAAAGATATTTATACGGACGGATCGAAGACAACACATCATGTCGGTTGTGCCTTTGTTTTTAATTCTGATATTCATAGTTTTAAACTTCATTCCTCATGCACTGTTTTTACTGCGGAAATTTTAGCCATCAAACAAGCACTTGATTTTATCGCCAATCATCAAAATAAAGATTTTATCATATACTCTGACTCTTTGAGCGTACTCGAGAGCTTAAAGTCTGGAAACAATAGTCATCCTTTAGTCTCATCTGTCATAACTCTCCATCATCGGTTAAAATGTCGTGGTTTCAGTATTCTGCTTTGTTGGATCCCAGCTCATGTTGGAATCCCAGGCAATGAACTTGCGGACACAGCAGCAAAAAATTCCAGAACTGTTTTAAACCACTCTGTCCCTTTTAATGACGTCAAACACACCATTAAAACTTTTATTTTCGATAACTGGCGTTCGAAATGGAACCTAGAAGTACATAATAAACTTCATCATATCAAACCCGTCATCTCTAACTGGCCTCCTTTATATCCAAGAAAACTTGACGTCATGATCACCCGTCTAAGAATAGGACATACTAGAGTCACTCACAGACATTTGTTGGAGGGGGAAGATACCCCAATTTGCTTTCATTGCAACTGTGACCTTACGATTTTGCATATTTTAACTGATTGTGCAGGACTAACCAATTTTTACTCGAAATATTTTGGCTCTGCTTCACTCACCTTAAAAGATCTTTTAGATGAAACACCTCACCCTGCTATTTTCAGTTTTTTGAAAAGTACCGGTTTTTACCCGCTGATTTAATGGCTTTATCCTTGTTTTCTTTCTTTTTATATTTTTTGACTGCAATCTAGATGGGGACCCCCATCTAGATGTTTTGTCATTACCAGTACTGCTTTTTGTCTTCCTCGTTCATGATCTAGAATCATTGTTTTTTATCTATTCTTTTCTTATACCTGGCTGTATACTGGATGGGGGAAACCCCATCCAGTTTCTTTTTTTTTTTTTAACTATCGTTTTTCAGGTTTTACCATATGTTTGGCGCAGCATGTCCTCTCTGGACCTTGCGCCATAAAACCCCAACCGACCGACCGACCAGACGAACACCTAGTCAAATCCGTTCAATGAACACAGTGTATATTAAATAAGTTAATAAAAGCAAACTAGAAGAATGACGTCATATACAAAAGCTATCAAAGTAAGTAAAATATATAAATTAAAAGAGATTAATAAAAATAACGTGCTATACTATCAAATAAAATTAAGGCACGAGCTAAAATAAATTTGAGTAAAAATAACAATACAAAATGATTACGTCAAGAAATAGGAGTATCATGAATTTAAAAATTAAATGAAATGAAGTAAATATTTTAAAAGAATGACGTCACAAGAAATTAAAAATTAAAATAATAACATATTAAAAGATAATTATAAAAATAAAAATAAATTACGTGCTAGAGTAAGGTAATAAACAAAATTAAAGCACGTGCAAATAAAAACTGTTAAAATCTCACCAAGCCTCTGAGTGACGTCAGAAGAGTAATGGTTAATAAAATTAAACAGTTTGATAAAGTCAAATGTTCGTTAAAATCTCACCAGGCCTCTGAGTGACGTCAGAAGAGTAATAGTTAATAAAATTAAACAGTTTGATAAAGTCAAATGTTCGTTGAGAAATAATTTAAATTATCTTCAGAAAATGTAGGCATATAAAAAAAAAAGTCAATTTTAGTCTCTATTAGATCTTCAAGATGAAAATAAATCCACACATATAATGTCAACAAAATAAAATCTTCTAAATAATATCTTCTATTAGGTTGTAAGAAAGTAAGCTGTTGAAGAATTCAAATACCACAGTTGAGCATTATCAATAAATTCATAAGTTGATATTGTCACGTAGATCCATTCAGTAGTTTATTTTATAATAAATATTAATATAAAGACTCCTTGGTTTGAACGTGTATTAATTATTTAAATCAGGAAAACAGTTTGAATTATTAGAAACAATGGCGACTGTATTGTTAAAATAAGAAATTAAATATGAAATGTCAAAGCTTCAAAAATAGATATTTCTCTTCCTGAAGTAGTGAAAATACAAAGTCTGATATCAAAATAAACAGTTTTAAAAGTTCTTTTCACTGATGGTAGTTTCAATATATATAGTAGATAATTTAAAAATTTCAGTATATAGAAGTCAGTTTATAAAGTTTTTAGAGTCAGAAGAAGAAAAATACAGTTTATCCTTATTAAAACACTTACTTAAGAAAATTTTTCTTGATAGGTATATCGAAGATAATGAGTTCAAATAGGTGAAACACTTTAACGAATTAAAAGTAAGAAAAATACGCAAAATATAGCTTCTATAATAAGAGCTTGTGAAAAAGCGTCAAAATCTTAAAGATCCAACAATAACATGATGGGAATAGGGACAGAGAAAACCCACACTCCCAGCGAACCAAAGGTTTATTGTTACCGAAGCCTGAGGGGAGTGGGGAGAGGCTCGATCCACGTTCCAGCAAAACCTACAGCCAAGCCCAGAACTCGAGGAACCAGCTGGAGAAAAAAGAATTTATTTATAAAAATCAAATATACAAGGATATATACATAACAAAAACTACATTTACAAAGTCTGGTTCCAATTTAGAGAATGTAAAGGCTAAGTACAAAAATTGGTGTTACAATTATATTCTGAATTTTTATGTGTTAACTTTTAAATTAAGAAACTTATTTCTAAAATTTTGACAATTTTGAAATCCAAAATATTCAATAAGTTGCGTATAAAATACAGAATAGTACACAGAATAAAAAGACATTATAAATAATAATACATTCAAACATCACCAAGGTATCAGTAAATTAATTTTGTTATACAACCAATAAAGCGAAAAAGAAACACAAAGAATTGAAAGATAAACTTAGAAACTTAATTAGAAAATTTTGACAATTTAAAAGATAAAAATGAATATCATGTTTTGAATAAGCTATTCCAAATAAATAAATTTAAAAATATATTTCAAGATAAATAAAGCCAAATTTCAAAATATATAATATAAATCAGACATAAATTATAAAAAGAAATATAACATTTAAAATTAATATAAGAAAAACAAATCTTTTACATATCAAGATATAAAACAAATCTTTTACACATCAAGATATAATACATAGCGATAGAATAATAGCAATAGAACATAATTAATAGCAATAAAACATACATAATAGCAATAAAACATAAAAATATTACAATAGCATTAAAACATAATAATAACAAGAGAATATGTAATAAGACAATTATATTAAATAAATAACAATGAATACATCCAGAAATACAGTAAATTAATTTTGTAAATATGAATACCTTCTTAACAAAATAGAATTTAGAAAACAACTAATTAAAATATAACATATATGCTTAAAAAACACAAAATACACAAAAAACAATAACAAAGATATTTGTAAATATCCACAAAGCCAACACTCCAAACAAAACCCAATAAAAATATAAAGAGAAGATATATATAACAACACAAATAAAGCATAAATACACACATAATATATATATACATATGAATATCAACATAAGAAAACACCAATGAATGTCTGATACCAGGCGGCATAATAAACCCAGCAAGATAATATAAGAAAATCAAAATGTGCTAAAAATAAAAGAATATTTAAGATTAAGTTCGTTGTAAATTTTAGATATGATCCCAATATAATAATTACTATTATCTATTCTTTTGTAGTAATTTAATAAATTTTCATTATTTCTACGTTTTATATAATCCTTACTTATAGAGCATTTAAACATAATATAATGATGTGGATCGCCAATAACACCGCAATCACAGTTTGGAGAATCTATTTTACCTACCCCTCAGGGGGTTTACCTTTAGGTAAACACGGGCTTCACAACCCCGAGGTACCCTAGTGTCTTTTTCTCTCTCCGTGGGGTTCACTGTCTTTGGTGAATGTGGGTGCCGCGTACCCAGTGTCCCATAGCGATCCATCTCTCTTTCGCTTCTCCTGTCCTGTTTCTTTTGTTTTCTCCTTTCCGGGCTTTTCTTCCTTTCCAACTGGATCTTCTACTAATATTTTTTGTTGCTGTTTTCTTTCTTAACCCCTATGTGTTTTTTGTTTGTCGTTTCTTCGTTAAAAAAAATAAAAAACCAAAAAAATTTTAAAAATTTTAAAATCTCCAAAAAAAGTTTTTGTGCTATCTGTCCCCTTCGCAGCCTTCATGGTATCAAAACCGATCTCGGCCCACCCAACCTTGACGTTACTGGGTCCTGTACCACTCTTCGGCCTCTCCCGTGAGGGACACCGCTTGGGCTCGGGAACGGACCCTGTTGGGGTTGTGTTGGTGGAGAGGAGTGGCGTGCCATGTTGGTAATGGTTGAGGTACGTTCTCCTTAAACGATCCCAGAGGTAGAGGCCCTTGGTTGCGTGTATCTTTATGGCAGACGTCGCGAGATAGCGAGAAACCCTTCTCGATTTTGTCGGGGACCGTGCACCAGGTGCACGTTACCTCCCGGCGTCTGTCATTTAGTTGCGAAGAATCCGGAGGTTACACTTGTCACGTTAGAAAAGTGTGGAACGACGGGGTCTGGCGGGGGCCCCGAATCGAACTGGAAGTAATCCGTGGTTTCTCAAAAGGTAATTATGGCTGCAACTAATTGTGATTTAGTTACAGCTTCCTGGGCAGATCGCTCAACCAATCAATCTTCTTCTCTCCCTTTGAGAGAGCAGCAGATGTCGCGTTTTTTTCTTTTAAAATGTAAAGAAGGAAACTTTGGTACAGTGTCACCTTTCCTAATTAGTAAAGTTTTAAATGCATCTGTAGGTCATGTAAAATCAGTCAAAAAGCTCCGTTCTGGGGACCTATTGGTAGAGACTTTGAATGCAGCACAGGCTGAGAAATTACTAAAAATCAATATGTTTGGGAACATGGCCATTACCGTAGCTCCGCACGGTTACCTTAACACTTCCAGAGGTGTCATATCTGAAGCTGATCTCCTCCATACATCTGAAGGGGAGATCTTGGAACATTTGCGGGACCAACTAGTATCTGCTGTGCGTCGCATAACAATCCGTCGGGACGGGAAATTCCTCCCCACTAAACATCTAATCCTGACTTTCGACACACCGAAGCTACCACCTTTCGTCATAGCCGGCTACCTTCAGTGCCCTACCAGACCATATGTTCAGAATCCTCTGCGATGCTTTCAGTGCCAACGTTTTGGACAGTCGAAGGCATCTTGTCGCGGTTCCTCAGTCTGTGCTCGTTGTGCCCAGCCTGGTCATTCTTCAGACACTTGTAACTTAACACCAAAATGCATTAATTGCAAAGGCGACCATACATCTTACTCACGCTCCTGCCCCAAGTGGATATTGGAAAAAGAAATACAAACTGTTAGAGCTCACAAGAATATCTCATATATGGAAGCGCGAAAACAGGTTGAGGCTAGAACTCCGAGAGTCGGAGTTTCATACGCTTCTGTTGCCGCCTCCCAAAAAATCATGTGTACAGCCTCCACACAAACTAATCCGAATATGTTTTCTAATAGTCTACAGAAAACTAAGAGCAATAGAACACCAACTGTAATATTGTCCGACTCGCAGAATGGAGCGAGCGTGAAACCAAAACCCCCAAAAAATAAAAGCAAAACAGGATCACAAACCGATAATCCAGGAAACCCTTCCAAATCCGCTAGTGACCAGATCTCAAATCCGAAAAATTTACCACAATCCAAACGGCCCAAAAAGCAATCTGAACCTATCCCCTCAAAATTGACTCGCAAAGACTTCCTCAAAAACAGACCTATTACATCTGAGCCTTATGAACTTGAGACAGATGAACCCCTTAAAGTTTATGTCTCCCCAGAGGAGGATATGATAACGGACAGCTCGTCGGATTCGGATGAAGTTGCATCCAATTCCGCTAGCTGATAGTCCGTTTTTTTCCTTTTTCTGAGAAAAAAAAAAAACTTCCCTTATATGGCAGCCATTATTTCGTGGAATTGCCACGGTTTTCGCAACAAGCAGGGCGATTTAAAACACATAATTTCCAACCACAACCCAGCTGTGTTTGCACTACAGGAGACCTTTTTAAAAAACTCCGACAATACTAAAATTCGCAGGTTTGATATTCTTCGAAAAGATCACGATATTGGCGGAAGAATTTCAGGAGGCGTGGCACTCCTAATCTCTCATGACTACCCAAGTACGGTGATTCCCCTTAATACAAATTTACAGGCTGTTGCAGCTCGTGTTCATATCCGGCAGCTCACTACCATTTGTAACATATATTTGCCACCAAACGAATCTATTGATCGAAACTCCTTGGCACATCTCTTAAATCAACTTCCAGCTCCTTTCATACTAATTGGGGACTTTAACGCACATAGCCCTCTTTGGGGAAGCCAAAATACAAATAGCAGAGGACAACAGATAGAAAACTTCATATCCGATTTCTCACTCTGCCTACTTAACAACGGTGATAATACTTATTTCCATCAACCATCAAGAACATTCCATGCAATAGACCTGGCCATATGTTCCCCTTCACTTCTGCCTTTTTATAATTTCTGGGTATCTAATAATTTATACAATAGTGATCATTTTCCTGTCTTTCTCTCCCTCCTGACCGGCGAATCTAACTCTGTTTCACATCAACCCCGTTATATTTATGATCGAGCCGACTGGCCGACCTTTGCCTCCCTTGCAGTCATCACAAAACAAATGGTGGTGGGTGATATCAATAGAGCAATCGAAAACATAAATTCAGTTATCATTGACGCAGCTAATGCTTCCATCCCTAAGACCTCTTGCAAACGCAGACACAGGAAACCATGGTGGTCTGAGGAATGCCTTGCAGCTAAGAAAAAACAGCAGAAAGCTTGGGGAATCTTCCGAAGATACCCAACCACAGAAAATCTAATAGAGTTTAAACGCGCTAAGGCAAATGCTAGGCGAGTACGCAGACGCAGCCAGAAAAATTCATGGATAAAATACGTCTCCAGCATATCATATAATACCCCTTCCAAACACCTGTGGACCAAGGTTAAGAAGGCAATAGGAGTGTATACCGGATACTCGTTCTCCTGCTTAAATCACAATGGTCAAACCATCTCAGATCCTTCAGAAATAGCAAACACAATAGGCACAGCTTTTGCATCTTCTTCCTCAGCAGGTAGTTATCCTGACTCTTTTCTCAGGCATAAGCATCTATCTGAAAGCCGAACTTTAAATTTTAACACACGCTCCACTCTACCTTACAACAGCCCCTTCACTTATTTTGAACTTACTCGAAATCTCAAGAACACCCGAAATACTTCTCCTGGGCCTGATGGCATTGCTTACAACATGTTGAAACATCTATCTTACCATTCCCTGAGAAATCTATTATTTCTCTATAATAGGATTTGGGAAGAACATGTTTTTCCTGCAGCTTGGACAAAAGCCATTGTGATACCCTTTCCAAAGCCAGGAAAAGATGCTTCAAATCCAAATAACTATCGTCCCATTGCGTTAACTAGCTGCGTATGCAAACTTCTAGAAAGGATGATAAACGCTCGCCTTGTTTTTATTTTAGAGAAAAGACACCTTATAGCTCCATTTCAAAGCGGGTTCAGAAAGGGTAGATCAACCGTTGACAATATAATTGCTCTGGAATCTGACGTTAGGAAAGCATTTCTCCTAAAAAATCATTTTATTTCAATATTCTTTGACATGGAGAAGGCGTACGACCGTGCGTGGCGTTACGGAATCCTCAAAGACCTATTTGACATGGAGTTTCGCGGAAATCTCCCAATTTTTATTCAAAAATTTTTAAGCATCCGACAATATAAAGTTCGGATTGGTACTCATTTATCAAATGTCTTTACTCAAGACGAAGGTGTTCCCCAGGGGAGTGTCCTCAGCGTCACTCTCTTCTCCATAAAAATTAATAATATTCTCAAGCAGTTACCACCGTCCGTTCGAGGTTGTCTTTATGTTGACGACCTACAGATCTGCTGTCAGGGAAAAGACATGCGCTTCATTGAACGCCAACTCCAGACTGCCATAAAAAAAATCACTACATGGAGTAATAGAAATGGATTTGCTTTTTCCCGAGACAAAACCTCTTGTGTGCACTTTTGTCAAAAACGGGGGGTCCACCCGGATCCAGAGCTTTTTATTGGAGACCGCAAGATTACCATTTTAGATTCCGTGCGCTTTTTAGGCGTCATTTTTGACAGGAATTTGACTTACCATCCACACGTTTTGCAACTGCGTAAGAAATGCGAAAAATCGCTTAATTTGCTGAGGGTTTTATCGAATACGTCCTGGGGTGCTGATCGGACATCAATGTTGCACATTTATCGATCAGTAATTCGTTCAAAGATGGATTACGCTTGTGCGGCATATGGTTCCGCCCGCCAATGTGTACTTCGTAAACTGGACACGGTGCACCACAGTGCTCTCCGTATCTGCTCTGGTGCTTTCCGTACTTCACCCGTGCAGAGTTTGTATGTGAATTGCTCTGAACCATCCTTGTCTCACACTCGTAGTAAGCTTTCAGTGAATTATTTTTTTCGTGTTTTATCTCATCCCGCTCATCCTTTGCGCGACATTTTGCTGGACAAACGCTATGATCGCCTCTATCATAATCGACTGTCTTGCATACCATCTTTTGGACTACGCATACGTAATCTGACCGAAAATACTTCTCTTGAAGCCTTAGATGTCTGTATGCGCGCCTTATTTGACTTTCCACCTTGGAAGAAAAACTGTATTCCATATATCAATCCTTTTAACAATTTTACTAAACCTAATACCGACCCCCTCATCTATAAACAACTTTTTCTTTCACACCGTAATCAGTTTTCTAAGTATCTAGATATCTATACGGACGGATCAAAGACAACACACCACGTTGGTTGTGCCTTTGTTTGTGAGTCGACTATACATAGTTTTAAACTTCCATCATCCTGCTCTGTTTTTACTGCAGAAATTTTAGCTATCATTCATGCACTTGTTTTTATCTCGCATCACCACAAAAAACATTTTATCATTTACTCAGATTCATTAAGTGTTCTGGAAAGCCTCCAATCTGGTAACATTAGCTATTGCCTGGTTGCCACTGTTCTTACGCAACATCATAAGTTAAAATGTCGGGGTTACAGTGTTAGGTTTTGCTGGATTCCAGCACATGTAGGAATCGCAGGAAACGAACTTGCAGACGCATCAGCAAAAAATCCAAAAGTAGTTTCAAATCAACCTGTTCCTTTCTGTGACCTTAAACATATTACGAGGGACATTATTTTGGATAGATGGCGGTCAGAATGGGACCTTGAAGTTGCAAATAAGCTCCACTGCATAAAACCCACCATCACTGTCTGGCCTCCACTATTTCCCAGGAAATTGGATGTCGTCATCACGCGGCTTAGAATTGGCCATTCAAGAATCACTCATAGACATTTGCTGGAAGGAGAAATCGCCCCCATTTGTTATCATTGCAACTGTCACCTCACCATTCGCCATATTTTAACAGAGTGTACCGGACTCACCAATTTTTATCTAAAATACTTTGGCTCAACTTCGCTCACTTTGAGGGATCTTGTGGGTGAAACACCCCACCCCGCTGTTTTCCACTTCTTACGGTGTGCTGGTTTTCTTTCGTTAATATAATTTTTCTTTTAATTCCTTTGTATATATTTTAGTGGTTTTATCACACTTTATCACAATACATTCATAATCCGTTTTAACACCCTTTATACATAACTACTTTTATATCATTTTGTAATACTTGACTGAAATCTAGATGGGGGAACCCCCATCTAGATACCTTGTATTTTACCTTGTGTTTGGCGCAGCATGTCCTCTCTGGACCTTGCGCCATTAAACCCCATCCAACCAACCAACTATTTTACCTAATTTAAATAGGAAAGTAGGGAAGCTACCTTGACCAGTTGCAAAGTAATTAATATTATTATTTTTAAAAACAAGATCAAAAGAAACTTTATTTATAATATTATAAGTAAATCTGCCTTTTTCTGTTATATCCCAATCATTTTGCCAGTTAGCTTGAATTTTATCTTTCATATATTTTTTAATTAAAGACATAGGATATTTAATTTTGATTTTATTTGTTTCCAAAATATTAGCCATGCCTGCCAGGGCATCTGCCATTTCATTACCTAAAATTCCAATATGTGATTTTACCCAACCTATATAAAATGATTTATTAGGATTATTATTGCAAATTTTATGAATATCTAAGATTATTTGAGATTTAGGATAAACGTTTCCCAGAGATTTTAATACTGCTTGACTATCTGTGAAAATATTAATGCTATTATATACTGTAGAAATGAACCATTCCAAAAGTTTTAGAATAGCCATGGCCTCAGATTGAAAAACAGAATTGAATTTATCAAGCGCTAAGGATCCAGTTTCGATTATTTCATTATTATGAAAGACTACATATCCAAACCCAACCAAATCGTCTTTTTTGCTACCATCAGTGTAAGCTTCAATATCAACTTTATTTTTAAAAGGAAAACCATTGGTAATATTAAATATGACTAAATTATTAGGAAATTTTTTAGAATCTATTAAATATTTTAGTGGTTTAATTTCAATATCTTCCAATTTAACATCCAATTCATCCATCTTTATAGAGTACTGCTGAGTATTTAATTTATGAAGTTCCAGCATGAGTTCTATTTTTCTTACTATTGGTGGTACTCCAGTCAATGTATATAAAGCCATATTTGAAACATATTTATAGCATTTGAGAATTTTAACCAAGAATTTTCTCTGAATTGAAGTTAGTTTTCTTCGGCCATGACTATTGAGGTAAGGAAACCAAGATTGTATTGCATAAAGTAACTTTGACTCAACTACCGCATGGTACCAGACCCTAACAGTGTCAGACGAAATACCCCAATAGGCATTACCAACCTTCCTCAAACCTGTATTAAATTTAATAATTTCATCGTTTAAATAATTTAAGTGCTCAAAGAATTTTAAATTTTTATCAATAAAAATACCTAAATATTTAATAGAGTTACTAAATTTTAAGTTTATGTTTTTAATTTTAATTAGAGGAAATCTTTTTGAAAGGTCTTTTCCAAAAATAATTGCTTGAGTTTTATTGCTAGATATAGATAAATGTAGACTATCACTAATTTTACAAAAAGTATCCACTAAATTATTTCCTAAATTTTCAAGTGCAGCTCTAGAATTTTCCGAGAAAATCATAACAAAATCGTCTGCATATGCAAGTAATTCACAGTTTTCTGAGTCAAATTTATTCAAAATATAGTTTGCTATAAGGTTCCAAAGTGTAGGTCCAAGGCAAGATCCTTGTGGACAACCACGGTTTATCCCAAAAGAGTAACCCCTCAGGGGGTTTACCTTCTTTAGGTAAACACGGGCTTCACAACCCCGAGGTACCCTAGTGTCTTTTTCTCTCTCCGTGGGGTTCACTGTCTTTGGTGAATGTGGGTGTAGCGTCCCCAGTGTCCCATAGCGATCCATCTCTCTTTCGCTTCTCCTGTCCTGTTTCTTTTGTTTTCTCCTTTCCGGACTTTTCTTCCTTTCCAACTGGAGCTTCCACTAATTTTTTTTTGTTTCTGTTTTCTTTCTTAACCCCTATGTGTTTTTTGTTTGTCATTTCTTCGTTTAAAAAAAAAATCAAAAATCAAAAAAATATGAAAAATGTTAAAATTTCCAAAAAAAGTTTTTGTGCTATCTGTCCCCTTCGGAGCCTTCATGGTATCAAAACTGATCTCCACCCACCCAGCCTTGACGCTACTGGGTCCAGTACCACTCTTCGGCCTCTCCCGTGAGGGACACCGTTTGGGCTCGGGAACCGACCCTGTTGGGGTTGTGTTGGCGGAGAGAAGTGGAGTGCTATGTGGGTAATGGTTGTGGTACGTTTTCCTTAAAATGTCCCAGAGGTAGAGGCCCTTGGTTGCGTGTATCTTTATGGCAGACGTCGCGAGGTAGCGAGAAATCCTCCTCGATTCTGTCGGGGACCGTGCACCAGGTGCACGTTACATCCCGGCGTCTGTCATTTAGTTGCGAAGAATCCGGCGGTTACACTGGTCACGATAGAAAAGTGTGGAACGACGGGGTCTGGCGGGGCCCCCGATCGAACTGGAAGCAATCCGTGGTTCTAATAAGGTTATTATGGCTGCAACTAAAGAGAATTTAGTTACAGCTTCCTGGGCGGATCGCTCAGATTCTCAAACTCCTTCTCTCCCTTCTAGAGAGCAACCTCTCCCCTCGAGGGAGCAAATGTCTAGATTTTTCATTGTAAAACGTACTGAAAGTAATTTCGGTACGGTGTCGCCCTTCTTAATTCATAAATGTCTTTACGCATCGGTGGGACATGTAAACTCCGTAAAGAAACTGCGCTCAGGCGATTTATTAGTGGAGGTACTGAATGCAACCCAGGCTGCGCAATTCTCAAAAATCAAAACACTCGGTAACATGGCTGTGTCCATCGCTCCACACGGTTATCTCAACACATCAAGAGGGGTAATATCGGAGGCTGATCTCCTCCATACCACCGAGGAGGAAATCTTAGAACACTTGCAGGATCAACTTGTAACAGCTGTCCGTCGAATTACCATCCGTCGGGATGGTAATATCATTCGTACGAAGCATCTCATATTGACATTCCAAACACCTAAACTACCATCTTTTATCATAGCAGGTTACCTTCGGTGTTCCGTAAGACCGTACGTACAAAACCCTCTTCGTTGCTTTCAGTGCCAACGCTTTGGACACTCGAAAGCATCGTGCCGAGGTTCACCCATTTGTGCCCGTTGTTCCCAGCCAAACCATTCTTCTGAGACCTGCAACTTGCCAGCAAAATGTATTAATTGTAAGGGTGACCACCCCTCCTACTCCCGTTCTTGCCCTAAATTTATTACCGAAAAGGAAATACAGACAATCAGAGCCCATAAAAACATACCATATCTGGAAGCTCGCAAATTGGTGGAAGCTAGAACACCTAGAGTAGGCGTTTCATATGCTTCCGCTGCCGCTCCTAAAAAACTTATGTGCGATGCCTCTACACAAACAAGTAAAAACAATAGTACCAATAAACCTCACGAAAACAAAAATACAGTACCATCCGTTAACAATTCTGCATCAAAACAAACCAAAATCCCTCGACTTAACGTTCCGACTACATCAAGCTCCGTTATAAATAAAAAATTAAAAAAATGTAATGTTGTAAAGCGTTTCAGTCCTTCCCGTAAGGTAAAAGACCCTCGCAATGTGGCGCGGATGGAGGAAGATTCCCTCCAAATTTGCGCCTCTAATTCGGATCTTTCTGATTCCGATGGGGGTGTGTCTATGGACACCTCCAGTCTTCCTGCTCGTGTTCCTTCCCCCTCGTCGTCATGATGGCGTCCGTAACTAGGTGGACTTTCGTCCTTTAAAAAAAAAAATCTCATCATGGCAGGTATCATTTCATGGAATTGTCACGGCGCTCGTAATAAGCTCGACGAAATTAAAACTCTTATTTCTGTCCACACTCCGGCCGTCTTTGCGCTACAGGAGACCTATTTTAAAGACTCTGATAATTTTAAATTTCGAGGTTACAGTGCTATCCGAAAAGATCATGATGTTGGTGGAAGGGTATCTGGAGGCGTTGCCCTCGTGATATCCAATGACTACCCGTCTACGATCATACCATTAAATACAAATATGCAGGCCGTCGCAACCCGAATCCACATACGTCAGCTCACTACCATTTGCAACGTTTATCTACCACCAAACGAATCAGTAGATCGAAATTCCGTGGTACATCTTATTCACCAACTACCTACCCCATTCATAATAGTCGGAGACTTCAATGCCCATAGCCCCCTTTGGGGAAGTCAAAACACAAACAATAGAGGACAACAAATAGAAACCATTCTATCCGATCTCTCACTCTGTATTCTCAATAACGGTGATAACACATACTTTCATCTACCGACAAAATCATTTCATGGAATAGACCTAGCCATATGTTCCCCTTCTCTTCTGCCATTTTATAACTTCTGGGTATCAAATAATCTATACAACAGTGACCACTTTCCAGTATTTCTCTCCCTAGTAACCAATGACTCTCATACTACAGCTACTCAACCCCGTTACATTTACGATCGAGCTGACTGGGCGACCTTCACCTTTCTTGCAAACATCACCAGGCAAATGGTGGTGGGTGACATTAATGATGCCATAAATAACATAACTAATGTAATAATTCAAGCAGCTGATACCTCCATACCAAAAACCTCCTCAGTTAAACGTAAAATCAGAAGACCTTGGTGGACAGACGAATGTCGTGATGCCAGGAAACGACAACAGAAAGCCTGGAATATTTTCCGTAGATACCCGACGACCCAAAATCTACTAAATTTTAAACACGCTAAGGCATATGCTAGAAAAGTACGTCGACAGAGCCAAAGAGAGTCGTGGGCGAAATACATATCCAGTCTATCATACAACACTCCGTCTAAGCAGTTGTGGACTAAAGCAAAAAGGGCAATGGGTTTGTACACCAATCATCCAATTTCCTGCATTGTTAAAGATAGCCAAACAATATCAGATCCTACAGAAATCGCAAACGCAATAGGCACAGCCCTTGCTTCCAATTCTTCAGCCATTTCATATAAAGACTCCTTTCTAAGATACAAACAACAATCTGAACGCCGAAATCTCAACTTCAATACACGTACCTCTCTTCCTTACAATATCCCATTTTCAAAATCTGAACTCGTTCAGAGCCTTCATAGCACACACAACACTTCTCCAGGACCAGATGGAATAACCTACAGCATGCTAAAGCATCTTTCACGCCGCTCACTCCATAACTTGTTATTCATATACAATAGGATTTGGGAAGAACATGTTTTCCCTGTAGCTTGGCATAGAGCCACTATTATCCCTTTTCCAAAGCCTGGAAAAGACGCCTCTGACCCCAATAATTACCGGCCGATTGCCCTAACCAGCTGCCTTTGCAAAATTTTAGAAAAAATGATAAATGCCCGACTAATCTATGTTTTAGAAACCAGAAACCTCATTGCTCCAAATCAGTGTGGTTTCAGAAGGGGAAGATCGACGACGGACAGCATTATTGCTCTGGAATCTGACGTTAGGAGAGCTTTTCTCCTAAGAAATCATTTAGTGTCAATCTTCTTCGACATAGAGAAAGCGTATGACCGTACCTGGCGCTATGGCATCCTACGAGACCTTTTTGAACTGGAGTTCCGGGGAAATCTCCCAATTTTTATAAAGAATTTTTTAACTACCCGACACTACCAAGTCCGTGTTGGCACTGCCGTATCCAACTTTTTTATTCAAGAGGAGGGGGTTCCTCAAGGGAGTGTCCTCAGTGTCACTCTCTTCTCAATAAAAATTAATAGTATTTTAAAACAATTACCACCTTCTGTGCGGGGGAACTTGTATGTTGACGACTTGCAGATCTGCTGTCAAGGTAAAGACATGGCATTCATCGAACGTCAACTGCAAACTGCAGTCAGACGTATAATGACTTGGAGTGATAAAAATGGTTTTAGTTTTTCTTCTGACAAAACTTCATGTGTGCACTTTTGCCGTAAACGTGGGATCCACCCAGATCGCGAAATTTTTATTCAAAATCATAAAATAAATGTTGTGGACACGGTTCGTTTCTTGGGCATTGTCTTTGACCGGAAGATGACATATCTTCCACATGTTTTACAGCTGCGAAGAAAGTGCGAGAAGTCTCTTAATCTTCTTAAAGTTTTATCGAATACATCGTGGGGTGCTGACAGGACATCTATGTTACGTATATACAGATCGGTAATCCGTGCAAAACTAGACTACGCCTGCCCATCATATGGTTCGGCTCGTGACTCCGTTCTTAGAAAACTTGACACTGTGCACCATAGTGCACTTCGTATATGCTCTGGTGCTTTCCGAACTTCACCCATTCAGAGTCTCTATGTCGACTGTCACGAACCATCTTTGTATCATACTCGCCATACACTTTCATTGAACTATTTTTTTCGTGTCTTATCTCATCCTAATCATCCTTTAAATGACATGCTACTTGATAAGCAGTATGATCGCCTGTATCAAAACCGGCCATCCTGCATACCGTGTTTTGGCTTTCGTATGCGCTCCTTTATCCAAAATACTCCTCTGGAAGATATAAGTGTCTGTGTACGTCCATTATTTGACTTTCCTCCTTGGAAGAAAAAATCTATATCATACATTAATCCCTTTCATTATTTTAACAAAACCGACACCGATTCATCCATATTTAAACAACTTTTTTACTCTCATCGTCACAGTTTCTCTAAGTATACAGATATTTATACGGACGGATCAAAGACAACACATCACGTTGGTTGTGCCTTTGTTTTTAATTTGGATATTCATAGTTTCAAACTTCATTCATCATGCACTGTTTTTACTGCTGAAATTTTAGCCATCAAACAAGCACTTGATTTTATCGCCAATCATCACAATAAAAATTTTATCATATACTCGGACTCTTTGAGCGTACTCGAGAGCTTAAAGTCTGGCAACAATAGTCATCCTTTGGTCTCATCTGTCATATCTCTCCATCATCGGTTAAAGTGTCGTGGTTACAGTATTCTGCTTTGCTGGGTCCCAGCTCATGTTGGAATCCCTGGCAATGAACTTGCTGACACAGCAGCAAAAGATTCTACAACAGTTTTAGATCACCCTATTCCTTTCTCTGACGTCAAACACACCATTAAAAATTTTATTTTCAATAACTGGCGTTCGGTATGGAATCTCCAAGTAGATAATAAACTCCATTACATAAAACCCGTCATCTCTATCTGGCCTGCACTATATCCAAGGAAACTTGACGTCATGATCACCCGTCTAAGAATAGGACATACTAGAGTCACCCACAGACATTTGTTGGAGGGGGAAGATACCCCAATTTGCTTTCACTGCAACTGTGACCTTACGATTTCTCATATTTTAACCGACTGTACAGGACTAACCAATTTTTACTGTAAATACTTTGGTTCAACTTCTCTCACTTTAAAAGTTCTTTTAGGCGAAACACCTCACCCTGCTATTTTTCGTTTCTTGAAATGTACAGGATTTTACCCATTGATTTAATAACTTTTTTCATTCCTTTATATCTTTTTGTAATACTTGACTGCAATCTAGATGGGGAAACCCCATCTAGATGTTTTGACATTAACACTAGTGCGTTTTTATCACAGCCTTTTACTATATTTGTGTTTTAAACTTTTATACCTGTGTTATTTTATCATATCTGACTGTTTCTTTCATTTATGACACGGCTAGTTTTATCATACTTCTTTACAATGTCTTCATGGTTTTACAACATGTATAAGCTGATTTATATATATTTATATCTCTGACTTTACCTTGTGTTTGGCGCAGCATGTCCTTTCTGGACCTTGCGCCATTAAACCCTAACCAACCAACCATCTTCCTTTATTTTTTTTTCATCTATGTCATCTGGTATTCCAAAGGCTATATATCTATGTTTGAGCTGTTTGTTTATCTTAACGTTACCTAGTTCATTAATTTTTTCATCCTTTTCGATATTATTTTTGATTTCTGTTAGAGCTTCTTTATTCTTCATTTTGATAATTACTTTGTTCGATCTGGAAATGAAAATATCCTTTGGTTTATTATCTTTAAAGATGTCACTATTTTTTCTCAGAGCATCTCTGTAAGAGGTTGCTCCTTTTTCATCTTTAGTTTCAATTACTAGAACCTGTTCTTCTTGTTGTTGCTTATCGATATTAAGAGGTGGGAATTCGGTTGTTTTTTCTTTGATGAGATTTTTTAATTCTTCTATTTTGTCTTCTGTTTTCTCTTTCATGATTACTTTAAGCTCTTCCATGCTATCTTCAATTGTATTTGTCTTTTCTTCTATTTTTTTTGATCTTGCTTCCAAACCATTTGTTATTTTTTCATAGACCTCAATCTTTCCCTTTAGGTATGCCTGTTCCTTTTCTACGTTAATACACTGCATTAGTGTGTTTAAGCATTTTTTATTGATTTTTGTTATTAATTCTTTATTGATTTTCTTGCCTGCGTAATGTAAGTCATTTAATGAATTTTCAATGTCTTTAAAATTCTGTTTTACTTTTAGAATAAAGTTAGATGTGTAACTTTCAAGTAGATAGTCTAAGGTATTTGGTGTTTCACACCGTGAGCCCGTAGAATCAGTATCTTCATCTCCGTTATGTTCCTTTCCCTTTTCTTGATTCTTTTGACTCATGGTTGTTGATGGATGTTTTCTTGTCTTATTAGTTATGTTATGTGATAAAACAAGATAATTTAATTTCTAATATTTTCTATTTTGTTAATATTTAGTTGATAAGCTATAGAAATCTTAAATACAAATAAAATACAATATAAATGAAAAAGCACTGTAAATAGAAAATTAACTATAGAATTACGCTATATGAGTGACCTAAATATTACAAAATATTTAAACTTAAGAAATTTTTGTTAAATTTGAAAAATAACTCATTTGGCGATTAAAATTATGATTGGCGATAAAAAATGGCGACTATTGACTATAACAAAATGAAAAGAGATGAGTAGATGAAACACACTTGTGAGTTACGTTAGTTAAGCAGAACTTCTTTAAATTAAATTGGCATGGTTATTTGCTGAAAGTTAGCTAGAAGTTCCAAATATTTTAGACAAGAAGTAGTAATGTTGAAAGTTATAATTATTTTAAAAATTTAATTACTCTTCTTAAAATAAAAATTAAAATTTTAAATGAAAATTAAATAATGGCGACGAATTTTTAATAAATAACTATATATTGGCGAGGAAAAATTGGCTTTGTTTTGAGAATTGCGCCAAAATGTTATAGCAAGCACTATATTAAAATAAAAATAAAGATAATACTAATACTAAATAAATGTGAGTAAATATAAGAGTTAAATAATTGGCGAAGAAATATTTAAATTATAATATATGAGAACAAAAACAATTATAAGTTTAAAGTAAGCCAGAGAAAGAGAACGATATGCAATAGTATGTTTTACACGAATAAAAAGATTATGACTTATAAGATAATAAAGTATTTTAAATATATTCACTTTCTTGGATATAAGAACTAAGTATAGATTATTAAGAAAAATGAATGATAAATTGGCGTCGAAAAACTAGCATAAAATTATTACTTATCAAACAAAAGCTTAAAACTATTATGATATAATTGCGTTTCTTGCGTAAGGAAATAAAAAAAAGTATCTTGGATTATAACGACGATGGTAACAGTATAATATTCTTGGCTATTGAATATTTCTCTTCTTGTCAAATCGAAAATAAAAATGAATTCATAAAAATAATTAAAAGTTGACTTGTTTGGCGATTAAAAGTTGGCGATCTTGAAAGTGTTCCTTGAATAAGCTGATTAAAACAACACGCTGGCTAAATAATGAGGAGAGAAGAAAACTTATTGAAGTTGGCGACTGTTTTTTGGCGAACAATTGTTACTTGATGAACAGAGCAGGATTAGGAGTAATGGCGATTTCAGATATTCAATATTTTCAATTCTTTCGTAATTAAAAACATATAATTTTGAAATTTTAAAAATTTGATAAAAAGGCTTCTTGAAATCCGATTTTCAAAAGTAAGATGTCCTTAGCTTCTATTTTTTAAGAGCAGTCTTTTGAAGGTGGTTTTGAAGATCCCGGATTCGAACTGTAGAAGTTGGAGTTGAACCGTTTCAAAGAAAGCGGTCAATTTGAAGTAAATAGAATTTAGCTTGTAGAAAATAGTAAAATGAAGTAAATTTACTGAAAATTCATAGAAATATGCTTTAGAAGGTGCTGAACAAGAATTTAATACTTTCGAGAATGAAAAATGTAAAATTACGCAAATAAGAAATAAAATGAAGGAGCTCCGTGAAAACGGTCATAACAATGAATATCAATAGTAGATATATAATGGGAATAGGGACAGGAAAAACCCACACTCCAGACGAGCCAAGAAAAGGCTTATCGACACCCTGGGGGTCAGTGTGGAGTGAGGAAGATACCTCTCTACATCCAGCCAGAACCACACCCAACAGAACGCACTGACCAAACCAGCATAGGTCGGAAGACCCAAAATTTTATTAACATCAAGAAAGAGGTACAGAAAGTTGATAACATTTCTTTTTAGCAAATACATAAGTTTGAATACATGAATTTCATATTAACAAATACAGAGTTCCAAATAATTATAACTTTTTTCTTTTTTTTTTATCTTTAAAACGTTACACTGTGCATAAAATTTTAATAAAATGAATCGTTAAGATATACAACACAATGATTTTACATTACTAATTTCTTTGAAATAACAAATTTTGTAAATACACTTATACCTGAAAAAAGAATAAGCCTAAATTGAAAACGAAAAGAAAAGAAATCTTTAATAGCTGTGAATTTTGACAAAGATCGAAAATATTGTCACTATTTGTGACAGAAGAGAATATAAGTAAAGTCTAAAAACAAACACGCCAAAAATAATAAGAATTAAACAGACAATGAAGATAATAAGTGGATTAAAAAAGTTTGTTAGAGAAGAAAGAAAACTATTTAGAGAGGAGAAGCCAAACCCTGACTTGTTTCAATGCTAAATTGTACTAAAAATGAATGAATATTTTTTATTTAAATCATTGTAAATTTTTGTAATAATACCAATCAACCGAAAACTGCCGTCAATTCTGTGATAATATTGGAATATTGATTCATTCATGCCACGTTTTACATAATCATTACTGTTAGAGCAAGAAAACATTGCAAAATGATGAGAATCGCCTATTTCACCACACGTGCAGTAAGGGGTATTAGTTTTACCTATTTTATATAGAAAAGAGGGGAAGCTGCCTTGTCCAGTTACAAAATAGTTTATAATATTATTGTTAAAAATTAGGTTAAAAGAAATGTTGTTTATAATGTTATAAGTATATCTACCTTTGTCAGAAGTGTTCCAGCTGTCTTGCCATTTCTGAAGAATTTCTTTATTTAAGTATTTTTTTATTATAGATGGAGGATATTTATAGGTTATTTTATTTTCTTCATCAATAGTGGCCATTCCAGCTAAGTAGTCTGCCATTTCATTACCGATAATGCCAATATGTGATTTAACCCATCCTATAGAGATCTTTTTATCTGAAATTTCATTACATATTGTTTGGATTTTAATTATTATATTAGATTTAGGGAATACATTACGTAATGATTTGACGGCAGCCTGACTGTCCGAATATATAACTATATTGTTGAATTCACTTTCTTTAAACCATTCCAATACTTTTAGAATTGCTATAGCCTCTGACTGGAAAACTGTATTCATACTATTTAGACCATGCATTCCAATTTTAATTATATTTAAACCTTTAAATACTACAAAGCCTAGCCCAACTTCATCCTCCCTTTTACTACCATCAGTAAAAGCTTCTATTTCATTAGAGGTTATTTTTGGAAAACCCTCATCTATTTCAAGTATTTCTAGATTTTTTGGATATTTTCTGGAATCTATAGAATATCTTGGTGATTTATAATCTAGTTCGTAATGGTTAACTAGCATATTGTCTATTATTACTTGTTGATTTTTAAATTTAATTTTATAATTTTCTACTAAGCTTTCAGCCTTTAAGTTTATAGGCGCAATCCCTGTTAAAGTGTTAAGTGCCAAATTTGATACTGATTTATAGCATTTTAATATTTTTACTAGAAATTTTCTCTGGATAGATGAGAGTTTTCTTTTACCGTGACAGTTTATAAATGGATACCAGATTTCTATGCCATAAACAATTTTAGGTTCTACAACTACCCTATACCAAGTTCTAATCGTATCTGATGATACACCCCAATAGGTGTTGCCTACTTTTTTCAGACCGGTTGTAAATTTAGTGATTTCATTATTTAAGTATGTTATATGATCTAAGAAATTTAATTTTCTATCAATGTATATACCCAAGTATTTTATGCTTTTGTTAAACTTAATGCTTGTTCCACCCATCTTTATTATTGGATACCTTCTTGAAAGATCCTTGCCAAATGCTATTGCTTGAGTTTTGTTTGCCGAGACAGTAAGTTTTAGATTATCGCTTATGCTGCAGAAATTGTTAACTAGTAATTGCCCAGTGGTTTCTATTTCTTTTCTAGAGTTTGCAGAGTATACTAGAACAAAGTCATCAGCATAGGCTAATAGTTCACAATTTAAATTATCAAAATAGTATAAAATTTTGTTAGCTAGTAGGTTCCACATCGTAGGACCTAGGCAAGAACCTTGTGGACAACCCCTGTTAATATTGTAGAACCTAAAACTATTATTAATTTCATAGCCTATTGATCTGTTATTTAAGTAACTGTTAAATGCCGCAAAGAGGTTATAATTTAGGTTTAAGGAAGCTAGTGTAATGGGAATAGGGACAGAAAAAGCCCACACTTCCGACGTACAATAAAAGAGTTTACCGCCGCCTAAGCCAATGGGAAGTGGGGATAACTCAATCCACACACTAGCGAAAACAACAGCAAAGACTGAGCTCAGCGAATCCATTGGAGATCAAAGACCCTAATTTTATTTAGAAATTTCAAAAACACATTATACACAAAATAGTAAACAAATTTTGATACATAAAATAACAATACCAAAATAATAAAACAGAGTTCATATAGTTGTAATTTAAACATATTTTTAAAGCTAATAATTTTTCATGAAAACAAACTTTATAAATATAAAATCCAAATGTTAATACAATTTTGAAAACAATACATCATTGAAACACAATTTAGAATACAATACATGTTTTAGAACGACATAAACAAATAAATTTTAATATTTTGACAAACTGTATAATACAGAATTTTGTTTTAATTTAAAGTTAGAGAAAAAATTCAAAGCCCATTCAAAATTTCAAATATTAGGAACCATATACATAAGCTTTTAAGCCAAATCAATTAACTAATATGGTATGGAATAAAGGAAAAATAAAACACTTACTGATAAGAGTACATAAATTATTTTTAAAGCATGATATTAAACACATCTAAGTTATAAGAAGTTTATAAACAAATATGATAATGAAGTTGTTTCAGATTACGTAAAAATCAAATAACACACACATATTAAAAAGGTATATGGCACAATGCTTGCTAAAAGAAATCAACAAAGCATAAAATTATTAATATCATTCAAAAATTAAAATGTACTGAAAATAAAAGAGTATTTCGTATTTAAATCATTGTAAATTTTCTTGATAATTTTCATGTATCTAACATTATTATCAATTCTTGTATAGTAATTCAAAATTGTTTCATTATTACTTTTTTTAATAAATGACGTGCTAATTAAACATTTATTCATACTGTAATGATGAGCATCTCCCAAAGAACCGCATTCACAGTTTGGAGAATTCAATTTGCCTAATTTAAAAAGAAATGAGGGAAAACTTCCTTGTCCAGTAACGAAATAATTAATAATATTATTTTTAAAGATTAAATTAAATGAGACTTTTTTAATAACATCATAAGTAAATCTACCCTTATCTGAATTATCCCATTTTGCCTGCCAATTTTCAAGTATGTTCTTTTTCATATTATTTTTAATTATTGATAATGGATACTTTACACAAGTCATATTATCTTCAAGAATATTTGCCATCCCAGCCAATGTATCAGCCATTTCATTACCCAAAATACCAATGTGTGATTTAACCCAACCAATTTTAATTTTCAGATGAGGGTAGTCTCTACATAAATTCTGGATATTTACTATAATTGGTGACTTAGGATAGATGTTTTCTAACGATTTAACTACTGCCTGACTATCCGTAAAAATGCTTATACTATTATAGTTAGTTTTAATAAACCATTCTAATAATTTAAATATAGACAAAGCCTCTGCCTGAAAAACTGAATTATTATTGTTTAGTTTAAACATACCTGTATCAATTATACAATTGTTATAAAATATTACATATCCTAAGCCCACTAGTCCATCCCTCTTGCTCCCATCAGTATATGCTTCAATATCTGTTTTATCTTTTATTGGATATCCCTCACCTATTTCATATATTTCTAAATTTTTTGGATACTTTCTTGAATCTATTTTGAATTTTATTGTTTTTGCTTCCAGATTATTAGAATTTATGCGTATTTCATCTATTGATAATTCTAATTGATTATTCCACATTTTATAAATCTTTATCAATTCTTCAATTTTTAAATCTATTGGAGCCACACCCGAAAGTGCGTACAAAGCCATATTTGATACTGATTTATAACATTTTAATACCTTCACTAAAAATTTACGTTGAATAGATAATATTTTGCGTCGCCCATGACTATTTAAGTATTTATACCAACATTGAATTCCATACAAGATCTTCGCTTCAACTACAGCATTGTACCATACCCTTATTGTTTCCGAAGAAACTCCCCAATAGTTATTACCAACCCTTTTAATACCTGTTATAAATTTACAAATTTCAACATTGAGATTGTTTACATGTTTTAAGAAATTTAAGTTATTGTCTATTATAATTCCTAAGTATTTAAAAGATTTATCGAATTTTAAATTAACTCCATTTATTTTTATCACTGGATATCTTCTTGAGAGGTCTTTTCCAAATGCCACTGCACATGTTTTCTGTATTGATATTGTAAGATTAAGATTATTGCTACATTCAACAAATTGTTTAACAAGTTCCGTACCCTTTTTTTCTATAATTTTTCTATTATTTCCTGAAAATACTAAGACAAAGTCATCGGCATAAGCAATAAGATCACAGTCCTCATTGTTGAATTTCTCCAGGATCTTATTAGCTATTAGATTCCATAATGTTGGTCCCAAGCAAGATCCTTGAGGACAACCTTTGTCAATTCCAAATGATTTAAATTCTCCATCTATTTTATATCCCACTCTTCTATTACAAAGGTAGCTTCTTAGAATCATTTCAATTGGTTTATTGATTTTTAATTCGTGTATTGTCTCTTTTAGAATTTGCCAATTTACGTTATCGAAAGCGCCTGAAAAATCAAAAGAAATAGTAATTGTATATTTGTATTCTTTTTTCCTATTATTAATTATATTAAGTAAACCATCAATCGCCATAGTAGTATTACGATTCTCTCTGAAACCATATTGATTTTTGTGGAGTCCATTACTATTTTCTAGATGATGTATAAGTCTGAAATTTATTATTCTCTCAAAAATTTTGCTTAATGTTTGCAGGAGACATACTGGACGATAAGAGCTTGTACTTGTGGCTATTTTATTTTTCTTTACAAAAAATAGTACTTCAGCCTGTTTCCATACTTTCGGAAAGTATCCTAGTTCTAAAATTTTATTAAAAGTTCCTAAGATAAGGTTGGGGCAAAATCTTATTAGGTAGTTAGTTATATGTGGGTCAATCTTGTCTGTACCCGGAGCTTTATTTAGTGATTGTATTTTCATTGCTTGAATAAGTTCTTTATGATCAATTGTGTTATCTTCTATTAAGTATTCCATCCTTCTTTCTGTTATTACTTCATCTGTTATATTGAAATGAGTCTCAATTAGTTTCTTATAGATATCTTCGTATGTAGTATCTATTGGCATGCCATCTAGTTTAATATGTATCAGTGAATTATTATTAAAACTATTATCCCTAGCAATATCAAAAGTTCTACCATAATAATCTCCACATTTATTGCAATAGTTTTGCCAACTTTCCTTTTTAGCTTGTAGAATTTTCTTTTTATAAATAGCTCTTTCTCTACTGTAAATAATTTTTATCGATTGATTATTTGTTCTTTTATATTTTCTATATAGGGCATGTATTTTATTTCTTTGAGCTCTTAAATCTTTGTTCCACCATGTCAGTTCTACTTTTTTTCCTATTTTCTTTAATTTGAAATTATTATCACAGATTTCCCAAACATCTTCATAAAATTTTTCAATGAATTTATCTAATGTTTCTATTGAATCAATCTCATTTAATTTTTCAATTAATTTTAGTTCTAAGTTCTTCATATTTCTTTTTAGTTTAGAAATGTTGCAAAATTTACTTTTATATCTAACTTGTGTTCTAGTTATATAGTTAGTTGAGATTTCATATGTAATATATCTATGATCTGAGTTGCTTTCTATTTCATGTACTTTCCAGTTTTTTACCAAGTCTGAAGTAATATTTGTGCCAATTGTTAAGTCTGGGAAACCATAATTTCCTAATAAATGATAAGTAGGGATATCTGAAGCATTGTTGAAGATTTTGTAGTCTAAAGTTGTACATAAATTTATAATAGTATCCCCCCTAAAGTCATTCCTATTGTAACCCCAAGAATTATTTTTTGCATTAAAGTCTCCTGAAATTATGAATTTTCTATTGTGAAAGTCATATGCCCAGTTATATAAATCCTCTTCAAGATTAGAGGTTGGGGAAGAATATTGTGATCCAATAAAGAATTTTTCATTTTTAACTAGAATACTAATAATAATTATATTGTCAAAAGATATTACTTCATTACAAATAAGTGATTGATTGATTATTAATATAGCTGAATTAGACTTTTTCGAAGTAAAAGTTTGCCAAATTGAAGGAATACCTGATATTTTATTGTCTCTTTTATAATAATCTTGAATCAAAGCTATGTCTATTTTGTTTTCCATAATAAAAGTTGATAATTGTGGAGTTGCTGCCCTGCAATTATTTAGATTAATTTGAACTACACGAATGTCTGACTGATTTAAAAAGTTACTTTCCATTAATATTATTTAATAGTTTTGCCTTAAAGGCAGTAAATGCAGGGCAGTTTTTCGCATCTGATCTGTGATCTGTATTTTCATTGCAGTTTATACATTTTGTAATAGACGAATCACATTTTCTAGTGTCATGGTTATTGCCACATTTCCCACATTGTTCTTGTTTTTTACAATTTATTGCTATGTGGCCAAAACCTTGACAGCGGTAGCATCTATTAATTGCTATGTAAGGTGCTATTCTCACTCTTACAAAGTCCAGAATCAAGTTTTGTTTTCTCATGAGAATTATTTTAGATGTGCTGTCTACGTCGATGATTGCATTAAGTAGATTATTCCTACCTTTGAATATCTTTATAACATCTATATCTCTTCCCTCCAGGTTACTTTCAATTTCCTCTTTGATAATCTTTTCATCAATATCTTCCGGTATGCCAAAGATTATGAATCTATTTTTTTTTTGTTTATTAATCCTAAATTGACCTATTTCTCTCATATGTTCGTTTTTTTCCAAATTTTCCTTAACTTTCTGAAGATTCTCTCGTTCACTCATTTTAATAATTATCCTGTTAGGTCTTGTTATTATTATATCATTTGGTTTATTTTCCTGAAATACTATTTTGTTCTTTCTAAGAATGTCTCTGAACGTGATCGCACCCTTCTCTTCTTTTGTATCTATGATCAATACTTGTTCATCTTCTGCTTTTTGAATGTTTTTGCCTAAATTTGGAAAATCTCTATCATTAATTATAGGGAAAGAACAATTTTTTTCTTCTATGAACTTCTTAATGTTTGTTATATTTTTTTCCAGATTTTCTGAATTCAGAATTAATTTTTCTTCTATTTTAGTATTTATATCCACAGAAATTGATTCAATCTCCTTATTTAATTCTATTTTATTTCTAATTAGAACTTCTTCCAAGTTTTCTTTGTTTCTAACAATTGATTCTTCAATAGTTTGTAATCGTGTATCGAAATTACTAGTGACTTCTCTATAAACATTATTTTTCGCTGACAGGCAAGCATATTCCTTATCTGCATTAATGCATGAAATCATTAATTTTAGGCATTTTTTGTTTATATCCTTGATAAGATCTTTTCCAACCTTTCGACCAGCTTTATTAGCCTCACTAAGTATTAAGTCTATGTCCAGAATATTCTGTTTTATCTTTAAAATGAAGTCAGATTTATACTCATCAAAAATATCCTGGAACGGAAAATTGTCTGTGTCCAGCTCCAAGAAGTCTTTTGTCTTATCTTTCCCTTTTTGACTCATAATTAACACATAAAGGTATAATTCACTTACAAATATTAAAAATAATTAAATAAATAAAACTTGAAATAAAAATAAATTAAGCAGACAAAAATATTAAATACATAAACAATAAATAATCATTTAAAGCATTAAAAAGTACTCCTAAGATTATAACAATATGTTAAATAGATATTAAAACTTTCTTAAATCAAAACAAAAACAAAACATTAATAACTTAAATTATTGGCGATAAAAATTTCTTAATTATAAAAACGTTGTTTAACAAATATATACTAGTTAGAGATATAAATTAAAATTAATGTATTTCAAAGATAAAATGAAAGTAAATTACTGTATTAATAAAATAATAGAAAGAGAATTAAATTTTATAATATCTTGTCGTTCTTGCAATTTTCTTTCATAGATAAACCTGAATTAATTTTCTTAGAGATGTACTTCAGCAAAGATTGGCGAGATAATAAACTTTAAAGTTTTAAAGATGATGGCGATAAAAATTCTACATATAAAGTCAAAATATCTACTTGAAATAGAGCATAGTAAGTATAGTATTCTTCAAATAAATCAAGATCCACAGTTCCAAATAAATTTTCACAATTAATCTTTAGAATAAATATTGGCGAGCTTCTAAAAGAGCCTTGTTAATAATAATTGAAACCAAAAAGTGCGTTTAATTCAAAAACTTGGCGAAAATCTATTTGTCGATAGAAAATGGCTATCAAAACAGTAGGTTTAAAACACAAAATAAATCCCAGAGAAAATCGTTATTTTCAGTACTTGCAAAATATTGGCGAGATTCCTACCATATACGTATATTAAGATTATCGAAAAGAGTATAGCAAATTCTCCAAAATAAATAGGATACACTTATGATTTCTTCTAATTCAAAATAGTTAAAGCAGTAAAGAGCCTGAGAATTTTATAACTAATTTCAAAAAGCACTTTGACTAGTTGGCGCAAAATTTAAAACGTAGTAGATAAAAATGATTTCTTTTCAAAAGTAGACTATCTCACTTGTAATATTCCAAAATTCTGAACATTAATGTCCTGTCTAATAGCAAAAATAAGCAGTAAGAAGTTAATAATGCGGCTAAATTGAAGACTTGGCGTGTTTTGGCGTACAAAATAAAGTCGAGTTGATTATTAGAAAGTAAAAAGTATAGTTAATTATTAGAAGATATTAACTAATTAAAGTTCTTCGAAGTTGAAACTCTAATGTTAATAATATCTTCAGCACTTTAGAACACAGTTTATATATCTTGGCGATACTTTGAAGAGGTAAAATTAGTTTGAAAGTATTAATTTAAAGCTACAGATTCTTCTGATGGCGATTACTTGGCGATTGTTGAAGCTGGTAAACAATGGCGACAGGATAATTTTAAAATGCGAGTACTTCTAAAAAATATTAGGCATATTGATTTTCAAACTTTCAGTGAAGATATCTTGACTTGAGGTTGTTCAATTTTCATAAATTTGATGTCTTGTTGAGCTATTATTTATAGGTAATATATTGAAACTGGTTTTAAGTAAGCTACTATTAAAAATCTTGAAGATGATGAAAAATCCGTTAGTCAAATCAGTATACAAATTTGAAAATTTTTAGAATTTCGTTGATAATTACCATAAAAATGTTCCAAAATGCTTCAAAATTTCACAGAGTATAGAATGAAGTTAGTGCTTCAGTATAAAAACAAATTAAAGAACAAAATATAAAAAGTAACGCAAAATAATATTTAAAAAACAAGAGCTCAGCAAAAGCGACCGCAACAGTGTAAACAGTTATATATATAAATGGGAATAGGGACAGGAAAAACCTACACTCCAGACGAGCCATGGCAATGTCTTGTCCAACCTTTTTACCCAAGAAGAAGGGGTTCCCCAAGGGAGTGTCCTTAGCGTCACTCTCTTCTCAATAAAAATTAACAATATTTTAAAACAGCTTCCACCTTCCGTGCGGGGAAGTCTTTATGTGGACGACTTACATATTTGCTGCCAGGGAAAAGACATGCGATTCATTGAACGCCAACTTCAAACTGCAATTCGACGAATCTTGACTTGGAGTGATGAAAACGGTTTCAAATTCTCACCAGACAAAACCTCTTGTGTGCACTTTTGTCGTAAACGTGGGATCCATCCGGATCCCGAAATTTTCATTGAAGACCAGAAGATAAATGTTATTGATTCTGTACGTTTTTTAGGTGTCATATTTGACAGGAAACTAACCTTTCTTCCACATGTTGTACAGATGCGTAAAAAATGCGAGAAATCACTGAATATGCTTAAAATTTTAGCAAATACATCTTGGGGAGCTGATCGGACATCTATGCTCCGCATATACAGGTCGGTAATCCGATCAAAGCTTGACTACGCCTGTGCATCTTATGACTCTGCTCGCCATTCCGTCCTACGCAAACTTGACACGGTGCACCACAGTGCACTTCGTCTATGTTCTGGTGCCTTTCGTACTTCACCCGTTCAAAGTCTCTATGTAGATTGTCACGAACCATCTTTATCTCACACTCGTCAACAACTTTCATTGAACTACTTTTTTCGGGTGCTGACTCATCCTACGCATCCATTACGTGACATCTTACTCGACAGACGGTACGACACCCTCTACAAAAATCGGCCATCCTGCATCCCGTGCTTTGGGTTACGTATGCGTTCTTTGATCGAAAACACCACTCTGGATGATTTAAATGTGTGTGAACGTCCCTTATATGACTTTCCACCTTGGAAGAAAAAATCTATATCATATATTAATCCCTTTCGTAATTTTAACAAAACCGACACCGATTCATCCATATTTAAACAACTTTTTTACTCTCATCGTCACAGTTTCTCTAAGTATAAAGATATTTATACGGACGGATCGAAGACAACACATCATGTCGGTTGTGCCTTTGTTTTTAATTCTGATATTCATAGTTTTAAACTTCATTCCTCATGCACTGTTTTTACTGCGGAAATTTTAGCCATCAAACAAGCACTTGAATCTATCGCCAATCATCAAAATAAAGATTTTATCATATACTCTGACTCTTTGAGCGTACTCGAGAGCTTAAAGTCTGGAAACAATAGTCATCCTTTAGTCTCATCTGTCATAACTCTCCATCATCGGTTAAAATGTCGTGGTTTCAGTATTCTGCTTTGTTGGATCCCAGCTCATGTTGGAATCCCAGGCAATGAACTTGCGGACACAGCAGCAAAAAATTCCAGAACTGTTTTAAACCACTCTGTCCCTTTTAATGACGTCAAACACACCATTAAAACTTTTATTTTCGATAACTGGCGTTCGAAATGGAACCTAGAAGTACATAATAAACTTCATCATATCAAACCCGTCATCTCTAACTGGCCTCCTTTATATCCAAGAAAACTTGACGTCATGATCACCCGTCTAAGAATAGGACATACTAGAGTCACTCACAGACATTTGTTGGAGGGGGAAGATACCCCAATTTGCTTTCATTGCAACTGTGACCTTACGATTTTGCATATTTTAACTGATTGTGCAGGACTAACCAATTTTTACTCTAAATATTTTGGCTCTGCTTCACTCACCTTAAAAGATCTTTTAGATGAAACACCTCACCCTGCTATTTTCAGTTTTTTGAAAAGTACCGGTTTTTACCCGCTGATTTAATAGCTTTATCCTTGTTTTCTTTCTTTTTATTTTTTTTGACTGCAATCATTGTTTTTTATCTATTCTTTTGTTATACCTGGCTGTATACTGGATGGGGGAAACCCCATCCAGTTTGATTCTATTTTTTTAACTATCGTTTTTCAGGTTTTACCATATGTTTGGCGCAGCATGTCCTCTCTGGACCTTGCGCCATAAAACCCCAACCAACCAACCAGACGAGCCAAGAGAAGGCTTATCGACACCCTGGGGGTCAGTGTGGAGTGAGGAAGATACCTCTCTACATCCAGCCAGAACCACACCCAACAGAACGCACTGGCCAAATCAACATTGGTCGGAAGACCCAAAATTTTATTAACATCAAGAAAGAGGTACAGAAGGTTTATAACATTTCTTTTTAACATATACATAAGTTTGAATACATGAATTTCATATTAACAAATACAGAGTTCCAAATAAATATAACTTTTTCTTTTTTATCTTAAAACGTTACACTGTGCATAAAATTTTAATAAAATGAAACGTTAAGATATACAACACAATGATTTTACATTACTAATTTCTTTCAAATAACAAATTTTTAAATACACTTATACCTAAAAAAGAATAAGCCGAAATTGAAAAAGAAAATAAAAGAAATCTTTAGTAGCTGTGAATTTTGACAAAGAACGAAAATATTGCCACTATTTGTGACAGAAGAGAATATATTTAAAGTCTAAAAACAAACACGCCAAAAATAATAAATATTAAACAGACAATGATGATAAAAAGTAGATTTAAAAAAAAAAGTTTGTTTGAAAAGAATGAAAACTATTTAGAGAGGAGAAGCCAAACCCTGACTTGTTTCAATGCTAAATTGTACTAAAAATGAATGAATATTTTTTATTTAAATCATTGTAAATTTTTGTAATAATACCAATCAACCGAAAACTGCTGTCAATTCTATGATAGTATTGGAATATTGATTCATTGGTGCCACGTTTTACATAATCATTACTGTTAGAGCAAGAAAGCATTGCAAAATGATGAGAATCGCCTATTTCACCACACGTGCAGTAAGGGGTATTAGTTTTACCTATTTTATATAAAAAAGAGGGGAAGCTGCCTTGTCCAGTTACAAAATAGTTTATAATATTATTGTTAAAAATTAGATTATTAGAAATGTTGTTTATAATGTTATAAGTATATCTACCTTTGTCAGAAGTGTGGCAACGAAGTTTGTGTATGGGGTGTTTTAAAACTTAATATATATATATTAATTAATAATTAATGAAATTAAGGTAGGAATAAATCCTACTAATTAAAGTGGGCTTCAGTTAAATTTATATACAACAATATTTGCCATTTGGCCGTTGGTGGTTAGTACATTTTAAGATAGATGGTAAGTTGCGTTGTGTTATTTTTAAATGCAATAACCCATAAACAATTAATAATTATAATTAACACTGGTTCGAACTGAATGCTTCACTGTGGTGAATAATGAGCCAAAAGAAAAATGAAATTAAATCTAATAAATTTACTTAACCTTGGAGAACACCTAGAAATAAAATTATCTCACCTAAAGGAAAAAGCTTCATATCTGCTGAAATAAAAATAAAACCTAAAGCTGAAAATCAGAAAATTTACTAAAAAGGCAAGGACCGACATGACACCACTTTACAATCTAACATAACAATTTATTTAAGAATTTCCCTGACATTATAACAAACAAACTCATTAACTCCAGATCTTCTTAACATTATTCTGACAACCAAATTCAATTGAATAAATACAATTTCGTTTAAATGAGTTCTACTCTCCATAATACAAATAATTATCAATAAAACAATGCAAATAAGTGAAGTGGCTGGCGAATCAAAAAAAAAACTTCTAAATGAAAAAGTGATGGGAAAAAAACCAAAAGAAAAAACTACAGAAAAATTCAGTAAACAAAAAAAAAGGAAATTAAAATCATATTACCAATTAAAATGCTGCAGCACAAAAAAAACTATTATTTTATAAAATTATGAGTGGAACCCCAGGCTAGCGCCATTTCTATAGCGTGCGGGCCGCCAAAAATCAACACATCTCTCTCCATCGTGGGTTGCGGGTCAGCTCTCTGCCTCTTCGCTCGCCTCTCCCCCTCCGTGTCCACTTGCACCCTCCGCCCCCGAGTTGACGCTCCTTTTTTTCACTTTGTATTCCGCGGAAAGTAAGAAGGTCCAATCCGCTCCGTCAATCCCGGACGAGGAAAACGCTGAAATTCGGAATTAGCCGAAGGAATCTCCTCTCCGACTCATTGTTGATTTTTTTCATTTTCTTATTTCACATAATTGTTGGTGACTTATTTCCTCCTTGAAAACTTACAGGGCCTCTACGAATCACTGTATTCAACCGCGTAGGGAGCGCCTTCGTATCTGCTTGGCTCATCAACATTCCAAACGTCCCGAAGGGGAGGGTGTCCGTGACCAGTCGTTATCGGATGTCTCAGTTTACGATCAACTGACAAAAAGGGGTTCTCAAAAGGAAGGATTTAACTTTAAAAGAAAAGACACACTATAATTTTGTATTCATTCATTTAATAAAAAACCCAAAAATTCACCAGCGTACCAGCCACTTCACAATTATTTCAAAATAAGGCTTATTAATTTATCAATATTAACAATAAGGTATAACCTGTGATGATCTATTTCAAACTTAATTCTTCTCAATGTCAAAACATTTAGAGAAACTTGCGCACCTTCTCCAAATGCGATGACATTAATCAAATCAATTAATATCTGATCACCACAAGTATAACCCTTACATATATTTAGCAGAGGCTTAATAAATTGATTAAAACAAAGCACAATCGTTACTAAAATTTACTTACTTTACTAATTTATTTATCTGAATACCCGATATTAATATTAACTTTAATCACTTCCAAAACTATTAATTATCATCACAACAAATACCTCCTTTTCCGCGAGAAAAAAAAAATTTGGCACAAATTTTTTTTTTTAATAAAAAAAAAACACAGATCACCGTGGAAAAATTTCACGAATTAAAAGAATTGACTAAAGTATAAAATTTCATTACACAATGTGATATATTGTTCCCATTCGACCCGGGTCACATAACAAAACACATATACATGAGAGATTACTTATTAAACAAAAATATAAACCATGGAATATCTAGCATAATACCCGAAAAAAATTTCATTACCACAATTGTATATAAAACAAGCAAAAATGAAACATTGAACACCTAACATATATCTAAAACAATTCATTACCACAACTGTATGCTCAATTTACAATTAAACCATATACACTAAAAAAACTGCATAGTAAAATAATCATCCTCGGTTAAAACAATCAGTTCAAAAACATTACATCCTGTCCACAGTTTACTTCTATAATTTGAAATTGACAGTGCGACCATAGCATACAATCCGAAACAAATTTTTAAAAAAAAGTATGCTTAACACAAATAAACAAAACCTCTTCGAACAAAACTCAATACAAAATTCTCTCTTACGAAATTCATTATCACTGTTCAAACAAAATTAACATGTTTACTGTTCAACCTCAAAAAAATGTATATGAAACATGTGAGACAGGTGTACAAAAATTACAACTTTAACCGTACATATAACAAAAAAAATTTTAACCTCCCGTACACCCTAGTATACATTACAAAACCAGGTAATTGATAGAAATTTGAGCCCTATCGTTAACTACACCATTTACTCCTACCAAACCAAATTTAATTCCAGCCTGCGAAGAGAGACTCTTCGTCCCTCGCGGCAATGAAATTCTAGTATGGTTAGTAAAAATTAATGATTAAAACAAGAAGCCCTGTCTAACGTTTAATTGCATAAACCGAACTGAACAGACCAACGCAAGCATACCTACTAAAATAACATAACCAAACTTATTCAAAAACTGTATGCCCTACTTAAATAAACAAAAACCGGTCGAATCGAATCACAGTCGATCCCCAAAAGTCATGCCGATCCGTTCAAAACAGAATATGCACATGAAACATTGTAGACAAGAGCACCAAAAAAAATTAACATTAACCCTACACATAAACAAAATTTTCGGACGCTTTAGTATGCCTTACAAAAGAAATTAAACAATATTAAATTAAGCTAAAACTCTGCAAAAAACAACTAAACTGGTATTGAATCCAACAAATCTCTGACATGAGAAACTGAACTTATTAGGTACTGAAAGACCACAACATTCAAAATTTCCCAGCCTGTGACATTGAAGTTGAATATTAACCCCCATTTTAATTAAATTTCTAAACAAACCCAACTGGTATTAATTCCAAACACATACCCGACATGAGAAACTGAATTTATTAGGTACTGAAATGACCGCAGCATTCAAATTTCCCAGTCTGTGACATTGAAGTTTGAATCTTAAACCCAATTGTAACTAATTTCGTGTGAAAAAAAACCATTAACTATTATATGAAAACTTTTAATGTAATTTTCAATCTGTCCAAGAACCGAAACCAATTTTACTTCCCGTTTTACCATGAGACCAGCTCTAAATGGCAAGACGAAAGCAGAAAAAACTTAGCACCTGGCAAGACAAAAAAAACTCGTGATATGAAGCCCCAAAATAGAGAAAAAATTATCTGACATGTAGAGTTGCAATTAAAAATTTATCAATACTTAGTATGCAAATATACTATGGGAGACATTGTAAAAGAAACACAATTTAGCACCTCAAATCAAATATTATACTTAAAACCACTAGCATAGCAATAGAAAACGTTAATATAACAAAATACCAATTAAAATATCACTCAAAATAACTATCAATGTTTAAAGATGTTAGAAAAAATATTCAATATTCAATATACATGCAAAATATATAGGAATGTAAAAATTCAAATCCAAAATGTATCCTTAAACGCCATAACAGAGCAATACTCTTAAGTAAAACACCAAAATACCAAATAATATTAAACATTTATATCGTTCAATAATTCAAAATGTAAAAAGAATCAATATTCAAAATAATTGCACAAAATATAGGAATGTAAGAAAAATTTCAAATTAAAATCTACATCATTTAAAATATCAAAAATAATAATAACCATAACCACATAAAAATCATATGAACCAAAAAATCTGTGCCAAAATAAGATTAAGCCTCTACTATACCAAAATTTAATATGTCATGCCGTCTCACCGAAAGAAAGGATACTGGAAAAAAAATGGCTCATTTGCAAACAGTCTTCACGACCTGTACCATTGAAGAAGAAAAAAAAAAAAAATGGCACAGCGTGGGTAGGTCACAGCGCCATTTGTGGCAACGAAGTTTGTGTATGGGGTGTTTTAAAACTTAATATATATATATTAATTAATAATTAATGAAATTAAGGTAGGAATAAATCCTACTAATTAAAGTGGGCTTCAGTTAAATTTATATACAACAATATTTGCCATTTGGCCGTTGGTGGTTAGTACATTTTAAGATAGATGGTAAGTTGCGTTGTGTTATTTTTAAATGCAATAACCCATAAACAATTAATAATTATAATTAACACTGGTTCGAACTGAATGCTTCACTGTGGTGAATAATGAGCCAAAAGAAAAATGAAATTAAATCTAATAAATTTACTTAACCTTGGAGAACACCTAGAAATAAAATTATCTCACCTAAAGGAAAAAGCTTCATATCTGCTGAAATAAAAATAAAACCTAAAGCTGAAAATCAGAAAATTTACTAAAAAGGCAAGGACCGACATGACACCACTTTACAAACTAACATAACAATTTATTTAAGAATTTCCCTGACATTATAACAAACAAACTCATTAACTCCAGATCTTCTTAACATTATTCTGACAACCAAATTCAATTGAATAAATACAATTTCGTTTAAATGAGTTCTACTCTCCATAATACAAATAATTATCAATAAAACAATGCAAATAAGTGAAGTGGCTGGCGAATCAAAAAAAAAACTTCTAAATGAAAAAGTGATGGGAAAAAAACCAAAAGAAAAAACTACAGAAAAATTCAGTAAACAAAAAAAAGGAAATTAAAATCATATTACCAATTAAAATGCTGCAGCACAAAAAAAACTATTATTTTATAAAATTATGAGTGGAACCCCAGGCTAGCGCCATTTCTATAGCGTGCGGGCCGCCAAAAATCAACACATCTCTCTCCATCGTGGGTTGCGGGTCAGCTCTCTGCCTCTTCGCTCGCCTCTCCCCCTCCGTGTCCACTTGCACCCTCCGCCCCCGAGTTGACGCTCCTTTTTTTCACTTTGTATTCCGCGGAAAGTAAGAAGGTCCAATCCGCTCCGTCAATCCCGGACGAGGAAAACGCTGAAATTCGGAATTAGCCGAAGGAATCTCCTCTCCGACTCATTGTTGATTTTTTTCATTTTCTTATTTCACATAATTGTTGGTGACTTATTTCCTCCTTGAAAACTTACAGGGCCTCTACGAATCACTGTATTCAACCGCGTAGGGAGCGCCTTCGTATCTGCTTGGCTCATCAACATTCCAAACGTCCCGAAGGGGGGGGTGTCCGTGACCAGTCGTTATCGGATGTCTCAGTTTACGATCAACTGACAAAAAGGGGTTCTCAAAAGGAAGGATTTAACTTTAAAAGAAAAGACACACTATAATTTTGTATTCATTCATTTAATAAAAAACCCAAAAATTCACCAGCGTACCAGCCACTTCACAATTATTTCAAAATAAGGCTTATTAATTTATCAATATTAACAATAAGGTATAACCTGTGATGATCTATTTCAAACTTAATTCTTCTCAATGTCAAAACATTTAGAGAAACTTGCGCACCTTCTCCAAATGCGATGACATTAATCAAATCAATTAATATCTGATCACCACAAGTATAACCCTTACATATATTTAGCAGAGGCTTAATAAATTGATTAAAACAAAGCACAATCGTTACTAAAATTTACTTACTTTACTAATTTATTTATCTGAATACCCGATATTAATATTAACTTTAATCACTTCCAAAACTATTAATTATCATCACAACAGAAGTGTTCCAGCTGTCTTGCCATTTCTGAAGAATTTCTTTATTTAAGTATTTTTTTATTATAGATGGAGGATATTTAAAGGTTATTTTATTTTCTTCATCATTAGTGGCCATTCCAGCTAAGAAGTCTGCCATTTCGTTACCGACAATGCCAATATGGGATTTAACACATCCTATTGAGATGTTTTTATCTGATATTTCATTACATATTGTTTGGATTTTAATTATTATATTAGATTTAGGGAATACATTACGTAGTGATTTGACGGCAGCCTGACTGTCCGAATATATAACTATATTGTTGAATTCACTTTCTTTAAACCATTCCAATACTTTTAGAATTGCTATAGCCTCTGACTGGAAAACTGTATTCATACTATTTAGACCATGCATTCCAATTTTAATTATTTTTAAGCCTTTAAATACTACAAAGCCTAGCCCAACTTCATCCTCCCTTTTACTACCATCAGTAAAAGCTTCTATTTCATTAGAGTTTATTTTTGGAAAACCCTCATCTATCTCAAGTATTTCTAGATTTTTTGGATATTTTCTGGAATCTATAGAATATCTTGGTGATTTATAATCTAGATCGTAGTTGTTAATTAGCATATTGTCTATTATTACTTGTTGATTTTTAAATTTAATTTTGTAATTTTCTACTAAGCTTTCAGCCTTTAAGTTTATAGGCGCAATCCCTGTTAAAGTGTTAAGTGCCAAATTTGATACTGATTTATAACATTTTAATATTTTTACTAGAAATTTTCTCTGGATAGATCAGAGTTTTCTTTTACCGTGACAGTTTATAAGTGGATACCAGATTTCTATGCCATAAACAATTTTAGGTTCTACAACTACCCTATACCAAGTTCTAATCGTATCTGATGATACACCCCAATAGGTGTTGCCTACTTTTTTCAGACCGGTTGTAAATTTAGTGATTTCATTATTTAAGTATGTTATATGATCTATGAAATTTAATTTTCTATCAATGTATATACCCAAGTATTTTATGCTTTTGTTAAACTTAATGCTTGTTCCACCCATCTTAATTATTGGATACCTTCTTGAAAGATCCTTGCCAAATGCTATTGCTTGAGTTTTGTTTGCCGAGACAGTAAGTTTTAGATTATCGCTTATGCTGCAGAAATTGTTAACTAGTAATTGCCCAGTGGTTTCTATTTCTTTTCTAGAGTTTGCAGAGTATACCAGAACAAAGTCATCAGCATAGGCTAATAGTTCACAATTTAAATTATCAAAATAGTATAAAATTTTGTTAGCTAGTAGGTTCCACATCGTAGGACCTAGGCAAGAACCTTGTGGACAACCCCTGTTAATATTGTAGAACCTAAAACTATTATTAATTTCATAGCCTATTGATCTGTTATTTAAGTAACTGTTAAATGCTGCAAAGAGGTTGTAATTTAGGTTTAAGGAAGCTAGTGTATTTTTGAGTAACGACCAGTCTACACTGTCGAACGCACCTGTAAAGTCAAAGGCTATAGCAATTGTATATTTAAAATTTACATTTCTTGTTTTAATGGACTCTATCAGCCTTGCAACAGCCATTGCTGTGCTTCTCCCCTCTCTAAATCCAAATTGATTTTTATGTAAAAGGCTATTATTTTCTATGTGGAACATTAATCTGAAGTGTAAGATTCTTTCATATAATTTGCTTAAATTTTGAAGTAAGCAGATTGGGCGATAAGATTTTGCGTTTTTAGCTGATTTTCCATGTTTAAGAAAGAATATGACTATAGCTTTTTTCCATGTGTTCGGAAAGTATCCTGATTTGTATAGTTTGTTGAATAATTTTAGGATTAGATTAGGACAATATTCTACAATGTAGTTTGTTATTTTAGGATCTATTTTATCTGAACCTGGAGCCTTTTTCTTACTTTGCATTTTATTTGCTGCTTTTATTTCTTGTATATTGATTTCATCGTCTTCTAGGTTATTGTAAATTTCTTCTTCATTCGTTTCATCTGTAATATAGTAGTGACTTTCTATTAATTTATTGTAGATATCTTCATAATTACTGTCTATTGGCATACCCTCGAGTGATGTGTGAATTAGAGAATTACTATTGAAAATTTTGTCACGTGCTATCTCAAATGTTTTTCCAAATTTATTCTTTACGCTGTAACAGTATTCTTGCCAACTTTTTCTTTTTGCTTCTAGTATTTGTTTTTTGTAAACTGCTCTCTCTTTATTATAGATAATTTTTGTTGATTGTTGATTGTTTCTTTTAAATCTTTTATACAGTGCATTTACTTTATTTCTTTGTAATCTTAGTTGAGGATTCCACCAATTGAGTTCAATGTTTGTTTTTATTTTTTTCATTTTAAAGTTATTATTGCAAATAGAGTATAATCTGTTATACAATTTGTCTAAAAAGTCATCAATTTTATCCACACTGTCTAAATTTTCAAATTTATTAATTAGCTTTTCTTCCAATTTTTTAAGTGATTTTTTTAATTTTAATTTATTGCAGTAATCACTTTTATACCTGTTTATTGTTCTTGGTATTAATTCTATTGCAATGTCAAATGTGATAAATCTATGATCTGAATTGGATTCTGTTGTATGTACTTTCCAGTTTTTAATGTAATTTGAAGATATGTTAGAGCCAATTGTTAGGTCGGGATATCCATAATTTCCTTGTAGGTGATATGTTGGTATGTCGTTTGGGTTATTATGAATATTGTAATCTAGGGTACTGCATAGATCTATTATAATATTTCCTCTATTGTCATTTCTGTTATATCCCCAGAGATTGTTCTTAGCATTAAAATCTCCTGCGATTATTATAAATTTGTTATGGAAGTCAAAAGACCATGAATTTAAGTCATATCGTAGATCTGAAGTTGGCGAAGAATATTGAGATCCTAAGAAGACTGTTTTGTTTTTAACTAAAATATTAATGATGATGACATTATCAGATGACATAGTTTCATTGCAAAGAATGCTATTGTTGCTTATTATTATTCCTGCTGTTTTATTTATTGAAGTGAAAGTTTGCCAGTTGATTGGAATGCCTAATATTTTATTTTCTTTTTTATAAAAGTCTTGAACAAGAGCAATGTCTATTTTTTCTTCTTTTATAAATTTTATTAGTTGAGATGTAGCAGCCCTACAGTTATTTAGATTTATTTGTACTATTTTAATGTCTGACTGAGCTATTGTTTGAGCATTAGACATAATTATTTAATACAATTTTTTTATATTTTAAGAAAGTAGGGCATTCCTTATTGTCAGATCTGTGATCATAATTTATGCTACAGTTGACACATCTTGTTGTTGTTTCTGAGCAGTTTCTGGTGTCATGGTCTTTTCCACACTTACCACATTGAGTTTTATTATTGCAATTTTTAGCTAAATGTCCGAAGCCTTGGCACCTGTTACATCTGAAGACTGAAATATATGGGGCAATTCTCACCCTGATGAGATCAATTATCATGTGGCTTTTCCTAGTTAATAAATTTTTTGTTGAGATATCAACATCTATTATAGCATTTTTCCTATTATTTTTGCCTATGAAGCATTTAGCAATATCTATCTCTTTACCATCTAAGTTATTTTCAATTTCAGTTTTAAGGTATTGTTCATCCAAATCTTCTGGTATACCAAATATTATATACCTATGTTTACGTTGTTTATTAATTTTGATTGTTCCCAGATTTTTTATGTTTTCTAGATTTTCTAATTTATCTTTAACGAGGTTTAAGCTCTCTTTGTTTGTCATTTTGATAATTACCCTATTGGGTCTAGCCAGAATTATGTCTTTCGGTTTATTATTTTCAAAAATTTCCTTATTCTTACGTAGGGCATCTCTGTATGATTGTGCTCCTGTTTCATTGATGGTGTCAACAATTAAAACCTGTTCTTCATTGCTGTTCATAAACAAAGTACTCTTTTTTGGTTGTTCAGGTCTATTTTCGTATATTTGTTTTCCCATTTTTTCTAAACTTTCTTCTATTTCAACAGTTTTATTGTTTAAATTTTCTGCTATTATTTCAATGCCCTTTGTTACTTCCAAAATGTTTTTTTCAATTGATTCAATCATGTTTTCCTTATTTCTCTCACTCGATTCTTCTATGTTTTGTAGTCTCGAGTCAAAATTTTTAGTTACCTTTTCCAAGATATTATTGGTAGCCATCAGGCAAGCTTTTTCTTTTTCGGCGTTTATACACGTCATCATAATCTTAAGGCATTTTTTATTAATGTCCTTCATAATTTCTTTTCCGACTTTTTTGCTTGCTTTATTAGCGTCACTGAGTATCAAATCTATGTCTAGTATACTTTTTTTTATCTTAATAATAAATTCAGATTGATAATCATCGAAAATTTCTGTATAGGGGAATATTTCTGAGTCGTCGTCTATGACCACGCTATCTTTAATTTTATCTTTATTTTTTTGGCTCATTTTAAAAGTTACGAAAGTGTAGAGAAAAAGAAAAAATTAAGTGAGTGTTAAAACTGTTATTAAATCAACAAACAAAACAAGTTAAAGCAATAATAATAAGTCGCCAAGGACACTCAATCCAAAAACCGTACACTGAAAACAGTGTTTAGTTGGCGATAAGTAATGCCGAGCCAAAAATTAAAAATGGAGTAGAATATGCCAAGCCTTGATTAATTATTAATTGATAAAAATCAGATTATAGATATATTAATAAATAGATTAAGTATTTTTGGCGAAGCAGTTTAAATAATACCACAAAAATTGGCGTAGTTTAACTTACTTAATGAAAATGATTAAAACAGATGGGAATAGGGACAGGAAAAACCTACACTCCAGACGAGCCAAGAGAAGGCTTATCGACACCCTGGGGGTCAGTGTGGAGTGAGGAAGATACCTCTCTACATCCAGCCAGAACCACACCCAACAGAACGCACTGGCCAAATCAACGTTGGTCAGAAGACCCAAAATTTTATTAACATCAAGAAAGAGGTACATAAGGTTTATAACATTTCTTTTTAGCAAATACATAAATTTGAATACATGAATTTCATATTAACAAATACAAAGTTCCAAATAATTATAACTTTTTTCTTCTTGACATAAAACGTTACACTGTGCATAAAATTTTAATAAAATAAAACGTTAAGATATACAACACAATGATTTTACATTACTAAATTCTTTCAAATAACAAATTTTTAAATACACTTATACCTAAAAAAGAATAAGCCGAAAATGATAAATAAAATAAAAGAAGTCTTTACTAGTAGTGAATTTTGACAAAGAACGAAAATATTGCCACTATTTGTGACAGAAGAGAAAATAAGTAAAGATGGGAATAGGGACAGGAAAAGCCACACTCCAGACGAGCCAAATAAGGCTTATCGACACCAAAGGGTCAATGTGGAGTGAGGAGAATACCTCTCTACATCCAGCAAAAACCACAGCCAACAGAGCGTACTGGCCAAACCATCCAGGGTCGGAAGACCCCAAAATTTTATTTACATTAAAAACAGAGGTACATAAAGTGGAAACATAATTCCTTTTGAGCATTTACATGAAAATAAATACAAAGAAATTTAAATTTTAAAATACAAATAAATGCAAAATTCCAAGTAAGCATAAACATCATTTTGAATACAAAGAAATATAAAATTTTTTTTTTTTTTTTTTAAATATAACAAGACTTAAATTTCAAAATACAAACAAAAATGATAATAACTTATTAAGAATTACACTGTATGTATAATTTTTATAATAAATTTCCTAAAACTAAGTGAATAATATAAACATAATAATTTCTTTAAAAACAACAAATTTTGAAAATTCACTTAGAAGAAGATATACATTTTAACCAGAAATAAACAAATGTATTTTCATGAATTCTTCATGAACTTTAAATTTTGAGACATGCCAAAATAAAATAAGCAGTATATAAATAAGAAAAACAGAAAAAACTAGTCAAAACTAGTAATGGCTATATGTATACAATAAATAAAAACAGTTGCAATTAATATTGATACCATTAAATATTTGTTAGTTAATATTTGTATTAAGAGTAGAGAAGCCAAACCCTGACCAGTCTCGAGGCTAAAAGGTACTAAAAATAAATGAGTATTTTCTATTTAATTCATTATAAATTTTATTAATAATATTTAACAACCGAAAACTGCCGTCAATTCTTTTGTAGTATTGAAGTATTGTTTCATTTGTTCCACGTTTTATATATTCATTACTATTTGAACAAGAAGACATTATAAAATGATGAGAATCACCCAATATACCACATGAGCAGTATGGGGTGTCTAGTTTACCTATTTTAAAAAGAAAAGATGGGAAGCTGCCCTGACCTGTTACAAAGTAATTGATAATATTGTTCTGGAAAATTTGATTAATTGAGATATTGTTTATAATATTATATGTATATCTACCTTTATCACAGAGGTTCCATGTTTCTTGCCATTTTTGTAAGATTTCTTTATTTAATTGTTTTTTAGTTACTGAAATAGGATATTTATAAGTTATTTTATTTTCTTCTTCCTTGATAGCCATCCCTGCCAAGAAGTCCGCCATTTCATTTCCTATTATTCCAATATGAGATTTAACCCAGCCTATTGAAATATTTTTATTTTGTATTTCATTGCAGATTGAGTGAATTTTGACTATTATATTTGATTTAGGGAAAACGTTGCATAGAGACTTGACGGCAGCCTGACTATCCGAGTAAATAACTATATTATTATAATTACTATCCTTGAACCATTCTAATATCTTTTGAATCGCCATTGCCTCTGACTGAAAAACAGAATTTAAGTTATTTAGAGCATGCATTCCTGTTGGAATGTGAATAATAATGCATTCCTGTTGGAATGTGAATGTGAATAATGTCCATGGGAATAGGGACAGGAAAAGCCACACTCCAGACGAGCCAAATAAGGCTTATCGACACCAAAGGGTCAATGTGGAGTGAGGAGAATACCTCTCTACATCCAGCGAAAACCACAGCCAACAGAGCGTACTGGCCAAACCATCCAGGGTCGGAAGACCCAAAAATTTATTTACATTAAAAACAGAGGTACATAAAGTGGAAGCATAATTCCTTTTGAGCATTTACATGAAAATAAATACATAGAAATATAAATTTAAAATACAAATAAATTCCAAGTAAGCATAAACATCATTTTGAATACAAAGAAATATAATTTTTTTTTTTTTTAAATATAACAAGACTTAAATTTCAAAATACAAACAAAAAAGATAATAACTTATTAAGAATTATACTGTATGTATAATTTTTATAATAAATTTCCTAAAACTAAGTGAATAATATAAACATAATAATTTCTTTAATAACAACAAATTTTGAAAATTCACTTAGAAGAAGATATACATTTTAACCAGAAATAAACAAATGTATTTGCATGAATTCTTCATGAACTTTAAATTTTGAGACATGCCAAAATAAAATAAGCAGTATATAAATAAGAAAAAAAAAAAAAAGAAAAAAACTAGTCAAAACTAGTAATGGCTATATGTATACAATAAATAAAAAACAGTTGCAATTAATATTGATACCATTAAAAATTTGTTAATTAATAATTGTAATAAGAGTAGAGAAGCCAAACCCTGACCAGTCTCAAGGCTAAAAGGTACTAAAAATAAATGAGTATTTTCTATTTAATTCATTATAAATTTTATTAATAATATTTAACAACCGAAAACTGCCGTCAATTCTTTTGTAGTATTGAAGTATTGTTTCATTTGTTCCACGTTTTATATATTCATTACTATTTGAACAAGAAGACATTATAAAATGATGAGAATCACCCAATATACCACATGAGCAGTATGGGGTGTCTAGTTTACCTATTTTAAAAAGAAAAGATGGGAAGCTGCCCTGACCTGTTACAAAGTAATTGATAATATTGTTCTGAAAAATTTGATTAATTGAGATATTGTTTATAATATTATATGTATATCTACCTTTATCACAGAGGTTCCATGTTTCTTGCCATTTTTGTAAGATTTCTTTATTTAATTGTTTTTTAGTTACTGAAATAGGATATTTATAAGTTATTTTATTTTCTTCTTCCTTGATAGCCATCCCTGCCAAGAAGTCCGCCATTTCATTTCCTATTATTCCAATATGAGATTTAACCCAGCCTATTGAGATATTTTTATTTTGTATTTCATTGCAGATTGAGTGAATTTTGACTATTATATTTGATTTAGGGAAAACGTTGCATAGAGACTTGACGGCAGCCTGACTATCCGAGTAAATAACTATATTATTATAATTACTATCCTTGAACCATTCTAATATCTTTTGAATCGCCATTGCCTCTGACTGAAAAACAGAATTTAAGTTATTTAGAGCATGCATTCCTGTTTTAATTATTTTATGTTCTTTGAAAACCACAAAACCCAGACCTGTGCCCTCTTCCCTTTTGCTTCCATCTGTGAAAGCTTCTATTTCTGTCAAGTTTCTTGTTGGAAAACCCTCATCTATTCTAAGTATTTTTAAATTTTTTGGATATTTTCTAGAGTCGATTGAATATCTTGGTGATTTATAGTCTAATTCTGTATAATTAATTTCGATGTTATCTATGGTTATATGTTGCCGATTAAATTTAATGTTGTAATTATTTACAAGTGCTTCTGCTTTTAAATTGATTGGTGCAATACCCGTAAGAACATTAAGTGCCAAATTAGAAACTGATTTGTAACATTTCAATATTTTAACCAGGAATTTTCTCTGAATAGATGAGAGTTTTCTTTTGCCGTGACAATTTAAAAATGGATACCAAATTTCAATTCCATAAACAATCTTGGGTTCCACAACTACTCTGTACCATGTTCTAATAGTATCTGATGATACACCCCAATAAGCATTACCTACCTTTCTAATACCGGTTGTGAATTTTGTAATTTCATTGTTTAAATAAGTTAGGTGATCTATAAAGTTAAGTTTTCTGTCAATGTATATTCCCAGATATTTAATACTTTTATTGAATTTGATGCTTGAGCCCCCCATCTTTATGATTGGATATCTTCTCGAAAGGTCCCTGCCAAAAGCTATTGCTTGTGTTTTATTTGCCGAGACAGTTAGTTTTAGACTCTCGCTTATGCTACAGAAATTGTTGACTAGTATCTCCCCTGTATTTTCTATTTCTTTTCTTGTGTTTTCTGAGTACACTAGAACAAAATCGGCAGCATAAGCGAATAAATCACAATTAAAATCATCAAAATATTCTAAAATTTTGTTAGCTATTAGGTTCCACTGCGTAGGACCTAGGCAAGAACCTTGTGGGCAACCCCTATTTATGTTGTAGAACCTAAGATCATTATTAATCTCATATCCTACTGATCTATTTTTTAGATAGCTATTTAGGGTTGCAAGTAAATTATAATTTAAATCAAATGAAGCTATTGTATTTCTTAATGTAGGCCAATCAACACTGTCAAAGGCCCCTGTAAAGTCAAAGGCAATAGCGATAGTATATTTAAAATTTTCTTTTCTTGTTTTAATTGTTTCTATCAGCCTCGCAACAGCCATTGCTGTGCTTCTCCCCTCTCTAAATCCAAATTGGTTTACATGAAGCAAATTATTATTTTCTAGATGAAACATTAGTCTGAAATGTAATATTCTTTCATAAAGTTTGCTTATGGTTTGTAGTAGGCAGATTGGACGGTAAGATTTTGCATTTTTTTCTGGTTTACCATTTTTTAAAAAGAAGATGACTAAAGCTTTTTTCCATTTTTTTGGAAAGTAGCCCGATTTATATAATTTGTTAAGTAATTTTAAAATTAAATTTGGGCAGTATTCAATCAGGTAGTTTGTAATTTTTGGGTCTATTCTGTCTGATCCAAATGGGAATAGGGACAGGAAAAGCCACACTCCAGACGAGCCAAATAAGGCTTATCGACACCAAAGGGTCAATGTGGAGTGAGGAGAATACCTCTCTACATCCAGCGAAAACCACAGCCAACAGAGCGTACTGGCCAAACCATCCAGGGTCGAAAGAGCCAAAAATTTATTTATATTAAAAACAGAGGTACATAAAGAGGAAGCATAATTCCTTTTGAGCATTTACATGAAAATAAATACATAGAAATATAAATTTAAAATACAAATAAATTCCAAGTAAACATAAACATCATTTTGAATACAAAGAAATATAATTTTTTTTTTTTTTAAACATAACAAGACTTAAATTTCAAAATACAAACAAAAAAGATAATAACTTATTAAGAATTATACTGTATGTATAATTTTTATAATAAATTTCCTAAAACTAAGTGAATAATATAAACATAATAATTTCTTTAATAACAACAAATTTTGAAAATTCACTTAGAAGAAGATATTCATTTTAACCAGAAATAAACAAATGTATTTGCATGAATTCTTCATGAACTTTAAATTTTGAGACATGCCAAAATAAAATAAGCAATATATAAATAAAAAAAAGAAAAAACTAGTCAAAACTAGTAATTGCTATATGTATACAATAAATAATAAACAGTTGCAGTTAATATTGATACCATTAAAAATTTGTTAATTAATAATTGTAATAAGAGTAGAGAAGCCAAACCCTGACCAGTCTCAAGGCTAAAAGGTACTAAAAATAAATGAGTATTTTCTATTTAATTCATTATAAATTTTATTAATAATATTTAACAACCGAAAACTGCCGTCAATTCTTTTGTAGTATTGAAGTATTGTTTCATTTGTTCCACGTTTTATATATTCATTACTATTTGAACAAGAAGACATTATAAAATGATGAGAATCACCCAATATACCACATGAGCAGTATGGGGTGTCTAGTTTACCTATTTTAAAAAGAAAAGATGGGAAGCTGCCCTGACCTGTTACAAAGTAATTGATAATATTGTTCTGGAAAATTTGATTAATTGAGATATTGTTTATAATATTATATGTATATCTACCTTTATCACAGAGGTTCCATGTTTCTTGCCATTTTTGTAAGAATTCTTTATTTAATTGTTTTTTAGTTATTGAAATAGGATATTTATAAGTTATTTTATTTTCTTCTTCCTTGATTGCCAACCCTGCCAAGAAGTCCGCCATTTCATTTCCTATTATTCCAATATGAGATTTTACCCAGCCTATTGAGATATTTTTATTTTGTATTTCATTGCAGATTGAGTGAATTTTGACTATTATATTTGATTTAGGGAAAACGTTGCATAGAGACTTGACGGCAGCCTGACTATCCGAGTAAATAACTATATTATTATAATTACTATCCTTGAACCATTCTAATATCTTTTGAATCGCCATTGCCTCTGACTGAAAAACAGAATTTAAGTTATTTAGAGCATGCATTCCTGTTTTAATTATTTTATGTTCTTTGAAAACCACAAAACCCAGACCTGTGCCCTCTTCCCTTTTGCTTCCATCTGTGAAAGCTTCTATTTCTGTCAAGTTTCTTGTTGGAAAACCCTCATCTATTCTAAGTATTTTTAAATTTTTTGGATATTTTCTAGAGTCGATTGAATATCTTGGTGATTTATAATCTAATTCTGTATAATTAATTTCGATGTTATCTATGGTTATATGTTGCCGATTAAATTTAATGTTGTAATTATTTACAAGTGCTTCTGCTTTTAAATTGATTGGTGCAATACCCGTAAGAACATTAAGTGCCAAATTAGAAACTGATTTGTAACATTTCAATATTTTAACCAGGAATTTTCTCTGAATAGATGAGAGTTTTCTTTTGCCGTGACAATTTAAAAATGGATACCAAATTTCAATTCCATAAACAATCTTGGGTTCCACAACTACTCTGTACCATGTTCTAATAGTGTCTGATGATACACCCCAATAAGCATTACCTACCTTTCTAATACCGGTTGAGAATTTTGTAATTTCATTGTTTAAATAAGTTAGGTGATCTATAAAGTTAAGTTTTCTGTCAATGTATATTCCCAGATATTTAATACTTTTATTGAATTTGATGCTTGAGCCCCCCATCTTTATGATTGGATATCTTCTCGAAAGGTCCCTGCCAAAAGCTATTGCTTGTGTTTTATTTGCCGAGACAGTTAGTTTTAGACTCTCGCTTATGCTACAGAAATTGTTGACTAGTATCTCCCCTGTATTTTCTATTTCTTTTCTTGTGTTTTCTGAGTACACTAGAACAAAATCGTCAGCATAAGCGAATAATTCACAATTAAAATCATCAAAATATTCTAAAATTTTGTTAGCTATTAGGTTCCACAACGTAGGACCTAGGCAAGAACCTTGTGGGCAACCCCTATTTATGTTGTAGAACCCAAGATCATTATTAATCTCATATCCTACTGATCTATTTTTTAGATAGCTATTTAGGGTTGCAAGTAAATTATAATTTAAATTGAATGAAGCTATTGTATTTCTTAATGTAGGCCAATCAACACTGTCAAAGGCCCCTGTAAAGTCAAAGGCAATAGCGATAGTATATTTAAAATTTTCTTTTCTTGTTTTAATTGTTTCTATCAGCCTTGCAACAGCCATTGCTGTGGTTCTCCCCTCTCTAAATCCAAACTGATTTACATGAAGCAAATTATTATTTTCTAGATGAAACATTAGTCTGAAATGTAATATTCTCTCATAAAGTTTACTAATGGTTTGTAGTAGGCAGATTGGGCGGTAAGATTTTGGATTTTTTTCTGGTTTACCATTTTTTAAAAAGAAGATGACTAAAGCTTTTTTCCATTTTTTTGGAAAGTAGCCTGATTTATATAATTTGTTTAGTAATTTTAAAATTAAATTTGGGCAGTATTCAATCAGGTAGTTTGTAATTTTTGGGTCTATTCTGTCTGATCCAGGTGCCTTTTTTTTCCCTTGCATTCTATTTGCTTCTATTAATTCTTGTATGTTAATTTCTTCATCTTCTAAATTATTGTAGAACTCTTCCTCATTCAGCTCTGTTGTAATGTAATAATGGCTTTCTATTAATTTTTTATAAATGTCTTCATAATTACTATCTAATGGCATACCTTCCAAAGAAGTATGAATAAGTGAGTTACTATTAAGTATTTTTTCTCTCGCAATTTCAAATGTTCGACCAAATTTATCCCTCATATTGTAGCAGTATTCTTTCCAGCTTTTCTTTTTAGCTTCTATTATATTTTTTTTATAGATTGCCCTTTCTTTATTATAAATAATTTTAGTTGATTGCTGACCATTTCTTTTAAATTTTTTGTATAGAGCGTTGATTTTATTTCGTTGTTGTCTGAGTTGAGGATTCCACCATTTTAGTTCTATGTTTGTTTTCCTTTTTTTAATCTTAAAATTATTATTACAAATACTGTATAATTTATTATAAAATTTATCCACAAATTGATCTATTTTATCTATGGTATCTAAATTTTCTATATTGTTAATTAACTTTTCTTCCATCTTCTTAAGTTCTTTTCCTAATTTTAATTTATTACAGTATTCACTTTTGTATCTATTTATTGTTCTAGGTATAATATCTATTGCTAATTCATAAGTGATAAATCTATGGTCTGAGTTGGATTCTGTTTCGTGCACCATCCAATTATTAATATAATTTGAAGATTGATTTGAGCCAATGGTAAGATCTGGATATCCGTAGTTACCAAGAAGGTGATATGTAGGTATATCATTTGGGTTATTGTAAATATTGTAGTCCAAAGTAGTACATAAGTCTATTATAATATCGCCTCTATTGTCATTTCTATTGTAGCCCCATTGATTATTTTTAGCATTAAAATCGCCTGAAATAATTACTATTTTATTGTGAAAATCAAATGACCAAGAATTTAAATCATAACAAAGATCTGAAGTTGGTGACGAATATTGAGAACCTAGAAATATTTTTTTGTTTTTGACTAGGATATTTATAATAATGACATTCTCAGATGATAAGGTTTCATTGCAGATGATTCTATTGTCTCTTATTATAATTCCCGCTGTGCTATTTTTAGACATAAAAGTTTGCCAGTTTATAGGAATGCCCATAATTTTATTGTCTTTTTTATAAAAATCTTGTATTAGAGCTATGTCTATTGAATGATCCATTATAAATTTTATAAGTTGTGAAGTTGCGGCCCTACAGTTATTTAGATTAATTTGAACAATTTTTAATACTGACTGAGGTTGAATATGATCGTTATACATGATTATTTAAAACAATATTTTTGTATTTAATGAAAGTAGGGCATTCTTTATTGTCTGATCTATGATCGTAGTTTGTTGTGCAGTTTACGCATCTTGTTATTGTTTCGGAGCATGTTCTTGTATCGTGGTCTTTACCACATTTGCCACATTTTTCCTTATTATTGCAGTTTTTCGCCAAATGGCCAAAACCTTGGCACTTATTGCATCTATATACTGAGATGTATGGGGCTATACGTACTCTTATTAGATCAATTATTAGGTGACTTTTCCTTAAGAATATGTTTTTTGTAGCATTATCAACATCTAGAATTACATTTTTTTTATTGTTTTTACCTATGAAGCATCTTACTATATCAATTTCTTTACCATCTGTATTATTTTCAATTTCTTCCTTAAGAGAGTTTTCTTCTAAATCATCAGGGATGCCAAAAATGATGTATCTGTGTTTGCGCTGTTTATTAATCTTAACTGTACCCATATTCTTAATGTTCTCATTATTTTCTATTTTCTCCTTTACTAAATCAAGGCTTTCTTTATTTTTCATTTTTATAATTACCCTATTAGGTCTTGCCAGTATTATGTCTTTAGGTTTGTAGCTTTCAAAGATCTCTTTGTTTTTTCGAAGTGCATCTCTATAAGAAACGGCCCCTGACTCATTATTTGTATCAATAATTATAACTTGTTCTTCATTATTGGTCATATTTGCTGAGTTTCTTGTAGGTTGTTCCAAAGTATTATCACAGATCTGTTTTCCTAATTTAACCATAGACTCTTCAATTTCTTCTGTTTTTTTATTCAAGTTTTCAGTTATAGTTTCAAGACCTCTAGTAACTTCCGTTAGATTTTTTTCTAAAGATTCAACTAAATTTTCTCTATATTTGTCAGTAGTTTCTTCCAAAATTTGTAATCTGGAGTCGAAATTTTTTGTTACTTTATCGTATACATTATTAGATGCTATCAGACATGCTTTTTCTTTTTCTGCATTAATGCATGTCATCATAATTTTTAAGCACTTCTTATTGATATCCTTCATGATCTCTTTACCCACTTTTTTACTAGCCTTGTTGGCCTCACTTAGAATCAAGTCAATGTCAAGAATGCTCTTTTTAATTTTTAAAATGAAATCTGATTGATAATCATCAAAAATTTCTGTGAAGGGAAAAGTTTCAGAATCATCTTCTATAAATGCACTTTCCTTTGTCTTTTCTTTTGTTTTTTGACTCATTTTGTATCTTAGAAATTAGATTTTTACAAAAGCCTATTCAAATATTTTAAAGTAATCTTAAACAATTAATACTGAAATTAATATTATTGGCGAAAAAATAGTTGGCGGAAAACTTCACAAGAATTGATTCAAATAAAAACCATTTAAAGTACTATAGAAATATTAAAATACTATCCAAAAGCTAAAACAGCATTGTAGAAATTTAAATTTTGGCGATAGATTGGCTTAAAAATTAAAACACAGTTACTAGAAATTCTCTTAGATAAAATAATAGCTTAAAATGAGAAATGAAAACAATGTATCTTTTAAGTAATTTAAAAAGTAAATAAAATTGAAGATTAGAACATGTAAAAATAAAAATTTGGCGAAAAATAAATAAAAATATTGGCTTAAAAATTATTGGCGAAAAATTTTCACAAAATAGAATCAAATAAAAATCACTTAAAATACTATAGTGATAATTGAATACTAACCAAAAGCTAAAACAACATTATAATATTGAAGATTTTGGCGATAAGTTGGCATAAAAACAGTTATCGTTAAAACTCTTACTTAAAATAATAGTTTAAAAAGAGAAATGATATTATAGTAAGTTTTAAATAACCAAGAGTAAAAGAAAGGTAGAATAAAGCAATTAATATAAAAATATTAATACCAGTGAAAACGAAGGTCTAAATGTCTTTAAAAGTCAATTAATATCCTTTGGCATGGAGAGACCAATGTTCATTATATCACCAACACATTCGTTGATTGTTTTGCAACTTTCTTGTAATTGAAGTTATTTTCAGTGTTAATAATTCCTAGGTCCGAAAATTCCAGGTATGGTATTAATTTCAACGCAGAGGAGCACAGTTAGAATTTCTTGGCGACGGATTGGCGTATTCAAGTTAGTTGTAAGTAGTAATAAAAGGTTATAGGAACTTCTGAGCGTGATCCCTTTGGCGATTGTTGAGGCAGCTTCTAAGTAAACAATGGCGACTTCATAAAATTTAAAATGCGAGTTCTTCTAGAAATTATTAAGTATGTTATTTTTCAAGCTTTTAAAGAAGATACCTAGGCTTGTGATGGTCCAAATTTCATAAAATTGATCTCCTGTTGAAATAATATTATGGTTTAAAATAATAAAGCTGGTTTTAAGAAGGCCACTATTAAAAACTTGAAGTTGATAAAAGTCCGTTGTTCAGTTCAATATGCAGATTTGAAAAATAAATAGAATTTCGCTAATAACTTCTAGAAAAATGGTTATAAAAACTTGAAAATTTCAGAGAATAAAGATTTTAGTTAGTTAAACAAAGTAATAACACTTTTAAGATCCAAAACTAAAAATTAACGCATAAAAATATTTAAAAAGCAAGAGCTCATCAAAAGCGACCACAACAGTGATAACGTATAGTAGATATATAATGGGAATAGGGACAGAAAATGCCCACGCTCCCGGCGAACCCCGCAGGGTTTATCGCCGCCCGTGGGCCCAGGGGAAGCGGAGAGTAGCTCCATCCACCACCAGCGCAAACCCAGCCTCAGGACCAGGCCCGCGCGAACCAGACGAGGTCCAAAGACCCTAACTTTATTAATAAATTTATTTTACATAGCATACATATTGATCCAACAAAGGATGCCACAGCATAAATATAAACAAAACAAAGGGAAAACCCTTGTGAAACAAGACAGAATAACATTACATGAGACCCATTCCTCAATGAGAAATGCAAAAGTAAAAAAAAAAAAAAAAAAAGTATATAATTATAATCAAGTAACCGTACTACTAGCACAGTACATAGATAAGAATACAGTTGGATACCACCGACTGTACTACTAATACAAGCCAGCTGTATACTAAGGCTTTGCTACCTATAGAGCAATTAATACACTAAATTACAGTCACTACCGGAAATAGTACTCACAGACACAGCCGTGCCTACTGAAAGTAAAACACAACTGATCAATGTTATTGGTGCAAATACAGCACCAGCTCACAGCTATACAAAATAGTAGCCGTTCACAAAGTCTTACAGTAGAGTCTATACAGAGTAGAGCAAGCGAGGAGTATATAACACACTCAGTATACATCAGTTATACAAGAGTTGACTATAACAATTTAGCAAGCATATTCTTACAAAGCCACTAAGTACCAATAGATAACACTTAATCCTAATACATACTACATAAACAATACTGGTATACATACACTAAACACTATACATCCTGAAATACATACACTATACAGATAATACCATAGATATGCCCTATGGGTCCTACAGTACAGAAATTTAATTGTTATCTCATTACGATTACCTAGCGCGAAGCGTTACATAAGAACAGCATTACATAAGTTAAGCGTTACATAAAGAGCACTAGTTAATATATACCTGTGCTTGACAATTAAGAAATTCTTGACAAAGTACTAGAGAGATATACACGTTAGTTCTTTCATTATACACAGTACAAGTAGAGCACACTAATACTTCTTCAAATAGATATACTGTTTATCGCGTTACTGTTACAGCGCACTATTCATTACATAAGAAAGAACAATGTACACACTATTTTAAAATATACTAATGCATGGCAAATAAGGAACTAAGGCAAAGTTCTAAGAGATATACATACTAGTTCTTTCAGTATACACAGTACCATAAGTACATAGTAATTCTTACTTCTAGTTTTATATACAATATATTTCTTACGCACCAAAAGGTTCAATAGCAAGGGATAAAACATCACCATACCTTAATTACCAGCACCATACTGACACAGAACGACACATTAAGAACTATACAGCACAGTGCAAAAAAAAAAGTTGAAACCCACTAGTATCCCTTACTAATACAGTGAAAATTCTATTACAGTACACTATACATTGCATAAAGGTACAACACGAGTTAGTATATTCTGATGCAAGACATTTTAAATAATTGTTCTAAAAGGATATTCACATTAAATCAAACCATTTATACAGCACAATTAATACACCATAATTCCTAATACACAAACACTGTATTTTTACACAGCGAAAAAGTACATTTAGCAAATTTTGATTCATTTTCGCATTACCAGTACAATGAAACCATAACCCTATTACATAAAACTATACGTTACATAGAGAGAGAACGCATTCAAATGCGAGGCATTTAAAAGAAACTATTTAGATGGTCTAAAAGGATATACACAGTGAATTCTTTCATTATACACAATACAATTAATACACATTAGTTCGTGCCTCTAAAATTATACATACTATGTTTCTTACACGGAACCCTATTACAAAGCACTATACACAGCCCAAAGAAAAATAGAAAAAACACTGTACATACCAGTTAAAATACACAGATACAAGACATTTTTAAGAAACTAGGTTAAGATTCCAGAATAATGTACATAGTAATTCTTGCGGTTTACACTATACAATTTATACCCAATAATTCTTACAGGACAATAATCAATATCTACCAAACACCTTGCACAGTCAAACACAATATACCCTAGAACTAAACCCTAAGCACATTACCAAAGCAATATACCGTGCACACCAAAAAAATACACAGTTGCATGAATCAGTAAATAGCATTAAAACCTTGAATTTCACAAGCCCATTAGTATACCCATTACACCCCACAGTACATTAAGTTTATTTTAATATCGCAATACTAGTACGAATAAAGATCCTATCACTGTACACTATACATTGCTTAAAGTTAAAACACTGTGCACGCTAGTTAATATATTCTAATGCGAAACTTTTAAAAGAAGCTAAATAATTGTTCTAAAAGGATATTCACGTTAGATCATTCCGTATACACAATACAATTAATACACCATAATTCTTACTTCCTAGTATATAAACACTGTATTTATACACAGCGAAAAAGTACATTTAGCAAAATTTACCCATTTATCACAATACTTATACAGTAAAACTTAGACCCTATTACTGAACAATATACATTACATAGAGGAAGAACACATACTAGTGCAAGGCATTTAAAAGAAGGTACATAAATGTTCTAAAGATATACACAGTGGATTCTTTCATTATACTCCGTACCGTGAAAACTCTTTAATTCATACCTCTAGAGATATACATGCTTTATTTCATATCCGAAACCCTAATACAAAGCACCATACATAACCCATAGGAAAAACACTGTATACACTAGTTAAAATACACAGATGCAAGACATTTTTTAAAGGGACTAGGTTAAGATTCTAATATGATGTACACAGTACTTCTTACAGTAAGCACTATACAATTTATACCCAATAATTCTTACAAAACATTAATCAATATCTACTAATCACCTTGTACAATCAAACACAATATATCCTAGAACTAAACCCTGTACGCATTACCAATAGCAGTATACAGTGCATGCCCGATAAGATACACAAATACATGAGTCAGTAAATAGCATTAAAACCTTAAATATCACAAGCCCATAAATATACCCATTTCAACTCACAGTACAGAGAGTTTATTTTATTGTCACGATACTAGTACAAATAAAGAGCCTAATACAGTACATTAATACAGATGCATAAATGTAAAACGCTGTACACACTAGTTAATATATCCTAGTGCAAGACATTAAGTAGGACCCAAGTAATTGTTCTAAAAGTATATACACGTTAGATCATTCCGTATACACAATACAGTTAATACACCGTAATTCATACTTCCCAAAGTGTAGACACTGTATCTGTGCTCAACATAAAAGTTCATTTAGCAAAATTTGATTAATTAACACAGTACTAATACAGTAAAACTAAGACCCTATTACAAGACACGATACAGTACATAGAGGAAGAACACTTACTGATGCAAGACATTTTAAAAGAAACTGCATAGAAGTTCTAAACAAATATACACAGTGGATTCTTTCATTATACACAGTACCATTAATACACATAATTCATGCCTCTAAAAATATACACACTATATTTCTTACACAATACCCTATTACTAAACACTATACATAACCAGTAACACTGTACACACTAGTTAAAATACACAGATACAAGACATATTATAAAGGGTCTAAGTTAAAAGTCTAAGATGATATACACAGTAATTCCTACACTATTCACAATACAGTTGATACCCAATAATTCTTACTTCTTAATAAAAATATATTATCATTCTTACAATACGGAAAAGTACAATTAAAGAGAGATCAAGACCTCACTATTCCATTAATATAGCACTATACATGACACAATACAAAACAAAATATAGAAACAGGGGGCGCATACAGTTACAAAATCCATGTCAACTTAGATAATTATTTTCATAATATTTACATTAATATACACAATGTTATATTACCAGTTTTTAGACAAGACCAAAGTTCCCTTGCCGAAAAAGGTACAATGTCTAAAAAGTACTAAAAATAAAAGAATATAACCCATTTAAGTCATTATAAATCTTAGAAATTATACGTATGTTATATGGACTATTGTCAATTCTTTTATAATAGGCCAATAAAGATTCTTTAGTTCTACGTTTAATATAAGTAGGACTGACCTGACACTTATTCATGACAAAATGGTGAGAGTCCCCCAAAGCCCCACAATCGCAGTTGGGTGATCCCAATTTCCCAATTTTGAACAAGAACGATGGGAAACTGCCCTGGCAGGTGGCGAAATAATTAATTATATTATTTTTAAATATTAGATCAAATGAAACTTTTTCAACAATGTTAAATGTGAACCTACCCTTCTCAGAGTTCACCCACTGATTCTGCCAATTCTCAAGTATTAACCTTTTCATGTTTTCTTTTATCAGTGAGACCGGGTAACCCAATTGTAACTTATTTTCGTCAGAATCATTCGCCATCCCGGCCAGTGCATCCGCCATCTCATTACCTAGTATACCAATATGTGCCTTTACCCAGCCTATCCTAATAAGGCGACTAGGGTGGGCATTACACAATTGGTGAATTCCAACCACGATCGGAGACTTGGGGTATACGTTACTCAGAGACTTAATCACGGCTTGGCTATCCGTGAAAATATTCATACTTCCATAATTAGTCAACATAAACCATTCTAATAATTTCTTGATAGCCATGGCTTCCGCCTGAAAAACCGAGTTATATTTACTCAACGGAAACATACCTGTACTTACTATATCGTTCTTATTAAAAGCCACGTAACCGGAACCCACTAGCCCGTCTCTCTTGCTACCATCCGTGTAAGCGTCAATATCAACCTTGCTCATGATTGGGAACCCTGTCCCGATCTCAAAAAGATCTAAGTTTTTCGGGTAGCTCCTGGAGTCAATTGTATACCTAGGTGGTTTTTGTTCAAGATCTTGTATTCCTACGTATATGTCTTCGATATAGAGAGAGAGCTGTTGGGTCCGCATACTATGGATTTCCATTAGATGTTGTATTCTTGTTTCTATAGGTGCCACCCCCGTCAAGGCATATAACGCCATATTCGATACGGATCTATAACATTTCAAAATTTTGACTAAAAATTTTCTTTGAATCGAAACCAGTTTGCGTCGGCCATGGCTATTCATGTTCGGGTACCAAGCCTGAACTGCATAAAGTAGTTTGGGTTCGACCACAGCGCTATACCAGTCCCTTATAGTATTAGAGGAGACTCCCCAATAGGAGTTTCCCACCCTTCTAATACCTGTTATAAAGTTTGTGATTTCATCATTTAAATAATGCATATGATCCAAAAAGTTAATATTTCTATCGATTATTACTCCTAAATACTTAAATGACTTATTTATTTTAATATTAGCATTATTGACTTTTATTATGGGATATCTTCTCGATAAATCCCGTCCAAATACTACTGCTTGTGTCTTAGTGGTAGAAATTGTTAGTTGTAGAGCCGCACTGCAATCCCAAAATTTCTGAGCTAACTGTGTTCCTTTATTCTCTATGTCCATACGGGAGTTGCCAGATAAGACCAATACGAAGTCGTCCGCGTAGGCAATTAGATCACAATCATCGTTGTCAAAGCTATTTAGTATCTTGTTCGCAACTAGGTTCCATAAAGTTGGACCCAGGCAAGAACCCTGCGGACAACCCCTGTCGATCCCATAGGCATAAAAAAACCCCTCCATAAGGTAGCCAACCTCCCTGTTACAAAGATAACTACCTAAAATATTCTCCAGTGAACCATCAAGATTTAAATTAGTTATTATTCCTTTCAAAATATGCCAATCCACATTATCAAAGGCACCAGTGAAATCAAATGATATTGCCAAGGAGTATTTATTATACTGATTTCTTGTTTTGATAATTTGTATTAAACGTTCTACAGCCATAGTTGTATTCCTGTTTTCTCTAAATCCGTACTGATTCATATGCAGACCATTATTATTTTCAAGGAAGTAACTAAGCCTAAAATTAATTATCCTTTCAAAGATTTTACTTAAAGATTGCAATAAACATACTGGACGATATGAATTGGGGTTAGTGGCAATCTTATTCTTTTTAACAAAAAATATTACTTGTGCCTGTTTCCATTTCTTTGGAAAATAACCCAATTCTAACAGCTTATTCAGCATTCCCAGTATTAGTGGTTGACAATAAGTAATCAAATATCTTGTAATTCTTGGGTCTATTTTGTCGGTTCCAGGAGCCTTATTCAATGCTTGCATGTTCATCGCCTGGATGAGCTCTCTAGTACCAATTTTACTATCCTTTAAATCTCTTCTTACCCCATATTCAGTTATCTTCTCGTTAGTAATACTAAAGTGGGACTCTATAAGTTTTTTATATATGTCCTCATAATTAGTATCAAGAGGCATACCATCCAGTGCTATATGTATCAAAGAGCCCCTATCAAAGCTCTTATCCCTAGCTATATCAAAAGTTCTACCATATTTCTCTCCACTCCAACTACAATACCTTTTCCAACTGTCCTGTTTTGCCTGTAAGATTTTCTTTTTATAAACTGCTCTCTCACGTCCATAAACAGTCCGAATAGACTGGTCACCGGTTCTCTTGAATTTCTTATACAAGGCATTGACCTTATTCCTCCTAGATCTTAAATCCGGATTCCACCATACCAGCTTCAATTTATTTCCTGTCTTTCTATATTTAAAGTTATTATCACAAATTCTCCACATCTCCGTATAAAAATCATCTAAAAATTTATCTACTTCTTCTATTGTTTCAATATTACATAGAAGATCCAGTACTTTCCCCTCCAAGTCCTTCAAGTTACTTATCAATTTTCCCTTTTTACAGTATTTACTTTTATATCTCTTTAAGTCACTTTTCACATATTCAGCTACTAAATCATATGTTATGTACCGATGATCTGAATTACTCTCAGTCGCGTGAACCCTCCAGTTCCGTACTCTATCTAACATAATGTTAGAACCGATCGTTAAGTCGGGGTAACCATATTTGCCCAACAGATGGTAGGTTGGAATGTCATTGGGGTTATTAAAAATTCTGTAGTCAAGAGTTGTACATAAGTCTATAATAGCATCCCCCCTAGCATCATTTCTATTATAACCCCATAAGTTATTTTTTGCATTAAAGTCACCCGAGACAATAATATTTTTGTTATGAAAATCGTACGCCCAACCTCCCAAGTCCACATTAATATCTGAAGTGGGGGAAGAGTATTGCGAGCCTATAAAGATTCTCTCTTGTTTTACCATTATACTAATTACCACTACATTATCACAAGATACCACCTCATTACAAATCAGAGAGTTATTAGTCACCAGTATAGCTGACGTAGAATTGTTCGAAGTAAACACTTGCCAACCCGACGGCACACCAGTTATTTTACCGTCTCTTTTATAGAAGTCCTGTATAAGGGCTATATCAATATTGTTCTCCATAATAAAATTTACCAGTTGTGGAGTTGCTGCCCTGCAATTATTAAGGTTAATTTGCACCAACCCAAGAACTGACCGAAGCCCAGTAATGTTATCCATGATGTTTATCGATAAGCGTTGCCTTGTAGGCAACAAAAGCAGGGCAGTCTCTAGCGTCAGACCTATGATCCTGTTTTTCTTTACAGTTTACGCACTTTGTTAAAGAAGAGTCGCATTTCCTCGTATCGTGGTCTCCACCACAGCCGCCACATCTTTCTTTGTTTCTACACGTCGGGGCAATGTGTCCATAACCCTGACATCTAAAGCATCTAGTTATAGATACGTACTGCGCAACCCTGACTCTTACAAAGTCCAGAACCAAATTGGGCTTCTTAATCAAGATCCCCTTGGATATGTTATCTACATCTATTATCACATTTTTTCGATTGTTTTTCCCCACAAAGGCTTTTACCATCTCAATTTCTCTGCCCTCTAGAGCCCTCTCTATCTCTACCTTTATTTCCCTTTCTTCCAGATCCTCAGGTACTCCAAATATAATCATTCTATTTTTTCTCTGTTTATTAATCTTGACCACTCCCTTATCCTTCATTTCTCCACTCTTTTCCAGGTTATTCTTTACCCTTTGAAGGTTTTCTCTGTCTTTCATCTTTATTATTATTCTATTGGGTCTGGCCACAATTATATCGTTCGGTCTATTATCTTCGAAAACGTTCTTGTTTTTCCTCAAAGCATCTCTATACGAGATAGCTCCCTTTTCCTCTTTTGTATCAATTATTAACAATTGTTCTTCCTCTTTCATATCTTCCCTAGTTATTATTGGATACTCCTGATTCTTCTCGGTTATTAACTTCTTAAGCTCAATCATATCCTCTTCAATCCTATGTGAACTCTTCTCTATGTTGTCCTGCATTCTCTCAAAGACCTCTACCTTAGCCATGAGATATGAATGGTTCTTTTCCACCTTTATGCAAGATGTCAACATCTTTAGGCATCTTCTATTGACCTCTTTGTTTAAGCTTTTAGTTACTTTTCTACCCTCCGATTCCCTCAGGAGTTTCTCTATCTCGCCCATTTCCCTTCTCATTCTTAATATGAAGTCCGATGTGTAAGTATCCAGCAAGTCATCTATCGAATCAACTTCATCTAACTCTTCACCCTCCGCCAGTTCCCTTGGATACTCCTGTACTCTCTGAGTCATCTCTGATTACATAAGGACCCGAACAAATGAAATGCTATCTCGCTCAACCACTAGGTACCAGATATAAACCAATCGGCAAGACTAAACTACACCTATGACTTTAAATACACTAAATTTAAGAGTACACTTATATACAGAACAAAAAATTACACCAATAAACAATACATGAAACAAATCACACTGTTATAATATTTACAATATATACAATACAAAATTTTAATACACAAGCCATATAGCAACTATGCAAGAGAAGGCGCAGGCTCACCTAATTGCGAACGCCGTTCTAATAGAATGAACTCCAATAATGAGTCGTCGTCGTCGTCCCCGGAATAAATTACAATAATACAGATACCAGGTGGACTACAACACTCAAGCAGTTTCACTTTGAATCGATGACGCCCGAATTCAAAAATAATCGTCGTCGACGCTGCCGGAAAAATATCAATTTACAAGGCCTCCAACTCTTGCATCGCCCATTCTTTCCTTCAGGCTACGCAAACGATTTACCAATTCAAAACCGAATGTCGTCGTCGACGCCAAGATTATTACAATATGGACACTCAGCTAAATCCACCAGCAATCACCAAGGATTCGCAATCAGAACCAATACATACAATCCCAAAGTCCTCTCAACTCTCGTTGTTAGCGAGATCAGAAATCCCTTACGGTTCTCAATGAGAGGCCAGGGAGAAGGGGCGTCTTCGCTGCAATGGCGGACAGCACCAAAACAAAATAAACAAACAGTAACAGCAAAAATTTCAAATGCAGATATCTCACCCTGTATAGAACCAATTTTCTCGACTAAGGTGTCATTTTCTTCGCTATTTCTCCTAGAAGCCTTTTAACCTGGTTTCAATTTCATAAAGAAATTTCTTTAAACTTAAGACTTTCCACTTCAGTACTGCTGTTAGTCCTAAGCATTCACAGAGGAAAACTGACTAATTCTCAATTAAAACACCTTTTAATATATATTTTTCACCTTCATTTGATTCCTTCCATAGTAATAGCACTTTATAGTCAAATCTGTAGCATCAATTGTTACTTATACAACTTATATTTCGACAAAAAGAAGAGCTTGAAAACATGCGCACCATACAACATGGATGCAACATTGGAACTAATGGGAATAGGGACAGAAAAAGCCCACACTTCCGACGTACAATAAAAGAGTTTACCGCCGCATAAGCCAAAGGGAAGTGGGGAGAACACAATCCACACACTAGCGAAAACAACAGCCCAGACCGAACTCAGCGAATCCATTGGAGATCGAAGACCCTAAATTTTATTTAGACATTTCAAAAATTCATAATACATAATATAAAACAAATTTTGATACATAAGATAACAGTTCCAAAATAATAATACAGAATTCATATAGTTATTATTTTAACATATTTTCAAATCCAACAATTTATCAACAAAACAAACTGTATACATATAAAGTTCAATTGTTAATACAATTTTGAAAACAAAACATCATACATAATTTAGAATGCAATACATTTAGAACGACATAAACAAATATTTATAAAATTTTGACAAGCTGTATAGTATAGAATTTTGTCCTAATTAAAGTCAATTAGCAATTTTTGTATGGAGTAATGGAATAATAAAACACTCACTACAATGAGTACAAAAATTAATTTTTAAGTCATGATGATAAACACATCTGTGTTATAACTAATTTTAAACAGATATCATAATGAAGTTGTTACAGATTACATAAAAATAAAATAGTTAACACATATTTGAAAGGTATATGGCACAATGCGTGATAAAATAAAACAACAAAGCAAGAAAATTATTAAAATTATTCAAGAATTAAAATGTACTGAAAATGAAAGAGTATTTTGTATTTAATTCGTTATAAATTTTCTTTATAATTTTCAAGTATCTAACATTATTATCAATTCTTGTATAGTAATTCAAAACTGTTTCATTATTACTTTTTTTAATAAATAATGTACTATATAAGCATTTATTCATACTGTAATGATGTGCATCTCCTGTGGAACCGCATTCACAGTTTGGTGTATTTAATTTACCTAATTTAAATAGAAATGATGGAAAACTTCCTTGTCCAGTAACGAAATAGTTAATGATATTATTTTTAAACATTAGATTAAATGAGACTTTTTTAATGATATCATAAGTAAATCTACCCTTATCTGAATTTTCCCATTTTGCCTGCCAATTTTCAAGTATGTTCTTTTTCATATTATTTTTAATTATTGATAAGGGATACTTTACACAAGTCATATTATCTTCAAGAGTATTTGCCATCCCAGCCAATGTATCAGCCATTTCATTCCCTAAAATGCCTATATGCGATTTAACCCAACCAATATTAATTTTCAGATGAGGGTAGTCTCTACATAGATTCTGGATATTTACTATAATAGGTGACTTAGGATATATATTTTCTAATGATTTAACTACAGCCTGACTATCCGTGAAAATGTTAATACTATTGTAGTTAGAATTAATAAACCATTCTAATAATTTTAATATAGACAAAGCCTCTGCCTGAAAAACTGAATTATTATTATTTAGTTTAAACATACCTGTATCAATTATTCGATTGTTATAAAATATTACATATCCTAAGCCCACTAGACCATCCCTCTTGCTCCCGTCAGTATATGCTTCAATTTCTGTTTTAACTTTTATTGGATATCCCTCGCCTATTTCATATATTTCTAAGTTTTTAGGATACATTCTTGAATCTATTAGGTATTTTATTGTTTTTGCTTCCAAATTATTACAATTTATGCATATTTCATCTATTGATAATTCTAATTGATTATTCCACATTTTATAAATCTTTATCAGTTCTTCAATTTTTAAATCTATTGGAGCCACACCCGAAAGTGCGTACAAAGCCATATTTGATACCGATTTGTAACATTTTAATACTTTCACTAAGAATTTACGTTGAACAGATAATAATTTTCGACGTCCATGACTATTTAGGTATTTATACCAACATTGAATTCCGTACAAGATTTTAGCTTCAACTACTGCATTGTACCATACCCTTATTGTTTCTGAAGAAACTCCCCAATAGTTATTGCCAACCTTTTTAATACCTGTTATAAATTTACATATTTCAACATTGAGGTAGTTTACATGTTTTAAGAAATTTAAATTATTATCTATTATAATTCCTAAATATTTAAAAGATTTATCGAATTTTAGATTTGCTCCATTTATTTTTATTACCGGATATCTTCTTGAGAGATCTTTTCCAAATACTACAGCACATGTTTTCTGAATAGATATTGAGAGATTAAGATTATTACTACATTCAACAAATTTATTAACAAGTTCCGTTCCCTTTTTTTCTATAATTTTTCTATTATTTCCTGAAAATACTAAGACAAAGTCATCTGCATAAGCAATAAGATCACAGTCTTCATTGTTGAAATTCTCCAGGATTTTATTAGCTATAAGATTCCATAAAGTAGGTCCCAAGCATGATCCTTGAGGACATCCTTTGTCAATACCAAATGATTTAAATTTTCCATCTATTTTATATCCCACTCTTCTATTACAAAGGTAGCTGCTTAGAATCATTTCAATTGGTTTATTGATTTTTAAATCGTGTATCGTCTCTTTTAAAATTTGCCAATTTACGTTATCGAAAGCGCCTGAAAAATCAAAAGAAATGGTAATTGTATATTTGAAATCTTTTTTCCTGTTATTAATTATGTTCAGTAAACGATCGATTGCCATAGTAGTATTACGTTTCTCTCTAAAACCATATTGATTTTTGTGAAGTCCATTACTATTTTCTAGATGATGTATAAGTCTGAAATTTATTATTCTCTCAAAAATTTTGCTTAATGTTTGCAGAAGACATACTGGACGATATGAAATTGTACTTGTGGCTATTTTATTTTTCTTTACAAAAAAAAGTACTTCAGCTTGTTTCCATACTTTTGGAAAGTATCCAAGTTCTAAAATTTTATTGAAAGTTCCTAAGATAAGTTTTGGACAAAATCTTATTAGGTAGTTGGTTATTTGAGGGTCGATCTTGTCAGTACCAGGAGCTTTATTTAGTGATTGTAATTTCATTGCTTGAACAAGTTCTTTATGATCAATTGTGTTATCTTCTATTAAGTGTTCCATCTTTCTTTCTGTTATAATTTCATCTGTTAGGTTGAAATGAGACTCAATTAGTTTCTTATAGATATCTTCGTATGTGGTATCTATTGGCATGCCATCTAGTTTAATATGTATCAGTGAATTATTATTAAAGCTATTATCCCTCGCAATGTCAAAGGTTCTGCCATAGCAATCTCCACATCTATTACAATAGTTTTGCCAACTTTCCTTTTTTGCTTGTAGAATTTTCTTTTTGTAAATAGCTCTTTCTCTACTGTAAATAATTTTTGTCGTTTGATTATTTGTTCTTTTAAATTTTCTATATAGGGCATGTACTTTATTTCTTTGAGCTCGTAAATCTTTGTTCCACCATGTGAGTTCTATTTTTTTTCCTATATTTTTTAATTTGAAACTATTATCACAGATTTCCCAAACTTCTTCATAAAATTTTTCAAAGAATTTGTCTAATGTTTCTATTGAATCAATCTCATTTATTTTTTCAATTAATTTTAGTTCTAAATTTTTCATATTTCTTTTTAGTTTAGAAATGTTGCAAAATTTACTTTTGTATCTAACTTGTGTTCTAGTTATATAGTTAGTTGAGATTTCATAAGTAATATATCTGTGATCTGAGTTGCTTTCTATTTCGTGTACTTTCCAGTTTTTTACCATGTTTGAAGTCATATTTGAGCCAATTGTTAAGTCTGGGAAACCATAATTTCCTAATAAATGATATGTAGGGATATCTGAGGCATTGTTGAAAATTCTGTAGTCTAAAGTTGTACATAAATTTATAATAGTATCCCCCCTAAAGTCATTCCTATTGTAACCCCAAGAATCATTTTTGGCATTAAAGTCTCCAGAAATTATGAATTTACTATTGTGAAAGTCATTTGCCCATTTATATAAATCCTCTTCAAGATTAGAGGTTGGGGAAGAATATTGTGAGCCAAGAAAGAATTTTTCATTTTTAACTAGAATACTAATAATGATTATATTGTCAAAAGATACTACTTCATTGCAAATTAGTGATTGGTTAATTATTAAAATAGCTGAATTTGAATTTTTCGAAGTAAAAGTTTGCCAAATTGAAGGAATACCAGAAATTTTATTGTCTCTTTTATAATAATCTTGAATTAAAGCTATATCAATTTTGTTTTCCATAATAAAATTTGTTAATTGTGGAGTTGCTGCCCTGCAATTATTAAGATTAATTTGAACAACACGAATATCTGACTGAACTAATAAATTACTTTCCATTAATATTATTTAATAATTTTGCCTTATAGGCAGTAAATGCAGGGCAGTTCTTTGCATCTGATCTGTGATCATTATTTTCTTTACAGTTTATGCATTTTGTAATGGATGAATCGCATTTTCTAGTGTCATGGTTATTGCCACATTTTCCACATTGTTCCATTTTTTTACAGTTTATTGCTATGTGGCCGAATCCTTGACAGCGGTAGCATCTGTTAATAGCTATGTAAGGTGCTATTCTCACTCTTACAAAGTCTAGAATCAAGTTCTGTTTTCTCGTGAGAATTATTTTAGATGTGCTGTCTACGTCGATTATTGCATTAAGTAAGTTATTCCTACCTTTAAAAATCTTTATAATATCAATATCTCTTCCCTCCAGGTTATTTTCTATTTCCTCTTTGATTATCTTTTCATCAATATCTTCTGGTATCCCAAAGATGATGAATCTGTTTTTTTTTTGTTTGTTAATCCTAAATTTGCCTATATCTCGCATTTGTTCGTTTTTTTCCAAATTTTCTTTAACCTTCTGAAGATTCTCTCGTTCACTCATTTTGACAATTAATCTATTAGGTCTTGTTATTATTATGTCTTTAGGTTTATGTTCTTGAAATACCATTTTATTTTTTCTGAGAATGTCTCTGAACGTGATCGCACCCTTCTCTTCTATTGTTTCTATAATTAGTACTTGTTCATCTTCTGTATTCTGAATGGTTTTACCTAAGTTTGGGAAATCTTTATCATTAATTATAGGGAATGAACAATTTTTTTCTTCTATCAGCTTTTTAATATTTGTTATATTTTTATCCAAATTTTCACAATTTAGACTAAATTTTTCATCTATTTTAGTATTAATATCCAAAGAAATTGATTCAATCTCCTTGTTAAGTTCTATTTTATTTTTAGTTAGAACTTCTTCTAAATTTTCTTTATTTCTTACAATATTTTCTTCTATAGTTTGTAATCGAGTATCGAAGTTGCTAGTGACTTCTCTATAGACATTATTTTTCGCTGATAGGCAAGCGTATTCTTTATCTGCGTTAATGCATGAAATCATCAATTTTAAGCATTTCTTGTTTATATCCTTTATTAGATCTTTACCGACTTTACGACCAGCTTTATTAGCCTCACTAAGTATTAAGTCTATATCAAGAATATTCTGTTTAATCCTTAATATAAAGTCGGATTTATATTCATCAAATATATCCTGAAACGGAAAATTGTCTGTGTCTAGCTCCAAGAAGTCTTTAGTCTTATCTTTCCCTTTTTGACTCATATTTGACACATAAAGGTATAAAACACTTACATATAATAAAATAATTAAATAAATAAGACTTTAAATAAAAATTAATTAAGCATTCAAAAATGTAATGTACACAAACAACAAAAAGAAATAATCAAAGCATTAAATAGTACTCCTAAGATTATAAAAGTATGTTAAATAAATATTAAAGCTTATCTAAATCATAACAAAACAAAACATTAATAATTTAAATTATTGGCGAAAAAATTTCTTAATAATAAAAACGTATTATAACAAGTATATACTAGTTACAGATATAAATTAAAAATTAATGCATAACCAAAATAAAATGAAAGTAAATTATTGTTTCAATAAAATAACAGAAAGTGAATAATATATAAAAATATCTTGTCGTTCTTTCAATTTTCCTTCAAAGTTAAACCTGTATTAATTTTCTTTGAGAAGTACTACAGTAAATATTGGCGAGATAATAAACTTTAAATTATTATAGATGATGGCGATATAAACTACCTTATATAAAGTCAATAATTACTAGTTAAAATAAAGCACAGTAAGTATAGTATTCTTCTAGAAAATTAAAAACAATATCCACAGTTCTAAATAACTTATCGAAAATAAACCTTTATATAAATATTGGCGAGCTTGTAATTGTGCCTTGTTAGTATTAAATGAAGCCAAAAAATACGTTACTTCAGAAACTTGGCGAAAATCTTTTTGGCGATGGAAAATGGCTATCAGAACAGAAGGTCTAAAATGCAAAATAAAACCCAGAGAAAAGCGTAATTTTCAGTTCTTGCAAAATATTGGCGAGATTCTAACTATAAATGTAAAATTAGATTAACGAAAAGAGTACAGCAGATTCTTCAAAATAAACAGGATACACTTGTGATATCTTCTAATTCAGAATAGGTAAAGCTTCATAAAGTTTATTGTAAACAACTGTTTGATGTTTGAAGGCTGTTATGAACAAATTATTAAAAAAGTTTAAAATACGTTAAAAAGAAGTTCTATTTAACGATAAAATATTTCTAATTCTCTTATCAAGGCAGACCAGTGTTGATAATTCTTCAAATAAAACAAAGATTAATAAATCAGTTATAAACTTGTGAGTTATTTTCAAATATCTTCAGAAAATTAAAAGTTGAGCCAATTGGCGCAAAAAATTAAAACATTGTTGAAATTAAAGGCGTCTCATAAAACGTTGAAAATTTTAACAGGTAAACAAAATAAATATTTTAAACTTCAGAAAAAGATATCTTCACTTGTAGTAATCCAAATTTCAGAATGTTGATGTCTTATTAAACAGAAAAATATGGAGAATCTTCTCAGAGTGGTTTTAAAGCTGTAAAGTTTAAATTTCCAAAAAGTTGAAAATACGTTTGAAGAGTTGATGATCCAATTTTAAAATCTTTAGAATTTCATCAATAAAATTCGAAATAATGTCTCAGGAACGATGAAAAATTCACTAATTAAAGAGAACAATTTAGTTTCAGAACGAAGTAAATTTCACAGTTCTACAAGCAAAAATAACGCAAAAATTAATAAAAACTCAGGAGCACTATAAAAACGCCGCAACAGTGTTAATAAACATAGTAACATATAAATGGGAATAGGGACAGTTGGGAATCTCGTTAATCCATTCATGCACGTCACTAATTAGATGCCCCTCAGGGGGTTTACCTTCTTTAGGTAAACACGGGTGTCGCCATCCCGAGGTACCCCAGCGAACTATCTCTCCTTTCCTTTTTCCTCTCCTCTCTTCCTTTACTTTTTCTTTATATAGAAGTAAGGATCTTACTTTTCTCTCCATAAAAGGACACACGTGGATCACGGCTCTGCAGATAAGAACTGACACATGGCCCACCAGGGCCAACCTGGCTCGTGCGTCGTCTGAACGCCTTACTCGGGGTTGTCGGCTCTGCCGATTCCCCACCGAGACATCTCCTCAGTCGCTGTCCTGGCACTAAACGTGCCAGGATCGCAAGCCATGACCGGGTCGTTAAACTCTTAGCGCATAGGTGCGGGGGTGTTGGCTGGAAGGTTCAAATTGAACCCAAGTTCTCCACCAAACTAGGCCATTGCTTAGTACCTGACATTATAGCCTACAACGGCGAACGCGCCGTTGTGGTTGATGTCACAATCCTCTACGAGACGAATGACCCGGAACTATTTAAATTGGCTGCTGCTAGGAAAGTCGAGAAGTACTCGGTCATACGAGATTTGGTGATATCCAAAAGGTATGGCAACGTGGCGAGCTTTCGCGGATTTGTGATTGGATGCAGGGGAGCATGGCGCGAAAAGGTTAACAGGGACGTCATGGTGGATCTCGCCATTAAATCCGAACCCTTTGAAGGCGCTCTCTGTCGTCGCGTCCTCTACATGTCCTGTGACATTCTTCGCCGCCTAGGGGATGGCTGGGTCACTCCCTAAGTGTTCCAGATCTCGAACACTTTTCGTAAGTCTCGGTCATGCAGATTGTAAAAAACTGAGCACGCTGGTCTCACAACCAGCACGTCTTGAGATCCTTAAAGACCACACAGCCCTTTTTAGGGCTTTCCAACGGCCCTTTTATGAGCTCCCCAACGGCCCTTTTCAGAGCCAACATTGGCCCTTTTCGGGGCCCCAAACAGCCCTTCTTAGGACTCCCTGGAAGTCCCCTTCGGGGCTTCCACTACCAGCTCTTTTTAAGAGCTACGAGTTCCCAAGTCTCGGGCGTGCACCAGCCATGGTACCGAGCATAAAGCCTTCAGGTAATTATTCTGAAGCCACGGACCGGTCTCGCAAACCGGATGCCATGTTTGCTTGATACTAGTTATCAAGTCGCGGCACACCCGAGGCTAGGTGGCGGGCTCCCGGTGTCTCAGATGAGTGCTAACAGCACTAAGGTCACTAAGCCTCTAGGAAAGTCTCGGTCATGCACCATGCAGCAACTGAGCGAAAGACTTCGGCACTACCGCCGAAGCAAGCGTGTGGGGATAGGCATGCCCATCACGCTTTGACGATAATATGCAGTTCAGGAGGGTACTTGGCTACACCCCGCTGGTTCCACGTGGTGGGTCTTACTTCTCTGACGAAAGAAGTAAGGATCTTACTTTTCTCTCCATAAAAGGACACACGTGGATCACGGCTCTGCAGATAAGAACTGACACATGGCCCACCAGGGCCAACCTGGCTCGTGCGTCGTCTGAACGCCTTACTCGGGGTTGTCGGCTCTGCCGATTCCCCACCGAGACGTTGAGACATCTCCTCAGTCGCTGTCCTGGCACTAAACGTGCCAGGATCGCAAGCCATGACCGGGTCGTTAAACTCTTAGCGCATAGGTGCGGGGGTGTTGGCTGGAAGGTTCAAATTGAACCCAAGTTCTCCACCAAACTAGGCCATTGCTTAGTACCTGACATTATAGCCTACAAAAGCGAACGCGCCGTTGTGGTTGATGTCACAATCCCCTACGAGACAAATGACCCGGAACTCTTTAAATTGGCTGCTGCTAGGAAAGTCGAGAAGTACTCGGTCATACGAGATTTGGTGATATCCAAAAGGTATGGCAACGTGGCGAGCTTTCGCGGATTTGTGATTGGATGCAGGGGAGCATGGCCCGAAAAGGTTAACAGGGACGTCATGGTGGATTTCGCCATTAAATCCGAACCCTTTGAAGGCGCTCTCTGTCGTCGCGTCCTCTACATGTCCTGTGACATTCTTCGCCACCTAGGGGATGGCTGGGTCACTCCCTAAGTGTTCCAGATCTCGAACACTTTTCGTAAGTCTCGGTCATGCAGATTGTAAAAAACTGAGCACGCTGGTCTCACAACCAGCACGTCTTGAGGTCCTTAAAGACCACACAGCCCTTTTTAGGGCTTTCCAACGGCCATTTTCAGAGCCAACATTGGCCCTTAGGGCTCCCTGGAAGTCCCCTTCGGGGCTTCCACTACCAGCTCTTTTTAAGAGCTACGAGTTCCCAAGTCTCGGGCGTGCACCAGCCATGGTACCGAGCATAAAGCCTTCAGGTATTTATCCTGAAGCCACGGACCGGTCTCGCAAACAGGATGCCATGTTTGCTTGATACTAGTTATCAAGTCGCCGCACACCCGAGGCTAGGTGGCGGGCTCCCGGTGTCTCAGATGAGTGCTAACAGCACTAAGGTCACTAAGCCTCTAGGAAAGTCTCGGTCATGCACCATGCAGCAACTGAGCGAAAGACTTCGGCACTACCGCCGAAGCAAGCGTGTGGGGATAGGCATGCCCATCACGCTTTGACGATAATATGCAGTTCAGGAGGGTACTTGGCTACACCCCGCTGGTTCCACGTGGTGGGTCTTACTTCTCTGACGAAAGAAGTAAGGATCTTACTTTTCTCTCCATAAAAGGACACACGTGGATCACGGGTCTGCAGATAAGAACTGACACATGGCCCACCAGGGCCAACCTGGCTCGTGCGTCGTCTGAACGCCTTACTCGGGGTTGTCGGCTCTGCCGATTCCCCACCGAGACGTTGAGACATCTCCTCAGTCGCTGTCCTGGCACTAAACGTGCCAGGATCGCAAGCCATGACCGGGTCGTTAAACTCTTAGCGCATAGGTGCGGGGGTGTTGGCTGGAAGGTTCAAATTGAACCCAAGTTCTCCACCAAACTAGGCCATTGCTTAGTACCTGACATTATAGCCTATAACGGCGAACGCGCCGTTGTGGTTGATGTCACAATCCCCTACGAGACTCCCCTCAGGGGGTTTACCTTCTTTAGGTAAACACGGGTGTCGCAATCCCGAGGTACCCCAGCGAACTTTCCCTCCTTTCCCTTTTCTTCTCCTCTTGTCCTTCTACTTTTACCTTTTTTTCTCCCTCGTTGCGGTTACCTCTTCGGAGGTGAGGGCTCCTCATCAGAAGCTGTAGCCATTCTGTGCTTCTAGCTTCTAATGGCGATCAACTGCCCACGTGTTTGCCGTGCGTGGAGACCCGTGTCCCAGGAAATGGGGATCCTGGTAGTTGAGGGGTTTTATTCTTCGCCATAATGTGGGCTTTAGTAAGATAACTCTCCAACACACTACTTTGGCCCTTGCTTCAGGTAAACGGGAGGTGCACATTGGTCCCGTGTGTACCAATCGGCTGGTCGGTTAGACATTGTTCACTGGCTCAGGGCTAAGCAACCGGTCATTGGCCGCGCGCGTATAGTTCCCGGTTAGCACTGGCGCAGTAACCGGCGTCCCCTTGTTGGGCTCCATGGTGGGTGGTGCCGCCGGGGACCGAACATACGGCCCATTTTTATGGATAACACAACCAAAGAAAGTACTAATCAACGTGCATCATCTAGATCATATAACATCAATCAAACTTCTCGCTTCTTTATAGTTAAGCGTACGGAAGGCAACTTCACCACTGTTTCACCTTTCCTCATTCAAAAATGTATAAATTCTGTTATAGGCCATGTGAAATCAATAAAGAAACTCCGTTCTGGTGACCTCCTTGTTGAAGTATTGACAGCAGTACAAGCTGCGCAGTTGTCTAAGATAAATATGTTTGGCAATATTGCTGTGTCCGTGGCTCCTCATGGATATTTGAACTCTTCGAGAGGAGTAATATCGGAGGCCGATCTCCTCCATACCCCCGAAGAGGAAATCCTGGAGCATCTACACGACCAACATGTGTCTGGTGTTCGTCGTATTAATATTCGTCGAGATGGGAAAGTGCTTCCAACGAAGCATCTCATCTTGACTTTCGACACACCAAAATTACCATCATTCCTTATTGCTGGGTACCTTCGGTGTCCCATCAGGCCCTACGTCCAGAACCCTCTCCGTTGCTTTCAGTGTCAACGTTTCGGACACTCGAAAGCATCGTGTCGTGGTTCCGTGGTCTGTGCCCAATGTGCCCAGCCTGACCATGCATCTGAGACCTGCACAAAGCCAGCTAAATGCGTCAACTGCCAAGGAGATCACACATCATACTCACGCTCCTGTCCAAAATGGATAGTTGAGAAAGAAATTCAGACCGTAAGAGCCAACAATAGTCTGTCATACTTAGAAGCGCGCAAACAGGTCGAGGCTAGAAGCCCTAGAGTTGGTGTTTCATACGCCTCTGTTGCCGCTTCCAAGAGAGTTATGTGTAACTCATCAACCCAAACGGAGCCTATTATTACAACCAATAAACCAAACAATAGTAAAACTCAAACAACCCAACCTTCAAAATCTAATTCACAACCTAATAAAACATCCCGTTCTTCCATCTCAAAACCTCCCATACCTAAACCAGCTATACATAAAAAATTAAAAAGTGCTGAAGTTGCAAAGCGAGTGAGTCATTCACGTAAGGTGAAAGACCCTCGCAATGTGGCGCGTATGGAGGAGGATTCCCTCCAAATTTGCGCGTCCAATTCGGATCTTTCTGATCCTGATGCTGGGGTGTCTATGGACACCTCAACTCTTCCACCTCGTGCTCCATCTCCCTCTTCCTCTTGATGGCGAGTTTAATTTCCTGGAACTGTCGCGGTTTCCGTAATAAACTATCAGATCTGAAGTCTTTGATCACAGATTACCATCCGGTCTGTGTCGCACTTCAGGAAACTTTCCTGAAGTCAGCGGACACGGCCAAATTACGTCGTTATAGTATTATTCGGAAGGACAATGTTTCGGGTGTGCGAGCGTCTGGAGGTGTTGCTCTCCTGACCTCTCACAGCTATCCCTACTCTGTCCTATCGTTAAATTCTCCACTTCAAGCGGTAGCAGTGCGTGTGCAGATGCGGAAATTAATTTCCGTGTGTGTAATATATCTGCCACCTAACGACGTTGTTGATCAAAGAACTCTCGACGACTTGGTGACTCAGCTTCCGGAACCTTTTGTTATACTTGGAGACTTTAATGCTCATAATGTTTTGTGGGGGAGTAGCTGTAACACCGCTCGAGGAAGGCAAGTGGAGCAGTTAATAACTGACCATAATCTTTGCCTCCTCAATAATGGTGATCCTACTCACTTTCACGAGCCATCTCGGACATTTCACATCATCGATCTTGCCATCTCTTCACCGTCAATCTTTCCAGCTTGCAACTTTTGGGTCGGGACAGATCTTCGCGGAAGTGACCATTTTCCTGTGTTTGTGTCACTATCCGGCACTGGATCCGTAGTCTGTCGCCCTGCGCGATTCAAATATGAGTCTGCGAACTGGTCGCGATTTACAGACATTGCAACCATTACCCAGGCTATGGTCGACGGTGATATCGATGATGCGGTTCGTCTTGTCTCCAACGTTATAATAGAAGCTGCCGATGCAGCCATTCCCAAGAGCTCACCTAATGGTCGAAGAAACTGGAAACCGTGGTGGAACCTTGAGTGTTCTGCAGCATTGAAAGTACAACGTAAAATGTGGGGTATATTTCGCCGATATCCCACCAATCCAAATTTCGTTGCTTTCAAGCAAGCAAGAGCTAACGCTCGTAGAGTGCGTCGACGTTGCCAGAGAGAGTCGTGGAAAAAGTACGTTTCGGAATTGACACCATCCACCCCCAGTAAACAGCTTTGGACGAAAGTAAAGAAATGCATAGGATTATATCCAGACCAGCCAATACCGTGCATTGTTCAAAATGGCGTTACACTTTCTACCTTAGAGGAAATAAGTAACGCCATTGGCAGCGCCTTCAGTTCAGTGTCGAGTGCGTCGTCGTATCCGACCACTTTCATGCGACACAAACTGCGTGCCGAGTCAAGACCTTTGCGTTTCGATACTCAGTCCGATCTGGCCTACAACTGCCCCTTTACGGAGAACGAGTTGGAGAATTGCCTTCGGCAGACTCGGATGACTTCCCCGGGTCCCGATGGCATTAGTTATGCTATGTTACAGCATCTCTCTCGCAGCTCGCTCCGTAATTTGCTGTATCTATTTAATAGAATCTGGGAGGAACATGCTTTTCCATCCTCTTGGCGTAGGGCAATAGTGATTCCTATTCCCAAACCGGGAAAGGATGCTTCTAGCCCTAACAACTACCGTCCAATTGCACTCACCAGCTGTTTATGCAAGCTGCTAGAACGAATGGTTAACAATCGGTTAGTGTATCAGTTAGAATCCCAGCTTTGTCTGTCACCTCTACAAAGCGGATTTCGGCGTGGCCGGTCCACGATGGATAATATCATAGCCTTAGAATCCGAAGCTCGCAATGCCTTTGTCAGAAGAAACCACTTAGTGTCTGTTTTCTTCGACATTGAAAAGGCTTATGACCGGACGTGGCGATATGGTATCCTTCGTGACCTTTATAATAACACCTTTCGTGGTCACTTGCCGATTTTCATTGCGAACTTCTTGTCACTACGAGAATTTCAAGTTCGCATTGGTACGACGCTTTCCGATGTTTACATTCAAGAAGAGGGAGTTCCTCAGGGCAGTGTATTGAGTGTTACACTGTTTTCCCTGAAAATTAATGGCATTTTACAGTGTTTGCCACCATCTGTTCGTGGCAATCTGTATGTCGACGACTTGCAGATCTCGTGTCAAGGTAAGGATATGCGTTACATCGAACGACAATTGCAAGCTTCAATATCTCGCATGATGACATGGTGTTCGGAGAACGGTTTTACGTTTTCGGCCGAAAAAACCTCTTGCGTGCATTTTTGTAAGCGCAGAGGTTTGCATCCTGACCCGCAAATATTCCTAGGTGAGTCCCTGATAGCCGTAGAGAACGTGGTTCGTTTCTTGGGCGTGTTGTTCGATTGTAAGTTAACTTTCCTTCCGCACGTAATGTATCTACGGCGGAAGTCTGAGCAGGCTCTAAACTTGCTGAAAGTTCTATCCAACACGTCCTGGGGAGCTGAGCGATCTACTATGCTCCGGGTTTATCGCGCGGTCATTCGATCGAAAATGGATTATGGATGCGCCGTGTACGGTTCCGCACGCTTTTCCGTGCTACGGAAACTGGACACAATTCATCATTCCGCCCTTCGAATCTGTTCTGGTGCTTTCAGAACATCTCCCGTAAAGAGTTTAAATGTCATCTGCGGTGAGTCTTCTTTACCATCTATTCGCAAGCAATTGTCGCTTCAGTTGTACTTCCGTATCCTCTCGCAACCCAATCACCCACTCCATTCTGCTCTACTCGACAGTCAGTTTGACCGACTTTTTGAAAATCGGCCATCTTGCATTCCACCTTTTGGACTTCGCATGAGGACGTTACTTACTTCGTCTCCGCTCTGTGATGTGGATGTCATGCTGCAACCGACTTTGCATTTTCCACCTTGGCGAAACCACAAGATTTCGTACTTGCGCCCTTTCCAGGGATTTGCAAAATCGAATACGGATCCTGTCATTTTTCGCCAGCTTTTTGCGTCGCACCTCGCTAGTTACCCTAACTATGTTGATGTTTATACCGACGGCTCGAAAACAGAAGATCATGTTGGATGTGCCTACGTCTGTGGCAGAGACGTTAGGAGCTATTCACTTCCCGACTGTTTTTCTGTCTTTTCAGCAGAGTTTGTGGCTGTACATAAAGCTCTGAAGTATATCTTCCGGCAGAGAGATAGGCGTTTTATAGTGTATACAGATTCCATCAGCGTTTTAGAGACTTTGGAGAATGGTGAAGTGTCACACTCCCATTCCCTTGTATCTCCGGTGTTGGATCTGCATCGTCGCCTCTGTCGTCGTGGCTTCAGTGTCCTTTTCTGCTGGGTGCCTGGTCATGTCGGCATATCGGGTAACGAGCAGGCAGATGCTGCGGCTAAAGGTGCTGTGCATCGGCTGAATCAGCATGTGCCTATCAGTGATGTGAAGTCCGCTGTGAAAAAGTTAATTATTAACGAATGGCAAGTTGATTGGGATCTGCAGGTTACTAATAAGCTGCGACAGGTTAAACCATGTATTGGTGCTTGGCCATCAGCTCAACTGCGTCGTGCAGACGTCATACTCACACGGTTGAGAATCGGGCATTCCCTTTTGACGCATCGACATTTGCTGATGGGTGAGGATGCCCCTCTCTGTCAACATTGTAAGGCTCCACTTTCGGTTGGACATATTTTGACGTCTTGCCCTTCGCTTCAAGCCCAGTATAATAGGTTTTTTGGCTCCAGTTCACCTATCTTATCTGAACTGCTGGGGGAGCCCCCCCATCCTGCTCTTTTTGCCTTCTTATTTTTTACTGGTTTTATACGCAGTCTGTGCTTTAGCAATTGATTTTATAGTTAAACTTTTATTGCCTTTTAGAAATCTATCTTATCTTTTTATCAATTTTATGTATCATCGTTTTTACCACCTTATATATCACCGTTTTTTATGACTTTTACATATCATCTTTCTATATTACCTTGTATATATCATTCTAACATGTTTATACATAATTTTTAGCATCCCTTTTATTCAGTTTTTTACGGTTACTCGTTTTTATATTTATTAGTGTTGGTTAGAAATCTGTTTTTTCACCGTTGGTTCGAGCGTGGCGACTGTTATGTAATCTGTTTTTGTTCTAGTCTTGTGTTTGGCGCTTTATGTCCTATTTTGGATCTTGCGCCATAAAACCCCAACCAACCAACCAACCAACCAACCCCTACGAGACAAATGACCCGGAACTCTTTAAATTGGCTGCTGCTAGGAAAGTCGAGAAGTACTCGGTCATACGAGATTTGGTGATATCCAAAAGGTATGGCAACGTGGCGAGCTTTCGCGGATTTGTGATTGGATGCAGGGGAGCATGGCCCGAAAAGGTTAACAGGGACGTCATGGTGGATCTCGCCATTAAATCCGAACCCTTTGAAGGCGCTCTCTGTCGTCGCGTCCTCTACATGTCCTGTGACATTCTTCGCCACCTAGGGGATGGCTGGGTCACTCCCTAAGTGTTCCAGATCTCGAACATTTTTCGTAAGTCTCGGTCATGCACCAGCCATGGTACCGAGCATAAAGCCTTCAGGTAATTATTCTGAAGCCACGGACCGGTCTCGCAAACCGGATGCCATGTTTGCTTGATACTAGTTATCAAGTCGCGGCACACCCGAGGCTAGGTGGCGGGCTCCCGGTGTCTCAGATGAGTGCTAACAGCACTAAGGTCACTAAGCCTCTAGGAAAGTCTCGGTCATGCACCATGCAGCAACTGAGCGAAAGACTTCGGCACTACCGCCGAAGCAAGCGTGTGGGGATAGGCATGCCCATCACGCTTTGACGATAATATGCAGTTCAGGAGGATACTTGGCTACACCCCGCTAGTTCCACGTGGTGGGTCTTACTTCTCTGACGAAAGAAGTAAGGATCTTACTTTTCTCTCCATAAAAGGACACACGTGGATCACGGCTCTGCAGATAAGAACTGACACATGGCCCACCAGGGCCAACCTGGCTCGTGCGTCGTCTGAACGCCTTACTCGGGGTTGTCGGCTCTGCCGATTCCCCACCGAGACGTTGAGACATCTCCTCAGTCGCTGTCCTGCAACTAAACGTGCCAGGATCGCAAGCCATGACCGGGTCGTTAAACTCTTAGCGCATAGCTGCGGGGGTGTTGGCTGGAAGGTTCAAATTGAACCCAAGTTCTCCACCAAACTAGGCCATTGCTTAGTACCTGACATTATAGCCTACAACGGCGAACGCGCCGTTGTGGTTGATGTCACAATCCCCTACGAGACAAATGACCCGGAACTCTTTAAATTGGCTGCTGCTAGGAAAGTCGAGAAGTACTCGGTCATACGAGATTTGGTGATATCCAAAAGGTATGGCAACGTGGCGAGCTTTCGCGGATTTGTGATTGGATGCAGGGGAGCATTTCCCGAAAAGGTTAACAGGGACGTCATGGTGGATTTCGCCATTAAATCCGAACCCTTTGAAGGCGCTCTCTGTCGTCGCGTCCTCTACATGTCCTGTGACATTCTTCGCCACCTAGGGGATGGCTGGGTCACTCCCTAAGTGTTCCAGATCTCGAACACTTTTCGTAAGTCTCGGTCATGCAGATTGTAAAAAACTGAGCACGCTGGTCTCACAACCAGCACGTCTTGAGGTCCTTAAAGACCACACAGCCCTTTTTAGGGCTTTCCAACGGCCATTTTCAGAGCCAACATTGGCCCTTAGGGCTCCCTGGAAGTCCCCTTCGGGGCTTCCACTACCAGCTCTTTTTAAGAGCTACGAGTTCCCAAGTCTCGGGCGTGCACCAGCCATGGTACCGAGCATAAATCCTTCAGGTATTTATCCTGAAGCCACGGACCGGTCTCGCAAACAGGATGCCATGTTTGCTTGATACTAGTTATCAAGTCGCCGCACACCCGAGGCTAGGTGGCGGGCTCCCGGTGTCTCAGATGAGTGCTAACAGCACTAAGGTCACTAAGCCTCTAGGAAAGTCTCGGTCATGCACCATGCAGCAACTGAGCGAAAGACTTCGGCACTACCGCCGAAGCAAGCGTGTGGGGATAGGCATGCCCATCACGCTTTGACGATAATATGCAGTTCAGGAGGGTACTTGGCTACACCCCGCTGGTTCCACGTGGTGGGTCTTACTTCTCTGACGAAAGAAGTAAGGATCTTACTTTTCTCTCCATAAAAGGACACACGTGGATCACGGCTCTGCAGATAAGAACTGACACATGGCCCACCAGGGCCAACTTGGCTCGTGCGTCGTCTGAACGCCTTACTCGGGGTTGTCGGCTCTGCCGATTCCCCACCGAGACGTTGAGACATCTCCTCAGTCGCTGTCCTGGCACTAAACGTGCCAGGATCGCAAGCCATGACCGGGTCGTTAAACTCTTAGCGCATAGGTGCGGGGGTGTTGGCTGGAAGGTTCAAATTGAACCCAAGTTCTCCACCAAACTAGGCCATTGCTTAGTACCTGACATTATAGCCTATAACGGCGAACGCGCCGTTGTGGTTGAGAAGGCAGTCCTGCAATGGTTTCATTTAGCAAGAGCATCTAACATTCCAATTTCCAGAGTGATATTTAAAGAAAATGCTATTATTCTGGCTGAAAAGTTTGGAATGCAAAATTTTCAGGCTTCGGCTGGTTGGCTAACAAAGTTCAAAGAAAGATACGGGCTTGTATTTAAAAGCATATCTGGCGAAAGTGGCTCCGTAGATGAAAAAATAGTGGATGAATGGAAAATAGTGCTGAAGGGGAAATTAGATGGATATGATGAGAACATATTCAATGCAGATGAGACGGGCCTATTCTACAATATGGTGCCTAATAAAACCTTAACGTATATGGGCGAAAAGTGTTTTGGTGGACAGTAAGGAAACACAGTAAGGAACGATTGACTGTTTTACTGTGCACTAATTCGGATGGGTCTGAGAAATTTCCACCACTAGTTATAGGCAAATCAAAGCAACCAAGGTGTTTTAAGAATATCACCAGGAAACCTTGTGAGTACCGCAATAACAATAAAGCGTGGATGACATCACAAATTTTTATTGACTGGATTAGAAAATTTGATGCAAAAATGCATCGAGAAAAGTGAAAAGTTTTACTTTTAATCGACCGATGCACTGCACATACTCCAAATATCCCTGGACCTACAAATTTGACTATCCATTTCTTACCAGCTAATTGCACTAGAAAGTTGTAGCCATTAGACCTGGGTATCATTCGCAGTGTGAAAGCATACTACAGAAAGTCTTTAATTAGGAAATTAATAAACAATTCGGCTGACAGTATAAAAATTAGAAAATTTCCAATCTTGGAAGCAATGCACATGCTAACATCAGCATGGAAAGAAGTTTCTTCATCCACAATAAAAAACTGCTTTCGCGTTGCTGGAATTCACAAATAACTTGTAGTGGAACTGCAAAGTACGGATGTAGAAATCAACGAAGATGACATTACCCCTGAAGAATGGAGAAGTCTTGTTGAAGATGAGGATGTTTCATTTCAAGATTTCTACAATTGTGATAAATATGTTTTAACAACAGATTTCAGAAATGTAGAACAAATTTATTAAGATATTGTAAACGAAAACACAGTGTCAAACGAAGAAGGTGAAGTTGAAGACACGGAAAACGAGACACTGCCACCGTCTTACACAGATGCAATTTCTGCTCTAGATGTTCTCCGACGCTATATTACATCGAAAATGGAAGGTGACTCATTTAACATTTTAGAAAATCTGGAAAAGAGAATAACGAAAACAAGGCGAATGAAGCAATCAACACTTTTCGAATTTTTTAAAACGTAATTTATTGTATTGTTTGTAGTCTTTTTTTTTCAATGTAATTTAAAATAACTTTTTGTGAATAAAATAATGATGATAATAAAAATAACATTTTTAAACACGCCAATATATTAAGAAATATATTGACAGTCCTAAACCTGTAAAGTGTGAAGGGAAATGTTATTTTTTCACAAATTCTGTTTAAGGACGATCTCTACTTAAGGATGATTTTTCACAGTCCCTTGAAAGTTGTTAAACAGAGAACCAACTGTATTTAAAATTTATTGAAAGATGCATATTATTATTCTATTTCAAAAATTATGTACAATCAATATCTGAAAAAAAGGGATATATCATCTACATTATAAGAGTGACAGTTTATTTACTTTTAAATCTAAAGGTTCAATCATTAATATTTTTAGCATTATATACATCATAAAAACATATTCATTCACACACAACAGCATGTTTGCATAAACAGCCATTTCTCATACACAAGTACATATTTCTTACTGTAGTACATACAGTAAAAACTGTTTATAAGAACACCGGTTATAAAAACATATCGCTTAAAAGAACAGAATTACTAGTTCTCAGCCAATTCTCATGTGTAATGATGGATATAAAATCCGGCTATAATAACATCGTTAATAAGAACATATCGAGTTTAATGACTTAAAATTATTTTTTTCTGGGAAAATAAATCGCTTATCAGAACATGTTAATTGTGAAAGGGACAGGAAGTAGCAGCACGTTGATCTTCAATCATTTTATCCATTTTTTATCTAAATAAAAACGGACTAAAATTAAGAAACTTCGAAAAAGTCCACATGCTGACATAGAAAAAGCCCATTTGGATTGGTTTAAGATTCAAAGGAGTGCCAACATTCCCCTAAGAGGACCAATTTTGCAAGCGAAAGAAATTGAATTTGCGAAGCTCTTTAAAAAACATGATTTCTTTTGTTCAACTTTGTTGATCCAGAGATTTCGGGAGAGGCATTCCATTGGGATCGGGAGAATCAGTGGAGAATCGAAGGATGTGCCACAAGGAGTTTCCGATAACTGGCTTAAAATCGTTTGGACTACGTGAAGAGAAGCTTATGAAGACCATGAAATCTTCAACGCCGATAAAACTGGCCTATTTTATAGGATGACCTTGGATAGGACGTTGCGTTTCGAACATGAAAACTGCAGTGGTGGTAAGGTTTCAAAAGAAAGAATAACAGTTAAGGTTGCTACAAATTTAACTGGAACTGAAAAATTGAAGCATTTAGTAATCGGGAAATACAAAAACCGAGGGCATTTAAAAATATAAAATCGCTGCCAGTTGATTATTACTCGAATTCTAAAGCTTGCATGACAGAAGAAATATTTGAAAACTGGTTACGGAAGTGGGACCAAGAACGTATTGGACAAAAAAGAAAGAGAATTATTTTTATTTTGGACAGTTGCCCAGACCATCCTTCGGTTCAAGGTCTTCATACCATTAAATTAACTCTTCTTCCTCCCAACACAACCTCCGTATTACAGCCTATGGACCAACGTGTCATAAAGTCCTTAAGAGTTCATTTAAGGAAGAACTTGATTCTACAGATCATCGACGATATTGAAAATAAGAAAGAACCAAAGATTTCAGTACTGGACCCTATCATCATGCTAGAAAAGGCCTGAAAAAATTTTAAACCTTTAATGATTTCGAACTGGGGCTTGTGGCGGCCCTGTGGTACAGCGCGCTGATTTTCGATGATGAGGGTGCTCGGATTGAATCCCGGCATCGCGCCACAATAAAACCCTTCGTTTGTGTCGTTTCGTCATAGAGGGTAATGCTGTCCGCCTATATGGTGCCCCCATAATAAAATGGACAGTAAACAACTGCATAGTATAGGGGAATGTTTGACAACAAATTCCTCCGCATTGGTTTAAAAAAATCGAATTGTTTCCGGCATGCTGGTTTTTGTTGACTGGTGGATCTTTTAAGTAGAAATTTATCAGGCATACAAAACTTGGATAACTTTAACTTTATTTTAAAACTTTAAACAAAATAATAAAGCTACTGACCAGCAGTATATCAAACAAATAATCACATCTATCTTGATGCTGACTGCAGCTTGCTTGTTGACTCACTGACCAAACTTGGCCTTTTAAATCATTATGTGAACACAAATCTGCATATACTGAAAAATATGTGCATGTGATGCCATTTGATTAAAAAGAAATTAAAACCCAGGGTTGAGGTGTACCTGACTTCAAATACTCAATCACTATTTGATGACCTCATACCTGGGAACCAATGAGTAATTAACAAACTATCAAATGACATCACATGCCTGTAATACTACAACTTCAACTTCCTGCAAATGAAAACATTTGCTGAGGTAAGTGAACAGCTCTTAGTATACAGCAGAAAATGAAGGTAATTATCAATTACAATTAATATTACAATTAAAACATATTTAATCTAAACAAATGTTATTTTATTTATACATTTATCTCTTTTGGACTGGATGTCAAGCCTGGGGAAAACCTATTAGGGATAAAATATACTTTATCTTTAACCCTTGGTGCTAACAATTTTCTTAGGGTTGAAAATCCTCCCATTTTTTAAACTGAAGACGCCAGAGATGAAATACTTCAAGACTGGGCTCGAGATTTGCCAATTGAACAAGATTCACTTCAGGAATATGAAGACATAGATTAGGAACTTGAAAATCATGGGAATATAACGGATGAAGATATTGTTGCAGCCTTAAATGCAGAGATTTCTGGCAGAGATGATGATATTAACGACAGTGCCAGTTCAGATCTTTTGAACGAGATTTCTTGCCCGAGTTTAAAAGAAATGTTTTCAGCAATCAATACTGTTAATACATTTTTATCTTGCAATGGCAATTTTGTGAAGGATGCGATAAAAAAAAAGCTGTCAAGGAACTTGTCGCGATAACCGAAAATTATTTTTATTTACAGAAAATACTAAACAAAAAATATTACTGACTATTATTCAGAAAATGAATAAACATGTAAAAACAAAATATTGCATTATGTATGTACATTCATAATAGCTACATAATTTTATTTATTTTTCTTTTTGACGTTTTTAGAACTATGAATTTGAAAAAGTTTAAAAATTCATACTTACATGAAAATAAGCAGTGTGTTTTTCCTTCATTGAACATGAAACTTTTAACCATTTTTTGAACGTCCTGTTTCAGGTGTAAATAGAAATTATGTGACAATGAATTTGGTATTTCCAGCAGTTTTAAGTTATCTATTGGATATAAAAACTATCGATTATAAGAACCAGTTTTTTAAGTCCCCTGGATGTTCTTATAAATGATTTGTACTGTATATAAAAGGACTAAAAAATCACTGCCATGTAGAAAATATTACAATTTGTAACCCTTATATTAATATAATTGTTCCAATAAGCAGGTGACTATTTGCAATGAACGTATTTCTGCTCTTTATTAAAATTGTACTCTTTATTAAGTATAAGTGAAGAATACTAAGGATGGGACAGCTGCTGTCTTTTGGGTCATGTTTTGTTCAATGAAAAAGCTCCAAAATGATCCATCTAGTAGAGTTGTACTTATAAAATAAAAACTAACTAGTTGGGACCTGTCAAAACATGATGGCTAGATAGTAAATAAATGTACATACACAAAATATACTCAACACATCATTGCCACATGTTGAAAAATGATAGACGTACAAGTAAAGTTTTTCCCCATCCATTAAAAAAAAAAAAACGCGGACGGGATGAAGCAATAGAAGTGATTTTCACCACCACGCCTACTGTGGTGACCGCATTGCAGAGTATCCAATAAGATAATTTAGCAGCGTGGTTTGCTGACGATGTATGCAAATTTTAGAAGGCGAAACGTTTTATATCAGCGGTGGATAGAATATCCAAATCAGTCGGCATGACAGCATCTATCAGTCGGTTCTCTTGTCCGAAAGAGTTATTTACTGAATATGGCAGTAATGCTTTTTACATTAGTCCAGATGGGACTTTCTTTTATGCTATATTATTTCAGTCATGTTTATATTTTTGGTTGCCGACATTTTTTACTTTTAAATAAAAGTCAGAGCTCTAGATTTCATTGCGTTTTTTTTTACTCTGCACTATACACCTCCATTTAATTTTTTATTACGGTGGTATATATCAAAAATCATAATAATGCGCAGAAAGAAATTAATGTGTTTAAGCGGCCTAGTGCTTAGAGAGTATCTAAAGCCAGATTTAAATATGTCACTGGGCATGTGCAGAAAGCTTTTTATTTTTTATTTATTGTAAATTATTGCTAACTGAACAGTGGGAAATAAACAATTTCTATGTAGTTGAATCTTATATTCCATAAACAAAATTATCGTAAAAATAAAAATGGCAGAGAGAGAGAGATCTAGAAAGACTCTTTGGAATAAACGTGTTTATCATTAAAACATGTCACACAGCATGCGCATAAACAGTTTCTAAAGCCAGATTTAAACATGCCACTGAGAATGCGCAGAAATCAATTTTTAATTGTAAATTATCGCTGAATAACAGAAATTACAGTTAGAAAAAAAAAATTTGACAAATTTACAGATTACAATCTTTTGTTTAAGACCAAAATGAAGTAAATTGATGCAGCAGTTTTCTCTCATGGACTGCCCAAAAAGTCAGCTTAGCAACTTAAATACAGTGGAATCTCGATCGATCGTTTTTCCGTATGTGTCGTTAATTTTATCCAGTCCCAACGATCATATTGCTTTGTTATGTTTCGGCATCTATCGTTTTTCCGCATTTATCGTTCGTTTCAATCGGTCCCTTGAAAAACGATAGATCGAGTTTCCACTGTATATAGATACTAACTTTTTTTCAATGGGCACACTTGTGATATGAATTCAGAGATAATTATTACTATTTATATTGACTAAATGTCAGCATCAAAAATTATTACAATAAAACACCTCATTAATAGACAAACATGGGATAGAAAAAAATTATCCATCAAATATGGTTATCCACAAAAGAGGGATTTTTGTTGAAATACTTTAATGAGGACTTAAAGAGATCGAGCTTAGAAATGTACAGCCAACCTTTCATAAAAAGATTAGAGTTAAAATTGTTATAGAAATGGTTATTTTGAATAGAAAATAGCATAATTCCTTCTCTCACTCTCTTTCTCTTTTTTTTCGGGGAGGGGGGGGATAATTCTGATGAATAATGACATCTTAAAACATCAAAGCATCCATTTAGGGGTTCTACACTTATTTAAAGAACTATAGAAATAGATCAAAATCTGGGGCGATCTGATGGGTACAAACTTAAAATGTACATACACAGCATTTCTGCCAGCTAGTTCTTATACATCTGAAAATGAGGTATGTCTTTAACTTAGAGGCATCCATTATATGGGGATTTACAGTACTATAAACTAGAAAATGGCACAATGCCTCCATCCCCCCTTTTTTTCTAATCTGATAGTGATACCTTGAAAGATCAAATCATCTATTTAAGGGTTCTACAAAAGAACTATAGAATTAAATTGTAGTGATAACTTATTTCATTTAATTTATAAGTGCATTTCATTCATTTACTGTATAATAGATGGCACCACCATTCAGTGTCATTTTATGTTGCACGACACCGATAGGTGGCGTGGCAGTATTGTATCCCGAGAATTCTCTCGATGCTCGCGAACACTTCGCTTGCTGCTGTATAACCGAAAGGTGATGTTCGGAGATTGAATAAATATTATTTTGTTAAGTTTTAAAATCTGTTTCCATCAATCTAATTCAGGCATCTAACCTGATAATAATGGTGACCTGGCAATACGCCCAAATAAAATAACGGACGCCTGGATTTATTTTCGCCTATATCGAAAGACAATATTTTCGCTGACCACGTGCTCACCAGTCTTCAACTATGACGCAAGAAGTCGGAGCAGTGAAAATACCGGTCTACAATTTCGCTGATCCTTCACTATGGTTCCTGATGTGCGAAGCTACGTTCGAATTAGGCACTCCGAAAGCTATATCGGAAAGCAAGACAAAGTTCAATTACATAGCATCTAATTTACCACCGGAAGCAGCTACCGTGGTACGGGACGTTATCGTCAACCCTCACAAGACCGACCCTTACGGTGTGTTGAAAAGGGAGCTGATAAGAAGAAGCGGTGAGTCATCCCATCAAGAAATCCGGAAACTTCTCGTCGGTGAACAGCTGGGAGATCGCAGACCTAGCGAACTGCTACGCGTCATGCGGCGGCGCGCCGAATCTTACAACGTGCCGGAGGAATTAATGATGGAACTTTTTCTACAACATTTGCCGACGCCCGTACAGTCAATCATCGCAGCAGTAACACCGTTAAGCCTAGAAAAGGCAGCGGACATCGCTGACAGAGTGATGGAAGTGACACCTATGCCGGTAAGTGCTTGTTCTGTTTCCTCAGTTCATTCCATTGAAGACCGATTGCTTGAGGAAATCAAAAAAATTAATACGCGGATAAATGAAATTTCGTTGCGTAGAGGTCGCAGTCCTCATCGCAACAGTGCGTCGCGTGCTCGTAGTAAATCACGATCCAAAACTTTCGCTAACTGTTGGTATCACCATAAGTTTAGCCATAATGCCAAGAAATGCGTTCCCCCGTGCAATTTTGAAAAAAACGACGACGGCCGGGTGTAGAGGCGACTACCACCTTGCCATTAAACTCTCGTCGCCTGTGTTGGAAGAATACTCACATACTTTTCTTTTTTACGGTTTTTTTTAAAGAAAAAAAGCTTAAGCAGGATGCAAATGGCGTCCTAAATATTTGTTTTATTTTGAGTTGCAAACGCACGTTCCATCGGCAGAGTTGAGAGATTTAGGTTCGCGCCAAACGATGTAATATTTGCCGATTGGTCGACGCCATTTGACGCAACCGCATGGAGGAGTGGCCAAGGATTTCATTTCAAGATATCAGAAATCGGTGTGGCAACGGCACCCGCAGGCGATTATGCAAAATAGCAAGAGTATATTTACTCGGCCCATGTGAGTACGGTCAGTGAGAGGGAGCGACAAGGCGCGTTTTCAGCTCGTTCGCCAGCCGCGACGCAGTGTTTTTTTAGCCCGCGAGAATGACGGTGTTTTTAGCGATAGAAGTTTAGCAGACTGGGAAAAGAGGATGTCGCTTTAAACCTAAAGTAAATTTTACCCTTTTCCTTAAGTTTTTTTAAATAGTCGCTAATTGTTCTCGAGGCAAAGCAGTGCGGGTATTACGAAGTGAGAAATTTTCCGTAATGCAACTTATGTGATAAATATGTTAGTTTTTAATCTGTCAAAAAATGACATCTAAATAAACGTTTTTTTAAAGAAACTTGCAAATTTTTACTCAAGTCTCGAAGAACCTTTTTTTACATAGCATTTTATGACGAAGGACTTTCTCCACTGTAGCACTTGGAAGCAGAATCATTTTTAACTGCTCCCGCCTTTTCGATAACAATGGTTATGGGCCCAGGTCACGGTAACGAGCCTAGAGTAAATGACCCCTGCAAGTTTTAGGGCCATTTGTCATATAGTGAAAGTGCTTTTTTGTCTTATCGAATATATTTTTACTAGAAGAAATTTTATATAGCTATACTAAGATTAGAGTAAGGTGACTGAGGGGGCTACTCGAAGAAATGGATACGAATAACTTAATAATTACTCCTCTGAATGAGGATAACTATGCAACATGGGTAACCGATATGAAAGTCCTACTCCTTAATAAAGAATGTTGGAGCGTCACCTGTAAAGAAGAAACCGAACCAACTGCAGAAGCTGCCGAAAAGGAAAAAAGAAGTTTCAAAAGTAAGCAGATAAAAGCCTTCACCTATATCTATTTATCAGTTAGTCCAGAGCTAAGACAAATCATTGAAGATACTACCGATCCGGTTGAAGCCTGGAGACGTCTAGAGCAACATCACCGACCTGACTCCCGAGCACGCATAATCCAGCTAAACGACCAATTCTTTTCGTGTCGACCGACCGAGGGAGAAAGCATCGATATGTACGCAGCACGTTTAAGAAGAATTTTTCAAGAACTTTCCGATGCGGGTGAACCTGTATCAGAGTTTCACAAGTCATTTCAACTTATCAGACACCTACCAAGGAAGTATGACGGAATTATTCAACAGATTTACCGATGGCCCAAGACTGACTTCATTTTCAGTAAGATTATCACCGAATTAAGAGCTGAGGAATCCCGTACCAAGCTGAGGGAAGTAGACGAGGAGGCGATGATCGCTACGTCATCATCACTCGCGGCGAAGCCAAGATCCCGACGAGGTCAACAATCGACGACGAAGAAGCAGACTGAGAGGAGACCGAGGAGCGAGACTCCGCGACGTCAAAAGACCATCAGATGTTACAGATGTCATCAAGTTGGAATCTACGCGAGGAACTGTAAGAGTAAGCCGCTTAATTCTCAGAGTAAAACCAACGCCAAAGGTAAGCAAAAGAACTTTTTAGAAACTAATCTGTTAACGGAGGCCAACTCCAGCGAGAGACTGATTCCAGAAAGCGCCTGGATTGTAGACTCAGCAGCAACTAATCATTTCTGTCGCGATAAATCTATGTTTGTTGAAATGAATAATGTTAACAACCAATATTTTTCCGTAGCAATTGCAAACGTTAAATGTCCTATAGAAGGGATAGGAAAGGTTAGATTTAGTATAGGCAAAGGTTAGATTTAGTATAGGTTAGATTTTGATAGACAAGAAAACTTCTGTCTATCAAATGTTTATTTTTGCCCTAAACTAACACGTAATCTCCTCGCCTGTAACATATTAGATGAAAGAGAACTTTCATTTGTAGGCAAAAATGGGAAAATTACAGTCTATAAGAAAAATGGGGAGAAACTGTTTATAGCTGAAAAATGTGCAGGTTTATACATAGTAAACCCGACCTACCCGAAAAACAGAGAAATAACTAATCCTGTTGGTTTATGCACGCAGTTAAACAAATTTAAAAATTGGCATGAAAATTATGCCCACATTAACTCCCAATACATTAAAGATACATTTAAAGCAGGAAGTGTCCGTGGTGTACCTTCAACTAATATAAAGATTCCAGATTGTAAAGTATGTAAAGAAGCGAAAAGTAAGAGAATAACCTTTAAACCTCTTTATAAGATTCGCTCATCTGAACCACTGGAACTTCTTCACTTAGATTTATGTGGCCCAATGCCAGTAGAATCGCGAGAAGGTCATAGATACTTTTTAACTATTACGGATGAGTATTCACGCAAAACCACAGTATACCCATTAAAAAGGAAATCTCAAGTTTTCGAAACCTTTGACCGATTCAGACGTAGAGCAGAACGTTTTATAGGTAAAAATATTAAAAGCGTAAGGTCTGATAATGGTATGGAATTTGCCAATGAAAAATTTCGGAAAACATTTGAGGAGCTTGGTATACGGCATGAATTTTCTAACCCTTATACGCCTGAGCAAAATAGCGTGGCGGAACGTATTAATTATACTGCCGTTGACGGCATTAGAGCGCTACTAAAGGATAGCGGGTTAGGAGAAGAATTTTGGGCGGAAGCATTAATGCACTACATATATTCGTGGAATAGAATAAATCACAAAGGCCGTGATAAAACACCATTCGAACTATACGGAGGAAAACCACCCTCAATTAAACACTTAAGGCAATTTGGTACAAAAGCATATGTAAATACCCCTAAACAACTTAGACATAAATTAGAAATGAGAGCTAAAGTTGGAATTTTAGTGGGATATGCACATAACATCCGTGGTTATAGAATTTGGATACCAAATGAAAATAAGATTGTAGAGACTATTAATGTAAAATTTGAAAATGAGCGACCCCAGAGTGCTAAGTACTCAAATCCAAAAGTGGAAGCCGTCCTGGAACCCCACCAAACAAAATTTCAGTTAGAAACGGACAACGAGGAAGCCGAAGATGTGGCAACTCCTGTAAGGACTCATGATAGCACTCTTGCTGACCCCGGTCCTAGTACAAGGGGGGAAACCTTAGCCGAAAGCTCACAGAGTGAGAATGAATCAGACTCAGAATAAAGTGATAGTCTAGATTCAGAATCGCGAAGGCCAATAATTTGGATTAGAAAGGCAGTACCAAGAAAAACAGGTAAACGTATAGATATATATTATTATGCAAAAGGAAGACCAGATAGACTTCGCTCACTAGAAGATGTTCGTAAATTTTGTATAACTCACGACTTTCCATTTAACCCTGACCAATTTTGTTTTAAAGGAGATAATCAATATAGTGGCATTGTTTAAATGGATAATAGTGAAGAAATAAACTTTACGGAATCATGACTAGAACATGAGGTAAAAATTCCCAATAATTTTGAGGAAGCCTGTAATTCACCCCAGAGGGGGGAATGGCTAAAAGCCATGAAAAACGAACTTAAGGATATGCAAGAAAGGGGTGTATGGGAATTAATTGAAAAACGACCAAATGAAAAGGTAATAGGAAACCGATGGGTATATACTTTAAAAGTCAATGAATTAGGTAAAATTGAACGCTACAAAGCTCGTTTAGTAGCACATGGATTTAGACAAATCCAAGGAATTTCATTTGAGGAAGTATTTAGCCCAGTTGTAAACTTTTCAATTATAAGAATGTTTTTTTCAATTTTCATATGTCATTACCATTGGGAACATGTACAGTGTGATATTCCTTGTGCTTACTTATACGCTCCCCTAAAACAGCATATTTTAATGAAACAACCCCAGGGATTTGAGGAAAACCCTGACTTAGTTTGTCATCTTAAGAAAGCTGTTTACGGTCTTAAACAAAGTGGGAGGGAGTGGTATTTTAAAATGCACGAAGTTTTAAGTAAAAAAGGATTTAAGAAATTACAGTGGTGTAATTGTGCATACACCTATGAGGGAAATGTAGCATTAGTCCTTTATGTCGACGACATAGTAATATTTGGAAGCAATTCCGAATGGATAGGAAAAGTCATTAAAATATTAAAATCTGAATTTGACATCAAAGTTTTGGGAAAAACGCGTAAACTATTAGGTGTAGAGTTTGTAGAGAATGAATTTAAAATTTTTATACATCAACACAGTTTCATCCATAAATTGTGTAACGAGTATAAAAAATACTCATTCCCCATCTCCTCACTACCGATAACTAAAGGAACTGTATTTTCGAAAACGCAGTGTCCCGAAAATAAAATTGAAATTCAGGAAATGACCCGATATCCCTATCGCAATCTCATCGGAAGCTTAGCTTACTTAGCAAATAAGACTAGACCGGACATAATGTATGCAGTAAACATTTTCTCACAGTATCAAGAAAATCCTGGCCTGACACACTGGGAAGGTTTGTTAAAATTACTCGGTTACATAAAATATACTTCGCATTTTCAACTTGACCTTTCAAAGGTCAAAACCACGAATCTGAAGGCATACTCCGATGCAGACTACGCAACTAATAAAGATGATAGGACATCGATGGGAGGTCAAATTGTATTTTTAGATCAATCCCCGATATCCTGGCGATCATTCAAAATTAAAAGTATTTGTCTCAGTAGTATGGAATCAGAGTTCGTAGCGCTTACAGAGACAACTAAAGAACTTACGTGGTTAAAAAGAATATTAAGTGATTGTGTTGAAAATATAGAATCTTTAAAGAATACGAATACGTGTATACTGTATGGCGATAATCAGGCATCATTAGATTTCGTAAAATCACCTATTGAAAATAGTAGAACGAAACATATTGACATAAAATTGTTTTTCATACGTGATTTAGTATACAAGGAATTATTCGAGCTTAAGTATATCCCAAGTAAAGCTAACCTTGCTGACTTATTTACAAAAGCCTCATGTAAATTTAAATTAAAACAATTTAATGAAATTATATTTAAATCCATTTATAAACCTTAAATTTAACTTATTAAACTATTGCAGAAATATCGGAAACAGAAATCGGAGTGTTTATTATTTATTTTGCTTATTAGTTCGAAGTTAATATTATTTAAGGGGGGAGGATTTAAAATAAAACTTTTTCATGACATACCACGAAGGTTAATGTCAAAATATAATCATTGTAAATTTTTATATATATTTGTAATTTTTGTGATACGGATATATATGTATATTCAAACATGGACTTTAACAAATGTGAAGTTGAAATTTTTTGTAATTTTTCACATTTAATTTTTTTTAACCTGTCAGGCATGACAGGATATCTAATGGTTTACAAAATTGTATGGAAGTAAAAATTTTGTTATTATATATATAAAAAAAATTTTTTTTTAAATGTATAGCAGTTCCATCTTCAAGAAAGAAACTTTTGTGTAAGAAGATACAATTATGTTGAAATTATTATTCTTTATTTGTGAACCAACTTAGATGTTCCTGGAAGATGTAAAATGTTATTGAAACTGATATACATTTATAACTTTATTTTTCCTGTAAAAGTTGCATTACGTTAGAAAGCTTTTTTTATTTTTAAGTAAAAAAGATGAGGGGGAATTTTTGGAAGAATACTCACATACTTTTCTTTTTTACGGTTTTTTTTTAAAGAAAAAAAGCTTAAGCAGGATGCAAATGGCGTCCTAAATATTTGTTTTATTTTGAGTTGCTAACGCACGTTCCATCGGCAGAGTTGAGAGATTTAGGTTCGCGCCAAACGATGTAATATTTGCCGATTGGTCGACGCCATTTGACGCAACCGCATGGAGGAGTGGCCAAGGATTTCATTTCAAGATATCAGAAATCGGTGTGGCAACGGCACCCGCAGGCGATTATGCAAAATAGCAAGAGTATATTTACTCGGCCCATGTGAGTACGGTCAGTGAGAGGGAGCGACAAGGCGCGTTTTCAGCTCGTTCGCCAGCCGCGACGCAGTGTTTTTTTAGCCCGCGAGAATGACGGTGTTTTTAGCGATAGAAGTTTAGCAGACTGGGAAAAGAGGATGTCGCTTTAAACCTAAAGTAAATTTTACCCTTTTCCTTAAGTTTTTTTAAATAGTCGCTAATTGTTCTCGAGGCAAAGCAGTGCGGGTATTTTTTTTACATAGCATTTTATGACGAAGGACTTTCTCCACTGTAGCACTTGGAAGCAGAATCATTTTTTAACTGCTCCCGCCTTTTCGATAACAATTATTTCGTGCGCGATCGGCGTACCAATGTTAATTTTTTGATTGACACAGGAAGTGATGTTTCCATCATCCCTGCTTCAAGGTTACAAAAAAGAAACGCATTACAAATGACACTTTCGGCAGCTAACACCTCGCCAATTCAGGTCTATACAACTGAAACCCTTTCTTTAGATATTGGTCTTAGGAAAATTTTCAAATGGACATTTTTAGTTGGGAATGTATCCAACCCAATAATTGGTGCTGATTTTTTATATAATTTTAATCTAATGCCTAACTTAACCTCCAAAAATTTAATTGACTGCCAAACTAATATTACCTCGCCCTGCATACTAAAGAACAGTGCGATTCATTCAATTAAAACTGTATCAGGCGATAGTGTTTATCATAAATTATTATTGGATTTCCCCGAAATCACTACCCCCCCTCGTCCAGACCAAGAAGTTAAACATTCGGTTGTGCATTATATACAAACAACTGGTCCTCCTGTAACAGCAAAAGCACGCCGTCTCGCACCTGACCGTCTGCGCATTGCTAAGGACGAAATTCAAACCATGATCGAACTAGGTCACATGCGTCCTTCTAAAAGCAATTTCGCATCACATTTGCACATGGTGCGCAAGAAAGACAGCGCTGAATGGAGACCAGTTGGAGATTACCGAGCACTCAATGCTCAAACAATTAAAGACAACTATTCAGTTCCAAACATTTTGGACTTTACGTCTAACTTACATGGTACAAAAATATTTTCGCACATAGATCTGATTAAGGCTTATCACCAAATTCCAATCAACCCAGCAGATATCCATAAGAGTGCCATAATAACACCTTTTGGATTATTTGAGAGTACTCGAATGCAATTTGGCCTCTGCAATGCTTCAGCAACGTTTCAAAGGTTCATTGATGAGGTAACTCGTGGACTTCATTTTGTTTATGCCTTTGTTGATGACATTTTAGTCGCTTCAAAATCTCCAGAGGAGCATATCGAGCATCTCCGCATTGTATTTGAGCGTTTACAAAAATATGGACTCAGTTTAAAACCCTCTAAATGTATTTTTGGCGTGTCATCAATTCAATTCTTAGGCTATAAAGTTTCTGAATTTGGAATTGAACCCTTAACAGATAGAGTGGACTGCATATTAAAATTTCCAAAACCAAATACACTAACACAATTGAGACGATTCTTAGGGCTTCTAAATTTCTATCGGCGGTTTATACAAAAAGCAGCACACATTTTAGCACCTTTAAATAAACTGTTAGAGGGAATTAAAAATAAAAAGAAATCTAAAAGACCCACTCGCAATAATCCCCAGGATACACTTCAATGGAATGAGGAGGCTGAACAAGCATTTAATGATGCAAAAAGTGCTTTAGCAGAAGCAACTCTACTTCACCATCCTATTCCAGGTGCAAAATTAAGTGTATGGGTTGATGCCAGCGATTTTGCTGTTGGCGGTTCTCTTATGCAAGTGCATGAAAACAGATGGGAGCCAATTGCATTTATGTCTGTGAAGCTTTCAAAAAGTCAGCAGAAATTCTCTACTTATGACCGAGAACTGTTGGCAATATACACATCTGTAAAGCGATTTCAATATATGCTAGAAGGTCGCAGCTTCACAATATACACGGACCAAAAGCCTCTCATCTATGCTTTTAAACAGAAACCTGAGAAATGCAGCCCTCGTCAGTGGCGGCATCTTGACTACATATCACAATTCAGCACTGACATTCGCTATACTAGTGGAATCAACAATACAGTAGCTGATGCTCTATCTAGAGTAGAAATCAGCACTATCTCCAATTCATTTTTTCTAGATTTCAATGCTTTCGCAGATGCCCAAAGAATTGATCCTGAATAAAAAAAATTGCAGACTGAAAATTGTACTTCTTTACAATTTAAATACATCCCCAGTCCAGTGACAAATACCAAACTTTTATGTGATGTCTCTACAGATGTACCTCGACCATTTGTACCAGAAAATTTTCGCAGAACTCTTTTTGAACACTTTCATAACCTTGCACATCCAGGTGTAGCAGCAACTACACAACTAATTTCATCCAGGTATGTTTGGCCTCAGATGAAGAAAATCTCAAGGAATGGTTGAAAAGCTGCATTGCATGCCAGCGATCAAAAGTGATCAGGCACACCAAGACACCTTTAGGCACTTTCGCATCACCTGATGCAAGATTTTTCTCACATCCACATCGATTTGATAGGTCCCTTACCTCCATCAGAAGGGCAGACCTACTGTCTGACAATCATCGATAGATTTACAAGATGGCCTGAGGTAGTGCCTATTGCTGATATTACTGCAGAAACTGTATGTCGTGCTCTGTTCAGTGGTTGGATCTGTCGTTTTGGATGTCCTTCCACCATAACAACAGACCAAGGTCGACAATTTGAGTCCCATCTCTTTCGAGAGTTGACAAATATGCTTGGCACGACCAGAATTAGAACAACTGCTTTCCACCCTCAGTCGAATGGTTTAGTGGAACGTTTCCACCGTGTCCTAAAGAGTGCTATAAAGGCTCATGAAAATCCTAGATGGACTGAATGCTTACCTGCCATCTTACTTGGACTGAGAGCTGCTGTGAAAACAGATATAAATGCATCCAGCGCTGACTTAGTGTATGGTGTTTCACTCAAACTTCCAGCAGATTTGTGTACAGAATCTTCACCGAATAAAATTTCACAAAACAATTTCATCCAACAATTGCGGGAAAGGATGAATCACATCAAACCCATCCCTACATCCCATCATGTGAAATCCAAGGTTTTTGTGCACCCAGAATTAAACACTTGCTCTCATGTATTTCTAAGAGTGGATAAAGTCAGTCCACCCTTGTCACAACCCTACACTGGTCCTCATGCAGTACTTTCACGAGACCAAAAACATCACCAGACTTAAATGGGAAGAAAAGTTGTGTCTCACTTGATAGAGTCAAGCCAGCTTTTCTATTTAATGACTTACCTGAGACTGATTACCCTGAAACCCAACCAAACGAAAAGAAATCACCAGAAAATCCTGAGACTGTAAAAACTCAAGTAACTAAATCTGGTAGACGTGTAAAATTTAATAAGAGGTTAATAACAGAAATTGGTTAAAACATTTTGTATATATTTCATTTTTGTAAACATTTTGAAAATTGCATCATATATATTACATTCAAATTTTGACAGGTATATACATATTCATATTTTGTAAAGTAAATTATTTCTCTTTAACCTTTGCAGCATTTTGTATTCAGGGACATATATTAATTATGTATATACAAGTGAAATGTTTATTACATTCAGATATTACCCAGACTGTTTTCTTTACATATTAATATGTCGAATTTATATGCCATATATATATATTATTTTTTTTCATTTTATTTGTCTAGTAAGTTTGCATCAGGTATCTCCCAAAGAACAATGTATGTGAAAGATATTTTTTTTTTAATCATTGTATATTTAATACTTATTTTTAACATTTTGTCGTTCCTTTACAAGTTCATCACTGGAGGGATACTATTGTAGTGATAACTTATTTCATTTAATTTATAAGTGCATTTCATTCATTTACTGTATAATAGATGGCACCACCATTCAGTGTCATTTTATGTTGCACGACACCGATAGGTGGCGTGGCAGTATTGTATCCCGAGAATTCTCTCGATGCTCGCGAACACTTCGCTTGCTGCTGTATAACCGAAAGGTGATGTTCGGAGATTAAATAAATATTATTTTGTTAAGTTTTAAAATCTGTTTCCATCAATCTAATTCAGGCATCTAACCTGATAATAAAATAATAGTACTATTAGAGGCATTCATTATGTGGGAATTTAGAGCATTACCAAAAAGTTACACTGAGCTGACATTACAATTATTAAAATTAAATCATTTCCATGGGTTAGGTATTTCTTTTTAGGTAAAGAAAAAAAATTAAGATTACCAATAAGAAAAAATTAACAGAATTACTCTAAAATATTCATAGTCAAGTATTTTTAAGATAATAATATTACTTTTATCTTTAAATTTTACACAGGACAGATTACAAAATGTTTCCAAAGATCGAAGGTTTAATATTTTTCCAGAAGTTTTCGAAAAGATAATTTGATTTTAATTTTCTCCCCTTTTATAACCTGAATCCTCGAGAAAATTATCAAACGTTCAAATAGAAATGTGATAAGAACATAACTGACTTACAATATTTCTTGGACAATAACACGCACTGGGAAATACGATGCACCTCAAATTTTCGGGAGAATTTTTAGAAAAGAATATTTTGTATTTTGTTAAGTATACAGAGATATTTGCAAGTTCTTACTTATTTTTTATTTATTGTTAAAATAATTCGTACCATCAATATTCAGTTCTGTACTAATTTTATTAACATGTTGCACCAGTAATTGAACTTTGCTAATAATTTCAATGCAGCATGAAGATTTTATTTTAATGTTACCTTTCGACCATAAGACACACCCCAATTTTAAGTTGATTTTTTAATGCAAAAATTGTAATGGTCCAAAAAATAAGGTACTCTAATTTACTTCATTTTATCACTCTAATATACTTTTTATAACATATTTTAAATAAAGACATGACTTATTTTATTAAATTATTACTAATGTTGTAATATACAAGATGAAATAGAATATCCTTAAAGACATGAAATATCATGATTGAATGAATATTCTAACAAGTAATATTTACTGAAGATACATACAAAATTAAAATTTCTTTATTCAAATGACGACTGAAAAAAAAATATTTTCCGATTTACATAATTTTATATCACTAAATTTTTACATCAATTTTTCATTAGAATTTAATTTTTTCCACTTATTATTTTTAGAAAAGATATTAAATATAGTTTCATATTTAAAAAATAATAATTTAGTAATGTTGAAAATAAAAAACGATATATATTAATTTATATACCATAGGGTTTAGTATTTGAATATAAATTATTTTAACATAAACTTACACAATAGGTTTTTTTTCATCCATCTTTTAAGTGCTTTTAACAAACTATTATTTTATTTCAAGATAAAAACAAGGTCAGAACTGGAACTTCCTACAAAATAAAAACAGACTTAGAATAATAAAAGTAAGATATATAAATCATCACATGCTATAAACTATATTCGAAGAAAGTTAATAAATATAAATTAACAAAATGATTTAATTAGTCCTACTAATTTTGCCCTAAACTTGATTTTTTAAAATAACTTTACTTCTAACTCACAGAAAATGAGCCCGCCATGTTACAGGGGAAAAAAATTTCTCACTCAAGAGTTTTTGGATCAGGTATTTTTCATGAAATGAATTTAGTTTTACAATAAACTATTAGAAATAATTCCTCATACTTATGGAAAAGTAGACAAAAAAATCTCATTGGCATAACTGATGTAGAGCAATATCATAATACAAAGGAGAGAAGATTAAGGCTGTTTTAATTAAAACAATAATTTAATTTTAAGATTTGAAAGTTGATAATTCATTTTTAAGAACTAGGCCTCTTGCATTAGATCAATGAGTACTAGTAGATAATACAAAGTATTATATTAATGCAAAATTTCTTAATTAAAGGGAAATGTTTATTTAAATTAAATATTTCATAATTGAATACCGTAAATTCAGCAGGTTTTTATTTAAATATGAATAGATTTTATGGTCAATATTTATCTATATAAATATTGAGCATAAAATCTATATGCAATAAAGCATTCAATATTTGGATTTGGATGGTTAAAAATACTAAGGTCTATTTTTGCTACACAGGACTTAGACCTACTGTTTTAAAGTAATTCAGAATGGTTACAAACATTTAAGTCAACAGGAGGGAGGACTCAACCCATTGATTCTTGGATTGTATGTCAGCACCTTAGTCATTTTGTCATCATTTGGCTGTATGAGACTAGACTAAAAGCTCTAAAACTATAGTATGCATATACTCAAGAGAATGTATGGTATACTATACATTTTCTTGAATGGGTTGTGCAAGCTCTGAAGTGGCAACTGGCAAAATGACAAGAGGACCAAATATAGCCGTTAATGTTCTTGTGTGATTATCAAATAAATTTGTTACACTGTTACTTTACCTTCAAAGCATGCTTCTTAGTATTTTTTTCATGATTTTAATATCCCCACTTACTTTTCTTCTTGTTTTTAAAATGTCAAAAATAAACCAAATAATTTTCTTTAACCACAAATGTTAGTATGCGTGCACATGATCATTTTTCATTAGATTCTCTATTTGTGAAGAGTATTGCATCAATATTTTCAATATTGTATTGAAATTAAGACTTTGGAATTTAAAAAATTGTCCTCTTTTTCTACATTTATAAATCATGTTATGATCTGAATTCACAAAAGTTCTTTTATTCAATCTGACTTCCATAGTTTCCATTTTGATTTCCCGAACATTCTTTACTACATTCAAGTGTGATCACAATTTCCTTTCTTAAATTATTTGGATGCTGAACAGATCCAATCCTTTTTAAACGTGTTTCTAAGATCTGGCAATATTTTTTTTTAAGTAAAAAATTAAAAAACACAACAAAAGACAGTTAATCTGCAGAAAAAACATATTTTTACTAGCACAAAATGATCTTCAAGTAATATCTTGACACATGCACTAGTGATATGAAGAATAAAGAAATATAAATTTGTGTCTGGAAAGGACTTCAACCCTTTTACCCCTCCATAGGTGAGCCACTATCATTTTAGTCTAGAAGATGCTCAGCTTAGAAAATACTCAGCAAGATGCCCTTTTATAGCTATTTATTATATTTTCTGACAAAAATACCATAACCAAAGTGATTTTGGAGTATTTTTTTCATTGGTATCATTTCCAAAAACTTATATTTTTGAACATCAAAAGTCAAGCAAACATTTTTCTAGTCAGACTTTCAAAATAAAATATAATGAAATGATATTTACTAAAAAACAGGAACACACAGCTTCTTGGACTACACAATAAAAATATAAAGTATAGCCAATAGTTTTAAATTTATTAATGTTTCTTCATCTGTTCAAGGAACATTAGGTGTGATTGTGTTAAGGGCAATTTACAAATACTTGAGACTCACAAATAATGCACCTTTGCACCTTAGACTGATGAAACACAATTCATTATTTTGAAGCCAGTTGCCACCCTTTATATTTTTATAGTTGATTTTAAGAAGCTGTGTCTTCCAATTTTATGTTTTCTATAAATTTCCAATATATTCGATTACTTACTACTTAATACAGCAATCAAACTTAACAAATTAAAAATATAAATTTGTCAAGTAAAAGATACATACAATTTAAAAAGATTGTTTGTTAATAATAAAATCATACCAAATCAGCTATTATGCCCATCGTGTAGTTTACATCATAAGACACCTTAGTTCACAGATACCCAGATGATTTCTGATCAACACACTTTCAGAATAACTGAAATAATAAAATCATTTGATAACTTACAAATATCAGATAGAATGAACACATTCACATACACACACAAAAAAGGAAATTTAGTTTTTCTCCTTCAAACAGTAAATTTTAATTTTTAAATATGTGCGATAAAATATTACAGCCTACAGGGTTTAAGATTGTTCTAATCAACTAAACTTCCATAGGATACAATTGTGTGAAAGTGCAATTAAAGACCAAATGCAATCAAAATCAGTTTCTCAGGAATATTCTGTTTCTGAGAAAAAGAATTTCATTTCTAGCAGTCCGTCTAATAAAAAATAACTCTAAATTTCCTTTTCTATCCATCATTTTAAAATTTTAAAAAAATTGCTAATTTGTTTTTAATGCATTCCCCTCATCAAATATTTGACATTGCAGTTTACAGTTAGATGCATAATTATATATAATGTATTCTTCCATCACTCTCTTATTCTTTCTCTTGCCCAACTTTGTAAAATTTCAGCAAGCATGATGCACACCATGCAATCTTACGAGTCATATATACTACCAAAAAGAATGCCCTTTTTCTTTTCACTGGAGTAGAGTTATTATTAGAGAAAAACTATTATTAGCTGATTATAGGCATCTTTACTGTGATTGAAAACCACTATGTTACATACCAGAGAGACATAAAAATGTATTTTCAATTTCAATGTAAACAGTTTTCAGGGATATAATACTAACACAATAAGCTTATTACACTACACTATCTTCAGCGACAGTGGCGTAGCTAGAACTTTTGCCGCCGTTCTAAGTCAATCAATTGGTGGTTTTTATAAATTAATAAACATAAATAAATAATTGTAATTGAGACAAACTATAGGTGGGGAACTTTTTTACCATTGGATGCCATATTTAAATTAGGCAGTAATAAAGGAGGACGCGTAAGTTGATATACCTATAGTACATAGAACTTCTACTCGAGGCACCATTGATGTCTGTATCCGAGCAAAATTTTTAGAGATAATATTTAAAACGATGAGGAAAAATATTCGAAATCATATAGTAATTCATAATTCGTAGAAATCGAATAGTAAACTTATGAACTGAACAAGTGGTTTTTTACAACTACTAAATAAAAATATGCCGCCCGGTGCGGACCGCACCCACCTAGCTACGCCACTGTTCAGCGAACTTGGGGAAAATAGACTTTTAATTTCTTCCTTGATCATTTAAGAAATAAAATTAAATTTTAAAAAAATCGTAAGTATTTCTACCTTAAGAACTAATATTTTGAATAAAAGGGGACTGTCTCTACTACATAATATCTTAGCCAGTAACTAGTTACTCTTCCTAGTACGCACACAAAATCTAATGGGGATAAACAGTTTTAACCATGGCTGTAAGGAAAAGTTATATGTGTTCCTTAGAGTAAATACTTTACTGAGTATTTTAAATAAAAATAAAACACGACTATTACCAAGAATAAAACGTGGACTTACTTCGAATGTTGTCTCACAATAAAGATAGTAAAGTATGTTCGTAAAGAAAATAACTAATCGCTACGACCCTAATATATTATAGTTCAAATAATTGATTCTAATAGTTCAAATGAATGCCATCATCACTGTTAAAAATTTATAAACAGTTACAATGCTACAGCAAAATAGATGAACAAAGACAACCTGGATACTTAGATAGCCACATACATTTACGAATCGAAACTTAAACTAAAACTACACCGTTGCCAAATCGAATTTAGTAAATAGGCACATTGATAATGTCATGAAGCTAAACGAGCGTCTGTGTGGCGAAACGGCTCTTTGAAAACAAATGTGCATAAGTACGCTTGCTCAAAAACTTATTTTTCGAGCAGAAAACAAAGAATGCCAATTTATCGCTGGTTCGTCATATTTAGCGTTTTGTCACCTTTTTTTTTTCTTTCTCAAGAATCAAGGGTAAATATATTATGTGGTTTATCGCTTCATTTCCGCAAACTTTTAGATCAAATATTTGTTTGTATTATCTCGCAATCCTTCTGGTTACTGTTGATGTATAAATCTATGTCTCTGTCCTTTAACTTTAACTTTTACTGCCTACAGTATGTTGGTGGCCTGCTAGAAAACCCTAAGATTCCTTTTTGCTTTAACTTTTAGTATTAAATAAATGCCTAATAAGTATTATTAGCCATCCTTGATTACCTTCAAGTGGTTATGGGCCCAGCATGGTAACGCAAAGAGTTTGAACTTTGTTAAACGTGGACTTCGTTTCGTGATCAGCATTCTGTTAGGCCTAACTGGCGTAAGTTCTTTTTCGGACAGTTTTTAAGAACAGTGTTTTTTTTTTTTTTTTTTTTTTTTTTTTTTTTTTTTTTTTTTTTTTTTGGCAAGCGGGAACATGGATAAGTTCAGCTTCATAGAAAAATTAGAAGGCGAAAGGAACTGGATAAGTTGGAAATTCGATGTAGAATTACAACTTACTGTACAGAAAGCTATGCCCTTGGTGTTGGGTGAGAAGACGAAACCCGAAGTGCAGGAAGCGGATGCTACTGAAGCTGTGTGTAAACAATATGCAACTTCATTGAAAGCTTTCAAAGGGGCGGACGCAATCGCTCGGTACATTATAGGCTCCAGTGTAAGATCTGAACTTAAGCAACATATTATTACCTGCAAAAGTGGTAAAGAAATGTGGGATGCTCTACATTCTGTTTATGAGCAAAAGAATGAAAGGAAGTTAGATTTATTATATTCCCAGCTATTTAATTATGTCAAAGTTCCAATGGACAATATAGCTATTCATGTGTCTAAATTGCAAAGAATTTGGCAAGAGGTACAAGAAGAGTTAAAGACTGAAAACGTGCAACTCCCTCAGTCTATGCTTTTGAATAGAATATTGAATACATTACCTTATGAGTATTTGGAATTTAAAAATGCTTGGGAATCAGTGCCTTCCAAAGAAAGAACAATATCAGGATTAACTGAAAGACTGCGTCTACATGAGCAACGGTTGGAAGAAATTAAGGGAAAACCTTTTACAGAAAATAACAGTGTAGCATTTATAGTAAAGCCAAATAATGTTGCTGATAAAAAGTATTCTGATAAAAATGGTGTGAATTCTCAGAAGGTTTCTAAGAATAAGAAGATTAAATGCTATGCTTGTGGCCGCCTAGGGCACTTGAAAAAGAACTGTTATTCACTAAAAGGAAAAGGTGCTGAGAAAGTTGAGCAAAATCTTGGTCAAGCATTTATGACAGTTGCTGAAAATAGCAGTAAAGATTATTGGCTTATTGATTCAGGTGCTTCACATCATATATCTTCAAAGCTTAGCTCGTTTTCATCCTACAAAGAATTTGATTCTCCAAAACCCTTACGACTCGGAGATGGTAGAGCAATGTTTGCCATTGGAATTGGCGAAATTAAAATTGAGATGCTCGTCAATGATAAATGAAACCAGGTCATCTCATTAAAGTTTGGTATGTTCCTGAGAGTGACGAAAATCTTTTCTCATCAGGTGCAGCATTGGACAATGATCTAACTGAACATGCTGATAACAAACTTCGTGAATTCAGAAATAATAGTGGTGAGACTGTTGCTGTTGGAGTTAGACATCATACAGTATACAGACTTCTTATGCGTGTATTGAGATCTGAAACTGCTTGTTTAGTAGTTTAAAATGACAGTCTTCAATTATGGCATGAGCGTATGGGTCATCAAAACAAACGCCATGTTCAAAAGTTTTTAAAACATAAAGGTATAGAAGTAAAGCTTGATAGTGAATACTGTGATGCATGTATGTATGGGAAAATGCACGGATTAAGCTTTGGCACTCGTCAGAATAGACCTACTTCTCCTGGCCACCTAGTTCATGCTGATATATGTGGGCCAATGCCTGAAAAGTCCTTAGGAGGTAATCGGTATTTTGTGGCATTTAAAGATGATTATTCTGAATTGTCTACTTGATGAAAGAAAAATCTGAAGTTAAAATGATGTTGTCCAGATTTTTAGCTGAAGTGAAAACTGCTGGTTATACTTTAAAAGAATTTTTGACAGATGGAGGAAAAGAATTTGACAATTTGGAAGTCAATGACATAGTGCAGAAAGCTGGTTTACATCATCGAACATCTATGCCCTATACCCCAGAGTAGAATGGTGCTATAGAGGGAGAAAATAGAATTTTTTGTCGAAGCTGCAAGATCTATGCTGCATGCCAAAGAATTACCTGAAAGATTGTGGGGTGAAGCTATCAATACTGCTGCATATGCATTAAATCGCACAGGTCCTACTCCTGAAGAAGGAAAATCACCATATGAACTTTGGTTCAATGAAGTACCTGCTATAAATCATTTAAGAGTTTTTGGTACTGAGTGCTTTATTCACATTCCAAAACAAAGAAGAAAGAAATTTGACAAGAAAGCACAGAAATGTTATCTTGTTGGATATTGTGGAAACAAAGAGGGTTATCGTGTCTTTATCCCAGAAAAGAATGAGGTTATTTTATCACGTGATGTAGTTTTCAGAAATGAAATTATCAGGGAGAAAATGCCTGTGGACAAGATTCCTTTATGCTCAACAGAAACAACATGTGAAGAAAGTTATTTTATTGGTAGTAATAACATAGAAGCTTCTGATACAGTAAATATCGATCCGGTTGGAAGTGGATTAAATTTGCGAGATTGATCTCAAATGCAAAAACCTGCAAGATTTAGTGACTATGTTATGTTTGCAAAAGATGAGCCAACAACATTTGATGAAGCACTCAATTCTCCTGACAAAGATAATTGGACTATTGCAATGCAAGAAGAGCTAAAAACCTCAGCTGAAAACAACACATGGGAGTTAATAAACTTGCCAGAAGACAGAAAAGCAGTTGAGAATCGATGGGTCTTCAAAATCAAACGAGATGTTGAGGGCAAAGTAGATCGATTCAAAGCCAGGCTTGTTTCAAAGGGCTTCTCTCAAAAGTTTGGGACTGATTTTCAAGAAACTTTTAGTCCAGTGGTTCGCTGGGACACTGTTAGAACTTTAATTAGTTTGTCTGCAAGTGAGAATTTAAAATTGGCAGTGTTTGATGTCAAAAGTGCATTTCTGTACTGTGAGCTCCAAGAAGAGATTTACATGAAGCAGCCTCAAGAGTATGATGATGGAACTGGGCGAGTCTGCAAACTATTGAAAAGCATATATGGGCTGAAACAAGCCCCTCGATGCTGGAACGAAAAGTTTAAAAAATTTCTTCAGAGCTTTGACTTAATGGACAAGACTCACTTCCATCTGGACTCACTTCCATCTGGATGGACAGTGATCCTTGCTTATTTTTAAACAAGGACAAATCCTTGCTTTTGGTCCTCTATGTTGATGATGGACTGGTTGCTGCAACAGATGAAACACTTCTAGAACTGTTCTTTGAAAAATTGTCAGGAAACTTCACTGTAAGGCCTGAACATGCTAATTATTTCTTGGGCTTATAAATTCTATATTTAAGTGATGATTCTATTTTTATACATCAAGAAAATTACTGTAAGAAGGTCTTGGACTGTTTTAATATGTCTACAGCAAATCCTGTTTGCATTCCTATTGACAAAAATATCCTCTCTTTAGAAACCTCAGAAAAAACTTGATGAACAAACACCTTATAGAAAAGCAGTAGGAAGTTTGATTTATTTAGCTACAGTTTCCAGACCTGACATAGCATATACCATAAGTGTATTATCTCAAGTTTTGGATAAACCCTTAAAAATCCATTGGTGCTTAGTGAAGAAAGTATTGAAATACTTTCTTCACTAAGCACCAATGGTCTAGCACTTGGCACTTAGTCTAACTTGGTCACTAAGCACTTGGTCTAAACTTCCTATTAAAACCAAGGAACTTCTAGTTGGGGTATTAAGTATAAATCAGCTGCAAACACCAAACTAGAATGTTTCAGTGATTCTGATTTTGCTGGTGATCCAGTAAGTAGAAAGTCTACTTCAGGTATGTTGTTCAAGTATAGTGGCAGAGCTATAACCTGGGCCAGTAAACGTCAAATATGCATTGCTTTGTCGACTACAGAAGCAGAATTTCTTGCTGCAAGTCAGGCATCAAAAGAAGCTGTGTGGTTACATAGAATTTTGCTGGATTTATGTTCCTCAGTTGATAGGCCTGTGCTACAAATTGACAATGAAATTTCTATTCGATTAATAAAAAACCCTGAGTTTCACACTCGAACAAAACACATAGATATTCGCTTTAAGTTTGATAGAGAAAAATATCAAAATGGACTGTTAGACGTTCAATATTGTGAAAGTGAAAGACAAGTTGCTGATTGTTCACAAAACCCTTGCCAAAGTTTCGTTACATGAAACTTCGTAATAGAGTCTCGATATAGATGATAGAAAAACCCAATCAAGCAGAATTAATTGAGCTGTGGTGCTGAGCACGGTAATGGCTCAGAAATTAAACTTATCTTTCAACATCAAAAAAATTAAATAAAGTTGTGCCAAACAAAATTTAAGATAAAAAATTAAAGTAGTTCATTTAAATTAAAAACTAAAAAAAAGAAATACATCAACCGGTTACATTTCCGGTAAAAAAGAAACAAGTAATAAAATACGATACAAGACTATAATATGTCAAGTATCACAAAAATAACTTAATGCAACAGCGATACACCACCGCTGAACTACAGTTTCACTCGTTATATATAGTGCTCTAACAAGGTTAACAAGCTGCAGTTAGATTTCTGGCAGCCAATCACAAAACAATAAAAAAAATTTGAATAATAAACAGAAAATTTGCATTTAGCGAATCAAAATACAATGAGAGTTTATCTTTCGCCGGAAAATGACGGTGACGTCATTTTCCAACATGGCGTTGTTTACAAATAAAAGTTCGAAACCCCCGCACCCCGCGGCAAAGCCAACATGAGAGGACACATAAATTAAAAGGAAATAATAGGCGTTTTTATATGTTTAGGTGCCTTTATTTGCGCATAGTTGCCGGGATATAATCAAAGTTAGGGATAGCGATTTTTATAAGTAAAATATGCCGATAAATGGCGCTTACTTCTAACACTTCGAGACTGTCTTGGCATGTCTGACATTAAAACTCTAACTTGATCCTTTTTTGTTTAGTGTTTTTTTAAAAGACTGTTTAATTTGTATTCATGTTTTCTTTTGATGACAGGTATAGATTTAGGGGAAGTGTTGATGTATAAATCTATGCCTGTGTACTTTAACTTTAACTCTAACTGCCTACAGTGAGTTGGCGGTCTCCTAGAAAACACACCGTGTGGTGTGTCACTTTGTAACTAAGATTCCTTTATGCTTTAACTTTTAGTATTAAATAAATGCCTAATAAGTATTATCAGCAATCCTTGATTACCTTCAAGTGTTACCAAGCTAGAAGTGTAGCATCATCCTTGCCAATTAGAATGTAACAGCTATTATTCTATATAGCTTTTTATTATTCTACTAGCTGTACCCCCCCCCCCACGAGTTTCCATGGCTCAGTCTGGTTAAATGGAAAAGAAAGAAAAGAGAGAGCACGTTTCTAATATGTTTAATTTATAAAGGCTGCAAATCTGTTACTCATTTAGCACTACCCAGGGGGCACGTGTAGCTTAAATTATGCTACGGACGCGAGTAACGAATTTACCCTAAATCTATACCTGTCATCAAAAGAAAACATGAATACAAATTAAACAGTCTTTAAAAAAAAAAACACTAAACAAAAAAGGATCAAGTTAGAGTCTTAATGTCTTAATTCCCCACGAACATATTTTATAGTTCAGTTTTTAGTGCTTGCTTGTTTTATGTAATATCTTGGCGAAATAATTGTGTTCCCCTTCACCCGCTGCATTGGAAAAAAATGTTTCATTTTACAATGTTTGTAGGTATGCAATATTTTTTGTTTTTCCATTATCAGTGCAGATATATAGATTGTCTGGTTTTCCGACTCTAGAACACGCTCATATAATTGTCCATGTGAGAAACAATCCGTGTCTAAATCTAACCCGCTCAATTGTAAAGATTGGCCGTGAGCTTTATTGATGGTGATTGCAAACTCCAGTCTAATTGGGAATTGCAGTCTCTTAAATTCAAAAGGCATACCCGTTGGAATCATGGGAATGCGTGGAATGAGGACATCTTCACCTTTGAATTGTCCTATGAAGATCGTTCCTTCTACGACGTTGCTCATTAATATTTTTTTTCTGCAAGCCGCGTGCCGTTGCAAAGCTTTGGTTGGTTGATATTTCGCAACATTATAATTGGCAAGCTTATTATTCATTGCAGTACGTGCGGTGTCATCCCTGGCAGATCGAGTGAATTCAAAAATTCTGTTGGATAATGAACCGCTTCATCTGCTTCCACAACAGTGTCGACGGACATGTATGTGACTGCCTCACTTTTAATGTTATACTGAATGACATTGTTAAGTTCGTAGACGCCTTTGTTCTTGGTGGGAAGAAAGGCTCGTTCACTCATGCAATCATTGTTGCGCCTTGACGCTCCTAGGGGCCGAGCGCTCCCCCGCGCAATCATGTGATAGCCTCTGTTGCTATCCCGAGGAGTTGTAGTTCACCGACTACAGGCGGAGGTTGTTGTTACACAGTATTGTCTGTGTTAAATAATTGTTCATCGCAGTATGGTCTGTGTTAAATAATTGTTCATCGCAGTATGGTCTGTGTTAAATAGTTGTTCATCGCAGTATGGTCTGTGTTAAATAGTTGTTCATCGCAGTATGGTCTGCGTTGGTCTTGCCATAGGACAAAATACGATTTACTTGTTACGTTTGTTTGCGAATAAAACCCCTAAAAAGTTAATGCTATTTTGATTAGAAAATTTATAGAACTACAGTCCACAATCGAAGGATCACCTGGTCTGTGTCGCCTGGAGAGAATTTTGCAAAAGAGTTGGAAATAGCATCTTGTAAGGATTTATAGATAATAGTCAACATAACAAGTAAAGAAAGTTTAGTCGCGATTAATCGTCAACGAGGTTTTCTAAAGGGGCGAATTAAAAAAATTCTAAATTACTTAGATGGACCTGGTATAAAGGACACTTTAGTGTGTGAATCAAAACTGAACAATGTACGAAAATTAGTAGTGAAATTAGAAGAAATAAAACTACAATACTTCCCTGTCGTAGAAGATGATGATGAATTGCAACCTCTAGAAACAGTTATGGAATTGGAGGATCAATGTGAAAATCTAGAGGCAAGTCTCAAAAAACTCATTTTATCCTCTAAGAATTCATCTAATGATAATGTCAATAATAGAAATAAGACAGAAAATATAAATACAATTTTGCTCTTCGAGTCTTTTGTTCTGCAAACAAATCTATGGTTATGTCATAATTAATCTGATGTGCGATGATTGCTAGGATAACGAGACTCGATAATCGTTCCTGGCTCATCGATGAACAAAGATAGTTTTTAATAAGTTTAAGTTTGCTAAAACTTCGCTCACAGCTTGCGGATGTAGTCGGAAGCGTAGAGTAAATCCGTAGTGCAATACTAATATTGGGAAATGCATCCTGCAAATCATGCATATAGATTTGTTGCAAGAGATAGAAAGCGCTAGCCTTTTTTATATTACCAAATAAAAGTGGAGCTTGTTCTTTAAAAACGGAGAGTTCCTGACAGAATTCAACTGCGTTTAAGTCTCGCGCGTATTTCCATGGTTCTGCAGTTCTTCAGTCGACATATTCAAGATTTCAATTCCATTGAGAAAAGCAAAATTTAGATTTAGGGTGGTAGCACTATCAACCCTCTTTTTAATTTCTTATAGTAATCTTATATCTGGCAAAGTAACATCTCCAAATTGTAACGCCACGTTCGCCAATTCTCACCTTTCAATTTAGGAAAACCAAAAAGTGAACCTATCATTGGGACTTCAGCCATTTTAATCCAAAAGGAATACCAATCTTTACGTTTTTAAAAACCGAAAAATATCGTAACATTAAGCTTTACTTCTTACACTAATTTCAGATAAGCACAGAGAAACAATGCGTAAACCACGCTCTGCTACCATTTTGTTGGGTGGATTAAACAGCATAACTTGTCCCATACCTAATATCTGAAATAAAAAACCTTTCACAAGAAAGTAGACTTGATGAGGCTAACTAAAATGCATTTATTTTTCTTATTTTACATAAAAACATAGTAAAAAGGGGGGTAGATTTGATCCAATAGCTTGGAAGAAAAATATTTACAAAACTTAACCATTAAACAAAAAAAGAATACAGATAAGCGTGTCATGAACGGGCGAAAATTAACCTACTTTAATTTTGAAAAAACCTACTTAACCTGAATGGTAAAGCTTGGGATAGGTACAGGAAGAAAGAAGGGATACAAGCGTAATGGCTCGACAATACGTCGCAAACACATCTAAAAATCAAACACAATGGCTGAAAGCCCCAACTCTCTCGCAGAATAGTTACTGCTTAAACAAAACCCCACTCGCTGAAAAAACTCGTACATCTTAAATACTTGTTGTATTTACTTGTACAAACCCCATTGGCTGTGACGCGAGAGCTACATCACTCCAGTCCTGCCTTCTAAGTTGAAAAATCTGCATATTTATTTTAAACCATCCGTTCATGACACGTTTTTAAATATCGCGTTTTCCGATGAAGAGAGAACAAATACTAGAGTTGCCTTAGAAAAAAGCCGAACAGGTTGAAGTGTTTGTGATTCGTCGTTGCACAATTCAACCGTGTTTTCTCGCGCGTATTTACATGCTTCTGCAATTCTTCAGTCGACATATTAAAGATTTCAATTCCATTGAAAAAAACAAAATTTTGATTTAGGGTGGTAGCACTATCAACCCTCTTTTTATTTTCTTATATGATTCGATCAAATACCATAATTGTTGCCTTAGAAAAAAGTTGAACAGGTTAAAGTGTTTGTGATTCGTCATCGCACAATTCATCAAATTGCTTTTTGCGCTTCGGAATTCGCTTATTTGGCAGAATAGGCTCAACGCTAACTTTTTCGGCTACTTCTTTAGCCTCTTTTATCCAATATTCCTTTGAAATTTCTCTCATTTTTTGCAAAGTTTTGGTCAGGCCGTCCATTAAAGCGATGGAACGTGCGAGGATTATACCTTCCTTTTGAATTTCAATATTTACTCGATTAATTTCTCGGAGAATATTAGCCCAAATCGTCAAATTGAGGATAAATTCAAAATTCTTTACAGCATGTAACAGATGACCTGCCACGTATTTTTTTTCCGGAGTACGAGAAATTTCTTTAACTTCTTCCAAGGATTTCACTACTTCTGGCAAATTATTTAAAAGGGCTTTCACAGCAACATGTTTTACCGACCATCTTGTCTGACTGCTTCCTTTTAAATTGGTTTTAGCACATTTTTTCATAATATCCCATCGAGTAGTGGATCCGACAAAAAAGCAATATACTTTTTGAATGACTCCAAATAGGTTTATTGCTTCTGGGAACGATGAATTCAAGGAATGGACACCGATAAGATTCAAGGAGTGAGCGAAACATGGCAGAAACTCTGCCAGCTCATTTCTTTCTACAATCCTGGCTTGCACTCCTTCATAGGTACCGTCCATATTAGACCCTTTATCGTAAGATTGGCCACGACATTGCCCAATATCTAAACCATCAACTGCCAATTTTTCCACAATTCGTTGAGAAATATATTCTCCTGTCTTTCCAGTGTTTTCTACGAAATCAATAAAACTTTCTTTTATTTCGCACACATCACCAGATTTTTTTACGTATCGAATTACCTGGCTCATTTGTTCTGTATGCGACACATCTGGAGTGCAGTCGAACATTATTGTGTAGTATTTGGCTTCTTTGATGTCGTTTAAAAACCTATTTCGAACTGTTTTCGCCATTATGTCGATAATTTCACTTTGTTTTGTCTTTGATAAATATGATACCATACTCTTTTTTATGTCTTCTAATTGGAACTTAAGAGTTAAATTACATTTGGCGAGCAGGGAATTTAAATTCAAGAAGTTTCCTTGACTAGGCTGAGGACAGTCTATGATGAGGTCGCTAGGGGTTTCGTGGGACCCACGAAAAGAAAGACAATTTGTTGATAGATACAGTACAGTATCCATAAGAATATGCAGGATGTCTCCATTTTTCTTTCTCTGTGGGAATTACTCGCTCAATATCTTTATCAATACCCTGGCATTATTTAATTTGTTGTACTCAAGTTGTAAGGTATACACAAGATTCGATTCACAAGAATCGAACTTTTGAGTGAATTGAAGAAGCTGCTTTAGATATGCTAATTTCGGCATACGCGCTTAGTATAAATACCACGCAGCGTCATTAATGAAAGGGGAGGTTGTTAAGGTTAAAAAGGTGTTATCCTGCGCTAGTGCTTAGCGGGCCAGAAGTTTACATGGCAGTACTGCTGGTTTGACTTACTGTTCGTGAGTATAAAAATATATTGTTCTTGAAAGCTGTGTTTATACATTCCGTACAAGTAGTACGCATGCTTATTGCTGTAAAAGCCAATTATATGTGCAACGAATTCAATAAACATTGTTTCATGTATAAACTGTGTTTGCTTCAAATTCAAATAGAGTGCCACTTCAAATTATATACACCCAAGTCTGGGTAGAAGTGAGCATAGATTCTCTATACTGGCGCCCGAAAGATATATATACCCTGGTAGTTAGCGTTAAATTTGTAACGAACAACATAATTGAAATTAAAAACTGTGTACTGTGTACTTATATTGATAAAATTGTTGCAAGTACTTATATACTATTTAAAAAATGAGTGTTCTAGAACAAAATCCTGCTGGAAATTTTCCTCGGGTAATTATGGTTCAGCATTTTGCGCCATTCGAAGCCACCTTCAATGGCGGCCCCTCAAGCCAATTCCTAAAGAAAATTGAGCATTACTTTCAGCAACAATGCACCCCAGAGGGGGATAAACTTAAAATTGCTCTAGCCGCTTTAAGAGGTAGTGCATTTCAGTGGTACACATGCATGCAAAGCAGTAATCTGATTTTTGACTATTTGTCATTCAAGCAACAGTTTCTTAGTGTTTTTCCAAAGACCTTTAATCAAAGTGAAATTGAAGCGGAAATTTATTCGCTAAGGCAACGTGAAGGTCAGTCTGCATTAGATTTTGCTGTGGAAAAGATTTCCAAGTGTGAGGAATATTTAGAAGGGGTGACGGAAGCGACAATCTTAAAAATAGTTATCCAACGTTTGAAGCCAAGTGTTCAAGATTTTTTAGATAATCAAACAATTACAAGCAAGGTTACCCTCCTTCAAGCTTTAGCTAAACATGACAATAGGCATTTCTTCGCTACCCCGTACCGTCATTCAGGTACGAGAAGTTTTATACAGCCGCGCCAAAATTTTTCGCGAGTTTCAAACCAGCAGCGTAAGCAGTACCGCAGGCAAAATAATAGAAGCGCACGGCGTTAGAATGAAATTAGTGCACTTAAAGAAAATAATATGCAAGCACCTTACTTGCACTGGCAAGTTGATTCACATGATATGGTTCAACCTGTTGAAACTGTTTGGTCAAATGTATTATTTTGTCCGAGTAGTAATCATTATTTTGAGAATAGTGAAAGTCAGGGTATTTTTGTGGCTTATAAAGAAAGTGAGTCTAGCTGGAATGATGAGGTAATTCCAGTACAAATTTCTGAAAATAGTGCCGATAATAATGCTAGTGGTTTAGAAAATAAATCATCTGACACTTCTATTAATGCTATACCTGATATTATTAATGCTATACCTGATATTATTGATGCTATACCTGATATTTTAGATGATATTCACACATCTGTTAATGAAGGAAATTTAGTAGATGACGAAGTATGCGTTACGGAAGTTAGTGAATACTTATTAGTTGACGACAATAAAAATTCTTTAAACGATAGTAGGAACTCGCTAGGTAATGATGATATTATTTCAAGTTTCCATCCGAATGAGGATGCTGTAGGCCAGGTTGATAATATGGTTTTAAATAAAGTACATGAAAACCATACTGAGAGTCAGGATGAAAAGTTGACACAGAGTTATACTGTAAGTAGTTTAGCTGATGCTTTGGAAGTTATAGATGCAGGTTGCATTAAAACGCACCAGTACGAAAAGCTTAATCTTCCTAAAACTGAAGCAGTGTTAAAGAATTTAAATGATAACGATTCTGATATCGCAAGTTTCAAAGAGACTTTTTCGTCAAAAGAGGATAAAACTAAAGTTAAGGGGGATAAAAAACGTGAAAAAGCGCCTTCAGGTTCCAGCATTAAAACTGCAAATACTGAAGTAATTAAGGCGGTAAACAAGAAGTTGCATAAGCACCAATACCAAAAACAGAGTCAGTTTGTTGAAAAACATGACACAAGTAGAGAGATAAAGCCAGTAACTAAACACGTTGGTGCGGCGTATAAATTTGACAAAATAGAATCTGCATTAAAATCTAATACCGATACAAGCAAAAGTACGAAGAAAGGTAAAGTGTGCACTACAAAAACTCCATCAAAGGATGAATGCGTCGCTGATAAGGTACACAAGGTTATCAAAAGGAAGAATGACAATTTTAAAGTTCCTTTGCATAAGTACAGGAAACGGAAGATTTCTGCCGCCCAGCAAGGTTGGCCTCCTCCCAAGAGACCTCCTGTCCATCGTCAAGCCGGACCAGCGCCTCAGGACCTACGACCTGCTGCACGAAGGATGCCCACACGGTCAACGAACCCCTTTACTAGGACTGCGACCATCAAGAGAGGTTCTACGGATTGGACAGACTGGTGCAAGGAAGTTGCTGCATTCATGAGGAACAAGTCTTGTATCAATTCTCTTATTCTAACTCCCACCCTTTAATAAAACCGAACCAAATTGGTTTGAAGTTCCCCATTGTATATACTGTGTAAACATTTTGAGGGGAAGGAGTGAGCCACTGAAAAAAAAAGGCATACTGTTGTTTTATAAATTTTTGAAGGGGGCATGTAGTGACTAGGAAAAAAATACATACTGCACAATATACCAATTAACCACTAATGTACTAACTTCACAAAAAATAACACATGTACATTATAAATTGGGGGAGAGCAGATACAGTCAAGAAATGTCATGCTGTGCAATTGTGTTGTCACTTTTAATTAAAATAGATATTTTAGGGCGCAGTTGGCAGCCCAGTATCCGCAACTCTGCAAATCCACTGTTTGATGGTGTCACCTGGACCCTTCGGGGTTAGTTTTGTAAAATGGTAGTGGCGTTTTTCCTCCACACAACGTGTGGAAGGTTTTTTTGGCTTTGCCACCCATTATGTAAAAAGTCAGACCAGCACGCGTTTTCAATTAGTTAACTGAAGCCGTTCAGACCTCAGTTACCTAATTTTTTTTTCGAGGGAGGCCAGTGTAAGGTATACACAAGATTCGATTCACAAGAATCGAACTTTTGAGTGAATTAAAGAAGCTGCTTTAGATATGCTAATTTCGGCATACGCGCTTAGTATAAATACCACGCAGCGTCATTAATGAAACGGGAGGTTGTTAAGGTTAAAAAGGTGTTATCCTGCGCTAGTGCTTAGCGGGCCAGAAGTTTACATGGCAGTACTGCTGTTTTGACTTACTGTTCGTGAGTATAAAAATATATTGTTCTTGAAAGCTGTGTTTATACATTCCGTACAAGTAGTACGCATGCTTATTGCTGTAAAAGCCAATTATATGTGCAACGAATTCAATAAACATTGTTTCATGTATAAACTGTGTTTGCTTCAAATTCAAATAGAGTGCCACTTCAAATTATATACACCCAAGTCTGGGTAGAAGTGAGCATAGATTCTCTATAAAGTTTTCCACTTAATCGTACACTCTCTGTGCATTTGAGATGCTTCGTGCTCGGTTAATCTTTCTGAAGCTTTTTTCCAATTAATGAATCCTGTAGTACACAACGCAGATGTAGTGGCAGGGGCAGGTTTCTGGTAAATCTTGCAAGGTGTACAAAAAATTGCAGTTTTAGTCTTAGAATATATAAGCCAAGATCTTTCAACCTGTTCGTTATTTGCCAACGTTCTATACCACATAAAATATGTCAAATGTCTGCCATCGCGTTCGGTTGACCTAAACTCTACGTTCGCTGGGTGATTTTCTCCTAATAACACAGCTTGACTGCTAAAGAAAGATCGTTGCTGATCGGTTCTAATGATTTGTTCGTTGATGATTTTCTCCATGTCTGGCGAACTGTATGGGTCCATCAAATCAACTCCGATTTTTTGCTGCTCATCCGACACCGAATGAGCCGATTCAGATTCTTTGTATCCTGGCTCTATTTCTTCGAGCTGCTCGTTGGAGATCGATGTAGGATATTGCACTCTCGAGTCAGCACTCGTAGACTGTTTGGAGATGGTAGATGAAAAATCTTGGTCCGTTTGGGTGTGCAAACTGCAAGAAATATCTTCTATTTGACCATCATCTTCAGATGTTGCAGCAGAGACTGACCGTGAACCTCCTTCGCCAAGCCACTATTTCATGTTATCCGCAATATGCTTTCTCTGTTCGGCCCTATCTTTGGCCTTTTTTCCTATATCCCGCTCCTGATAGTTTTTTTCTTGGCGCTCTCATAATTTGAACCTATGAAATATAAAGTTAATAAAAAAAATTACCCTTAAGAATAAGTAAAGCATTTTAGGGAAAAAAATGCCCCACTCTCCTCAGAAAAAAAATTCCAAAAATAAATTAAATAAACGTAATTTACACGGTTTAATGTGCCTTTTAAATCATGATGAATGTGACTCTTTGCATTCCGCCAGTGGCGGACCAAGGGGCGGGGGGGGGCGGTCCGCCCCGGGCCACACTTACGAAGGGTGCCCCACAACAGGGGCCTTTTTTAAAATTTAATGATAACTTTACTACAAAAAAATACACTTTTAATTAAAAAAAAATCAGACAAGAACATTGTTGTTTTTATAAAATACTAGCGGCCCGTCCCGACTTTATCCGGGTTGAACAAAATATTATACCAATTAATTTCCAGTTGATAGCCAATAAATTGTAAATCTTTTTTTACCTTAAATGTCCAATAAAAAGCGTAGTTCCAAATGTAGTTTTCTTCAATAAACCCTTTAACGTTGCCAGTTTCAAAAATCCTTTTTGTATCTATCAATACCTCCTCTACTTGAATCTTAAAAATATTAAACCTTTTCCTTACGGGGTGGGATAGCATATATCCGAAGGATATATATATATATATATATATATATATATATATATATATATATATATATATATATATAGGATGGCAAGATGTCTAGGGGAATGATATGCAAAGTTTTGCAGAAACAAACAGTGTTTAATGTTTTTGGGGACATGAATTATATAGGGACATTTCTAAAACAGTTGATATATGGACATTAAGAAATAAAAGGCGCGTTCTCTTCACCATACAATACAAATCATTCAGTTCCAGGCAGTCTCTCGGAGATGACCTCGCTCGTCTCTCCCTACGACAGCTCTCCCGTTTTTTCTTCTCGCATGTTTTACCTTGCCGCGCAAACCTCAGCGACATCTAGTAGCTATTCCGCACAACGTAGCTATTCCGCACAACGTAGCTATTCCGCAATTTTCTTGTACGGTCTGCCTTGTTCCTATAGCGCTCGACTATCCTGACTAGCAGTGTCCTCACTGCTGCAACAGCCTAGGATCTAAAATACACGAACTAAAAAAACAAAAACACATAGATTAGTACACAGTTTACAAACATTAAATTCTGGCCAAAACATTTATCTAAGTCAACATTTGGTCCAGGGCTTCATTTGGTCCGCTGATGAAGATGTAACATTTGGTCCTTCATGATCTCCAATTTTGGCGACATCATAGCGATCATGGTATTTAACTTTAGTCACACGGTAGGGTCCAAAATATTTCAGTTGGAGTTTCAGCTTGCTTCCAAACTGAGTTCTCATAATTGCCACCAGTTCTCCTTGCTTGTACTGATAAGCTTCCTTGCGTTTTCTATTGTAAGTCTTGCGATTCTCCTCTTGAATTTTTAAAATATTCTGCTTAGCGTCTTTCCTAATGCTATCACGATGTTGATTAAATTGGTCTTGACTTTCTTCCACAAGCAAATTTCTTATAAGGGCATCCTCGGGATTTTTCATTCTGGTCCCTATGAGCAATTCAAACGGTGAGTACTTAGTACTACGTGACGTACTGCAGTTTAACACTCGTTGCAATGAGCAGACATGTTTAAACCACTTCGCGGGATCATTTAAGGACATCTTTGTTAATACCGGGATAAGGGTTCTATGTATTCTTTCCACTTGACCATTTGCTCTTGGTACTCCCGCAGTTATTTGTACATGATGTATATTCTCTTTAGTGCAGTATTCTTTGAATTCGTTGGATCTAAAAGCTCCTCCTCGATCACTGATTATGGTCGAAGGATTCCCGAAGGTTTTCTGCTGTAGCTTTAGTCTTTCGATGGCTTCTTGCGCTGTGGTACTTTTAGTTGGATACAGCCATGAGAATTTTGTAAATGCATCTACGACCGTGAAAATGTGATTGTAATTCTTATTGGTTGTTGGCAGTGGTCCAATGAAATCCACATGATATGTTGATAATGGCGAATCTTCCTTAGGAATAGGATGTAACAGTCCTTCTCCTTTCCCAGTCTTCTTATTTACCACTATGCATTCAACACAGTTTCTTATCACATTCTCAACACACTTTCTCATGTTTGGGAAATAAAAATTGCGTTTCACCAAGTCTTCAGTTTTTACAGCAGCAAAATGTCCAAAAGAATGTGCATGCTTCACAACGTCCACTTGCATCATTTCAGGTACTACCAGTAACTCTTCATCATTAGCAATCTTATACAAGACATTATTATTCAAGATAAATTCGGAAGTTTTGCCTGCCTATAACAGTTTCTTGATGGTTTTGATATATTCGTCACTGTCTTGAGCATTAACAATTTTGTAAGTCAACTCATCACTATTCACAAGCATAACGGGGAATCTGCTCAATGCATCAACGTGTTGCATTTGTTTTCCAGGGCGATGTACTACTTCATATTGGAACTCTTGCATGAATAATGACTATCTGGCAACTTTTGGTGTAAGTTCCTTTTTATCTAGGGTTTTTGCAAATGCCGCACAATCAGTGAAAATTTTGAATTTGGTTCCCAATAAATAATTCCGAAATTTTTTTAAAGCCTCGATAATCGCAAGCACTTCAAGTTCGTAGCTACACAATTTTTCTTCCTGGATGGAGGTTTTTATGCTCATATACTGAATTGGATAATAGCGCCCATCATCAGTCTGCTGGAAAAGTATTGCCCCTAACCCAAGTTTGCTTGCGTCCGTGTGTAATTCCAATGTCTGCCCTTTTCTGTAAAGGTGCAACAGGGGTTCATTAGACAGCGCATCCTTAAGTTTTTGAAAGGCTATTTTCTGTTCAAAGCCAAATTCGAAAGGTTTTGAGGCTCGTAATAAATCACTAAGTGGTCTTGCTATAATGGCATATGAAGGTATGTACTTTCTAAAATATCCTGTCAACCCCAGGAAACTCTGCACTTCTTTAGCATTCTTGGGTTCAGCAAAACAACGGACTGCTGCAGTCTTCTCTAACGACGGTCAAATGGTACCATTTTCAATGATGTGGCCTAAAAAATTGATTTTCCTCTGCAAAAATCCGCACTTCTTAAGGTTCAGCTCAAGACCATACTTGGAAGCTGTTTCTAACACACGACTTAATTTTTTTATGAGCTTCTTTTTCATTGATAGCTGGGATTATGATATCATCTAAATAAATAATTAAAGTCCCGTCTCTCAATAGGTCTCTAAACACATAATTGATGTATCTTTGAAAGTAATTGCTGCTGATGGACAAACCAAACGGTACTCTTAGGAATTCATACTGGCCTGACTCTGTTACAAACGCAGTGAATTTTCTACTTGCTTCATCGACTTCTACATGGAAGAAAGCATTTTTCAAATCGAGAGTCGTGAACACCCTTCCACTTTCTAGCTTATCTAATACTTCCTCCATATATCTGTCTCTAACTATTCGCTTATTCAGAGCTCTATAGTCAATGCACAAGCGCATCGTATCATCCTTCTTTCTACACACCACAACAGGCGAAGCTAAATCAGAGCAACTCTCCCTAATTATTCCTTGTTCCAACCATTCGTTGATTTGTTTCTCGACTTCTCTCTTTTCAGGAAGCGACAGCCTGCGTGATCTTTGACAAATGGGTCTTTCATCGGCCAGAAATATTTTCATTTTCAAAGCAGTAGTTTCTGTTTTAATTGGCTCATAATTTTGAACAAGCGCATGAATTTCGTTTCTCAATTTACAGTCAGTAATGTGTGACAGGTCAAAAGGGCAATCATCATACGATTCGGATACTTTCACTAAGAACGAAGCTGATAAATCGTTGTTTATATTAGCGCTCTCTAAATGTTTTCTCGTTCCCACTCCTGTCCCGCTCGTAGGCGCAACTGCCTCCTTTGGTTTCAATAACATGTCGTAAATTTTCGCTGGCAAAATAACTTCCGCAACAATTTCAGCGCTCGCAGCCAAGACTTCTCGTGCTTTCCCACCCTCGCGTAGCGAAATGCTGAATTTGTAAACATTGGCCAGTCAGCGCTCACCGAATACACTTGTCAAAACAATCTGAGAATGAATTGGCTTTGCAGCCGAAACAAAATTCTTGTTTACGATTATCGAACTCGCACCACTGTCTACCGTGGCGACTAAGGGCTTTCAGTCTATAAACACATCGACATACTGAAGCTCACTGAACAAATAGTCATTTTGAGTTGGGATAGAAGTTGAAACGTGATTGATGCCGTATTTTTGGTCACTTTTGTTTTCTGCATTCGACAATTTCTTTGTACAGTTTCTAGCAAAATGCGGCCCCCCACAAACATAACAAGATATAGGTTCTCTACTAGAAAATTTTTGATTTTGTCTCTGAAACTGCCTCGGGGAATGTTTTCCATATTCAAATTTTGTACGATCTTTGATAGCGTCACTTTCATTCCTAGAACGAACATTCGAATAGTTCCGCGTTTCATGCAAAGTTTTATTTTTAGAAACAAAAAAAAACATCACAAGTCTTTCCAAGCTGTTCAGGCGTCAGCCACGAATCGGCCTGTGTGATTTTAATGTGAGAAGCTGTTTCTTGATCTAGTGTGTCTAAAAATTTATCGCTTACCATTAGGTCAAAAAGTTTTTTAAAATCAGAAACATTACGGATTTTGAGATAATATTGGAACATTGCACTTAAGCGTGTTGCAAACTGAACATGCGTCTCATTCACCTGCCTCCTAGCTCTTCTAAAATTAAGTAGACACTCTTGAGCCGTGGGTTGGAATTCTTTCATGATTAAAGATTTAACTAACTCATAGTCATTCATTTCATCATCTTAACCCTTTCACCGGCTCAATTCGAAAGACTAATTCACCTATCCTGGCTTCTGAAACCTTTACAGTTATACCCTTCAAGCGGCCAGATTATTTCTCGAAAGGTTCGTTTTTACTGCATAACACTTCATTCCCCCCTTTTCGAAGTATCCTTTGCTTGTCATTCCGCGACCCTCCCACAGTCATAAAATCTGTTAGCCCTTTTGAGGGTCTCCCCCAATTCCTTCCCCCAGCGGAAAAGGGGACTTGAAACGGTACGGTATACTAACGCCAGACAAATTTCTACTGAAATTCTTCGAGAAAGCGGGAACTGAACTTAACTCGTATTCAAGTAAAAAATGACGCTCCCGTGGTACCATTCATTTTCTCACGAAACAAGTCTTTCAGACCAATTTTCAATGGGCGCCTTAATAATACGGCAAATAGTGGGGCACGGTACCAGCATTATCTGTTATTTATTTAGACAACGTCGAAAGCTATCAGATTTGCATGGCATTAAATTCTGCAGTACGCAATAAGTGTTGCCTGAAATTATCCATTTTCTCACAAATCGATTTCTTTGAGATCCATATTTCAGTTGTGCTAGTTCATATAAATATCTAGTGAGTTTTATAAGTTTTTAAAATAAAAAAGTACAGTTTTTAATAAACAAATTAAAATAAGAAAGTTAAAAATTTGATTTACATTTTTATCTATTCTAAGATTTATAATTATAATTTTTTTGTGTTTATAAATTTTTGCACAACTAAGCGTGTGTCGTCACTTTTTGCGCCATAATCGCTACTTTTAGGTACGTTATTGTAAATGCAATTTATTTCATTATAGTAATAAGAGGCAAATTTGAAAAGCAATTTGCAAAGTTTTGAAGAAGTTCTTCCAATTTTTTTAATAGTACGTAAGTTTTTTAGAACAATGTAAGAAAAAATAAATTTGTCGTAAAATTTGTGCAGGTGCCCTCACTGAAAGGTTAAAAAATCAACTTTTCAATTCAAAAGAAAGTTAAAAATTGAATATTCTATTTCTCATGCTTTAATTATTAAACTAGCCGCTTCGCTCCCAGGCTTCACTCTGTGTTGTATAAAATCTGGGCTCTGAGGTGAGAGCCCCTTGCGTGCGATAGATTTCTGTGGACATCGCACACATACATACATATATAGTCAAACTTTTCTTTATCTCTATATTGTTATTTTAGCAGGCGATTTTAAATTTACTGCGAGCTTAATTTTTTTTAAACACCAAATATGACGTCACTGGTTCTCGTAACACGATGGAAACGATTTTCTTCCTTTTTAATTCCATGTTTTGATGTATATCAATTATCAATTCGGTATTTAAAAATATCTGAAACTAAATCAGCGATTAAAAAGCCAAGGTAGTTTGCCGATATAGATTTCGCACGTGATGTAACGTTAAATTTTAACTCAAATTGAGATTTGAAAATAAAGAAATTGGCTAGAGAGATGGCAACGATTTATGAATAAATTGAACAGTTTTTAGTCTTTTTTCGCTATTTAAAAGGTTTTTAGACCAAAAATTAAAAAAAGCTCATCGAGGTGTGTTAAATAGGTGTGTCAGGAACCTTTTCCTAAAATTTCGTATTCGCGAACCTCGTAATCTCTGTGATACGCCAAATAACATCATACATGCTCACAAACACTCTTATTTATATATAGTTAGCCGCTGCGCGACTTTGTTTTATATTTTCTTTTGCAAAAAAACTCAACAGAAAGTAACATATGTAAGGAATGTTACCATTACCTGTCATCATAAATATACGTTGTTAAGGTGTAGTGGGAGCTCAACCAAAAAATACATAATCGTTGCTAAATTCTCTATAAGGCTGATTCTAAAAACATCGTGATTAAAAAATGTGGATTTCCATTAATTTATTCATTACAGAGTTAAAGATAAGAATGAGAATCCAACACCAATGAGTTTAAAAATTACATCCCTCTCCGTATGTACTATTTTTCAAAATTCAGTGCGTAAATCTATAATCATCGGATACTACTCTCATGAAAATAAGGTTTTTTAATCAGGAAATTCAAACCAAACAAATTTGAACGATCTTTTACTACAGTGTCTCCCAAAAGTGTTCGTACACTTACGATTTTCAATGAAATAGGGGTCTATCCATTAATTAAAATGAATATTTAAGAATGGGTATTTAATAATAAGATCTATAATCTATTCTTGACAAAACTACATGAAATATTTTGAAATCATAGTAAAACTTTATTTTTAAGAAACCAGTTATGAAAAATTAACAAAAACTTTATCTCACAAAAGTCATCGTACACTGAAATAATTTCGGATAAATTCCTAATTAAAATTATCGTCTGGCGCTTTATTTTTATTTTTGAATTTTGGTGGCATTTAAAATATCGTTTTGATTTATATTTTGCTTGCCTACTCCGTAATATTATATTTATTCTTTAAAAGTGGCTCGTAGTCGTAAAGAAACAACAAACAGCATTCGAAAATTGATTATTTTTCATCATAGTAGTGGTAAATCAATTCGGAATATTGCTAAATTACTTAATTTATCCCATTGTACTATGCAGTATGTGATAAAACACTTTAAAGAAGAAAATAGGATCGAAAACAACGTAAGAAAAGATCGTCCGGCAAAGTTAACAAAACGTGATCATAGATTTATAATTAAAAAATTTGTGAAAAATCCACGTTTGAGTGCTGTAAAAGTTTCTGCAGAATTTAATGAAACATTTTCTACTTCAATTTCACCTGAAACTCTTCGACGTGTTCTCAGAGCAGCTGGATTATATGGGCGTTCTGCCAGTAGAAAATTTTTGTGAGTGAGAAAAACAGAAAGCTTAGGCTTTCCTTCACACTATCCATGATAAATAAGCCCCAACCGTATTGGAATAATGTCTTATTTGCCGATGAAAGCATCTTTAACATTTTTGGATTCGATGGGCGCATAATTGCATGGAGAAGAAAAAATTAGAAACTTAGTCCGAAGAACTCAGTAGGAACAGTTAAGCATGGGGGGTACATGTCAGCATCAGGACGAGATAATTTGGTATTTATTGATGGCATAATGAATCATGTTGTTTATATAAATATTTTAAAAGACAATTTAAAATTATCAGCCCAAAATTTGAGAATTGTAAACAACTTTGTTTTTTATCAAGATAACGATCCTAAGCACACGGCTCTCAACGTTCGCCTCTGGTGTCTCTAAATTGTCCACAAGTTTTGAAAATACCCCCTCAATCGCCAGATTTAAACCCAAAAGGACATATTTGGTGAGAATTGGAGGTTCGAATACGAAAACACATTCACACGAAAAGCGAACTAAAAACAATTATGATTAAAGAATGGATATACATTGATGCAGAAATTACAAAAGAACTAGTGCAATCTATTCCCAGACTTTTAAAACCTGTTGTGGATGCTAAAGGACATCCTACTGAGTATTAATTTAACGAAAAATTAAAATATTGACTAATATGTAGAGATTTTTTACAAGTGTACGATGACTTTTGTGAGATAAAGTTTTTGTTACTTTTTGATTATTGGTTTCTTAAAAATAAAGTTTTACTATGTTTTTAAAATGTTTCATATAGTTTTGTTAAGAATAGATTATAGATCTTATTATTAAATACCTATTCTGAAATATTCATTTTAATTAGTGGATAGATCCCTATTTCATTGAAAATCGTAAATGTACGAACACTTTTACATTATGTTTCATTCAAATGTCATTTTATTAGCTATGATGGCTTTATCTAGAGTGTAAATTAAAAGAAAATGTAGGAGGGAACTTCTATCATTGCAATATCATATTTTATGTATCATTGCAATTAGTAAGAGTTTTGTTGACATAACATAAAAAAATCATGATTTCATGTATTTAATAACATAATTTATCAAATTATGAGAATACTAATAGTACAATGAAAACTTTATCGTAAATCGTAATAAATTTCATCATAATTTTAATTATTGCCTTTTGAAATTTTTAACTTGTTAATGCTTGAAAAAAGAAAAGAAAATAATAAAATAAAAAAATCGTTTAAAAGAAAATAAAAATATTAAATAAATTGTTTAAAAGAGAATAAAAAAAATAAAATCTCCAATCTCCCAGCTTATGATCCTAGGGAAATTCATCGCCTCTGTAGGAATCTTGTGGCCTTGTAACAGCCAGCTAGCCAGTTATTCCACACCCTTCATTCTTGACCTTCCTTCTTGGAAACTGATGTAATTACCGAAAGTATGTGACTTTTCGGGAAGTCGATCTGCCAACCCCCCCCCCCCAAACTTAGCAACGTCAGTCTATTCAAAAAAATTTCTCCCCCACTCCGTGAATGCGTCAGAATCGGAGATGTACATGTATATTGCTGCACCACTCGTAGGGGTTCTCATTCCCCAATTTCGGACAGTTCGAGGTTGTAAATCAAGCACCTTTTATCGTTCCGAAAACGGGGGACGGATTCCGTGCAGTGCTGGAAAAGCAAAAGCGCCTAGTCAGGGGTACGTCACTGCCCAAATGAGACGACTAAGGTTGGACGTAATATTTCGTCACTGCCCGAATGAGACAGTCAGGGCTCGACGTAATATTATGTCACTGCCGTTGAAAGGGTTAAACGTATAGTAAAATGCTATGGGCCTTCTCTCCGAGAATATTTATAAGAATTTCGGATTTCAATTTCTCTGGGACATCCTTAACTTTAAACGCTCGTTCCAATGATTGGAAAAAAAGGCTAAAATTTTCCGCTTTTGTCGGCAACTGTATTGTTAGAGTTTTTACACTCTTAATCAAATTTTCAAGATCACAAACCTCAGGATTTGATAAAGCTTGAGCTACTTCTGCTTTCGATTTGCAAAGTTCTACCTCTCGTTCTGTACGTTGGAGAGTTAATTTTTCTAATTCTAGTTTTGAGTTGGTTAGCTGCAGTTCAAGCTCGGCTTTTGGCTGCCGATCCTCAATGATTCTGTTAAGAAGATTCATCACAAATTCCGGGTCATCCTGGAATGCTTTAGATTTCTCAAGTTTATTTTTTAATTCTATAATAGTTTCTTTTGCAGTGCCCTGCTCACCAATCTCAGTAAGAACATTCGCTATGTCCTCTTTGCGCGTATTCTTGTTATAATTAACAGTACGAGACATTGTTCATAAATCTTTTTATCAGCAATAGAGTTATAAAAAGAAGATATACTACCTTTTCTCGCAGGACTCTTGCATCTATCGCATCAGTAGTTGACTTCACAGTATATCCATTAGAGTAAGTATATCACAATAAATCCAAGGACTGACACTATTTAAATTGTCACTATTAACACAGTCAACACAGTCACTATTTAAATTGTCCTCAAAGTCCATCCGGGGCGATCCCCCAAGTTTATAGGATGGCAAGATGTCCAGGGGAATGATATGCAAACTTTTGCAGAAACAAACAGTGTTTAATGTTTTTTGGGACATGAATTATACAGGGACATTTACAAAACAGTTGATATATGGACATTATATTTATAATAGCCGTTGTCACTTCCGGGCTATACTCATCTTTCAATTGAAGCCCTCAGTAAACAAACAGCCGGTTAGGCTTAATTTCAATTTCAGATGTGGATCAGAATTTTTTTTATCTGAAAACTAATATCTTCTCCATCAAATCACGTTTGTTCAGCCTATTTTTCTATAAAACATCCAGAACTAAAAAAATTGGATGCTCTTAGCTGTATATTTAACAGTTTTTAAAAATCTGTTTACTTTTGCGATGAATTCTGAAAGTACACAAACTTGAATGTGAATGAATCAAGTAGCTCAAGTATTCATATCGCGTAGTGAGCTGTAAAAAACTGGATGGCAGTCTACTACTCCAATCGCATGAAAAACAAAATAAATAAAAAATAATGAAAGGGTTTGCTTTTCCAAAATGTCGATTAAATGCAATATTGTTATATAATTTGGGATATTTTTTAACTTTCATATACTTTTTTCCACTATGACATCATTATTAATATTATGATGTCAAAATGACGGGTTGGATGGCAGTCTACTACTCCAATCGCACGGAAAACTAAATAAATAAAAATAATAATGAAAGGGTTTGCTTTTACAAGGTGTGGATTAAATGCAATATTGTTAGATAATTCGGGATATCTTTTAACTTTCATATACTTTTTCCATTATGACGTCATTATTAGTATTATGACGTCAAAATGACGGGTTACCTTCTAGTTAAGAAATAAAAGGCGCGTTCTCTTCACCATACAATACAAATCATTCAGTTCCAGGCAGTCTCTCGGAGATGACCTCGCTCGTCTCTCCCTACGACAGCTCTCCCGTTTTTTCTTCTCGCATGTTTTACCTTGCCGCGCAAACCTCAGCGAAATCTAGTAGCTATTCCGCACAACGTAGCTATTCCGCAATTTTCTTGTACGGTCTGCCTTGTTCCTATATATATATATGTTCTGGAGATTACCCTCCACGTACAAAATCGCTCTCTCTTTATATGTAAGTATAGATAGATAATAGAAAGAGGTTAAGAGATGAAATAAAAATACAAAAATAAAAAAAGGATTTTAAGTAAAGAATGTTTTTTTTAAATAATATTAAAAAATTTTTCAAATAATATTCCTAAAATAATATTAAAATTAATATTACGTTAGTAAATACTTAAAGTTAATTTTTTAAAAGAAAAAGACGTGCGGGAGAACGGCTAGGTTCGAACCACTATCGTCAGAACAGAAACCCACCGCGATAGCACCACGCTAAGGATCGTTGAAGACTTCGACACAAAAAGCAGTAGAGGACAGTAGCGGTAACAATGGAGATTGTTAGGATTAAGCCCCTAACTTTATTTCTACTGATTAGATTTACATAATATATTGCCTATGTCCATCTGGAATAATGTACCTTTCAAACAGTGAAAGAATTTTTCAAATAGGTGCAGTGGTTCTGGAGATTACCCTCCACGTACAAAATCGCTCTCTCTTTATATATAAGTATAGATAGATAATAGAAAGAGGTTAAGAGTTGAAATAAAAAATAAAAAATAAAAAAAGGATTTTAAGTAAAGAATGTTTTTTTAAATATTCAATTTAAAATAAATAATATTCTTAAAATAATATTCAAATTAATATTACGTTAGTTAATAATTAAAGTTAATTTTTTAAAAGAAAAAGGCGTGCCGGAGAACGGCTAGTTTCGAACCGCTAACGTCAGAACAGAAGCCCACCACGTTAAGGATAGTTGAAGACTTCGGAACAAAATGCGGTAGAGGACAGTAGCGGTAACAATGGAGATTGTTAGGATTAAGCCCCTAACTTTATTTCTAGTGATGAGATTTACATAATATATAGCCTATATACATCTGGAATAAAGTACCTTTCAAACAGTGAAAGAATTTTTCAAATAGGTGCAGTGGTTCTGGAGATTTCCCTCCATGTACAAAATCGCTCTCTCTTTATATACAGGGTGTCCCAAAACGACCGCATAAACTCTGCACAGCTAGATTCCTCGTTGGGAGTACATAAAAACTGCCCAAAGAAGCGTTCCTGTACGATCGATAGTTTACGAGAAAAATACGAAAAACAAAGTATGACGTCACTGCCGATGCAAGAAAAAAACACTTTATTGGGCATATCAACAACAATATTTGCATATCTTTCCAGACGATAATGAGCCAAATCAGACAACAATGAGCCAAAGACAATGAGACAACAATGAGACAACAATGAGCCAAATCAGACTAAATGGCCAAGCAATGTTATCCATCGAGAACAAGTTGGCTATGAAAATAAACTTTCATGAGACAATTAGACAATTTTCTGATGCAAAAGTTAGAAACAGACAATTTTAAAAGGAGGCTTTTACCTATTTGAAATTAATACAGAATTCTTAATTTAACTTGCTTGTATGGAATTTTTAAAAAAATGTTTGTTTTTAATAAGTTTTCAGAACGCACCCCCCCTCCCTTTTTGGTAATGTCACTGGGTCTCATATAACATGGTTTCACACAACACGGCATTTTCTAGATGATGTATTCCCATTCTATTTTTTTCATACTGATACTGTAAATGTGTATTGCCTTGTGAAAAGTAAAAAATTTTAAAGTTGAATTACCAATAAAGTTAACGTAGATCAAAGTGAGGTATTTCTTTGGTTTTCCTTGAAGCTACCTGAATATTATAAGTAAGTATTGGAGCCAAAATGGCTCCTTTTCTTTTTAATATGAATTTTGTCTTTAACTATTATCGCTTTTATTAATCAAACGGCCAAACCTTTTACCATTCACCTTGGCCCGACGAAAAATTCATACAACGAAAACCAGCGCCGTACAATTGATTTTAACCTTGTACCGAACAGTAAGTTAGCGAGCTCATGGCTCAGGCGGTTAGAACGTTGGTCTCGGAGCTGTGCCGTGCGGTACGTCATTGGTTCGATTGCTCGAACCCAGGACTTGACGTAAGACATTTTTTATTAATTTAACGCTTAAACAGTAATGATCATTGCTCACCTCGTACTGCTCGAGTTCGCTCCCTTATTCTGTCAATTTTTTCTCTGCACAAAGAGGGGGGAAGCGGGACAGGACCCCCACACAGAGCTAAAATAAATTTTTTAAATTTACAAAATAATGCAAAAATATTTCGTATAGGCCTAATAGTAATTGTGTTATTTATTCTTTACCATTACGATCTTTATTGCACTTACATTTTTAGCGATCTTTATTGTTACAATTTTAGCGCTATACAGTGCCAGAAACAGTATTTCTAAAGCCAAGTGCCGAGCGCTGTTTATACACTTCTACAGTACTATCCGCGAACCGCGAGAGTGCACCAAACCCTTGCCTATCAAAGTATTGAAGGCGTCTTTTTTTCAACAGGGCACGCACGCACTGTTTCGTCGCGTATCTGCTTTAAAAAAGCCCTTCTTGTTAGATTTTCATTCCAATAATGACGGAGACGTCGCTTTAAATATTTTATCCGAATTCATAGAAATATTATTTTTAAGAAGTGGCATCTAGTACTCTAAACAGCCTAAAATGGCACTATTTAACACATAATTTTCAAAATTTTCCAGGGGAGGACCCCGGACCCCCCTTCGGCTGGCGGTATTCCATACCCCCCAGACCCCCCGGAAGACACCCCTTTCTAGTGCACCCTGATAATAGGGCGAAAGGGAAATGGACGACCCCTAGCACATGGAGGCTTTGACCCCCCCAGAAGAAAATCCCGAGCACGCCACTGTCTGCACAGGTCAATAGCCTGAGGAGACTGTCTGATTAAGGCAAAGACAGGCTAGCTGTCATTAGAAAAAGTTCAAAATTACCATTTTTTGGGGGGTATCCCAAAAATAAATCCGCCCCGGGCCCCAAATGGTTTAGGTACGCCACTGCATCCCACTACGACGTTCCATTCCCGAATTATGTTAGAAAAAGTTTGCGCGGTATCAACGGATATTTTTGTTCAAAGTCATTGTAACATTTCATTGTTGCCAATTAAATTATAACATTTCCGTAAAAATAAATAGACATGAATTAAAAACGTGATTTATTCATATTTTGGCGCATGCAAGAAGGAATTTGATATATTATTTTCATATACGTGGCAACGCCGGAATATTCCTTTTTAAAAATGAAAATATAAGGATGGAAAGTCATTTATTTTCAATGAATGTGTTATCTATCCATTTCATGAATTGAAACTATCCAAAGCTACCTGTTCAAACTCAAATATACTGAAGGACACGTTCACTTATCTAGAAACACATGCGTTTAGCCTTGACGCGATGATTTATATAACTGAAGTGACATTGAAACGTAGCAGACGATTTAGTTTTGAGAAAGAATTCCGAGCATGAAATACGTGTATATACTTTTTCTATAATAATTATCAGATTTGCTGTGTTTTAATATTGAATGTGATCTCAATCCATTCAAACATTATTGATTCTTTTTCTAAAATAATAAATCCATTCAAACGTTATTGACTAGCTGTAATTTAATGCTTTAAAATGCCCAAAAAGAGGAGAGCAACTTTTAATCCTGCAGAAGTAAGGGAAAAGTGTCAAAGATTGTTGAGAAATGAGCAATGTGATGAAAAAAAAACAGAAGAGCGCGAAGCCAACAGAATTCGAAATGCAGTTAGATGAACACAAGATTCTGAAGAAAAACATTCTCAAACGCGCGAAGCCAACAGAATTCAAAATGCAGTTAGACGCACACAAGAATCTCAAGAAAAAATATTCCCAAGAGCTCGAAGGCAACAGAATTCGAATTGTAGTGATTCGAAGCAGTGAGACTGATGAAGAAGCTTTTAACGCGTTGAACATACAAATATATAAACGACCCAACCTTTCGGTTATGCGTTGTTGTTAAAAAAAAAAACTTAAGGGGGGGGGGGACATATGCTAATTGTGTAACACACAACGAAATAGAATATCTATGAAATCGGATAATGAACAGCCATAAGGGCCATAACTATTTTTCTTATGGCTCTTCTACAGTAATAATCATTATAAAACCTATTCTTATTCCAGATATCAATATTGGTAGGTAAGCTTCTGCGTATATTATTAAATTGACTGCATACTATCATACAGTGCTCCACCGATTGTTCAGCGCCACAAGAGCAAGTGCTACTTTTTCCGTGAAACCTGCTTTGATAACTACCAAATGACCCATGTCCAGTGATTGCTTGGTTTATGTAAAAATCAGCACTTACCCTGTCAGTTTTAACTTGAGGAAAAATTTCTCTTACTCTAGTTCCAGCAGTTGTATTGTTCCACCTATCTTGCCAGACGTGTTCCGCCATTTGAAATAATTTTGCTTTTACTTGGTTTCTAGTCCATTTAATTTCTTTATTTATTACTTCCAATTTAGTTCCTTCTTTTGCAGTCTGATCAACTGCTTCATTTTTATCAATCACAATATGCGCTTTTATCCAATGTAGTGCGACATTAAGTCCCGAAGTTTGAACTAATTTATTGATGTTATCCACCATCTCACTTTTAAAACTGAGTGTATTTAATGCCTGTAACGCACTACGTGAGTCTGAATAAATATCAATTGCTTTATGACCTTGTCCAATAGCATCTTCAATAGCCAGTTGTATTGTATACAGTTCAGCACTGAAGGAACTCGCATTATCAGATAGCCTTTGTTTTATTTCCAATACTTTTAAATCCTTAATATATTTATTAATACCTGCCCCAGTTTTTCCATTCATGCGGGAGCCATCCGTGTAATAATTAATATCAGTAATTGGAATTAAATCAAATGTCCAGTTTATTGTCCATAAATCAGTCTCATGTTTTATAGGTCTGTTCGCCAATTCGCAATTATTTTTGCTAAAATTTATATCCATAACTTCTATTCCTTGTTCCTTGTAATATATTTCAAACATTTTGTAGTCAATTTCAGCTCTGAGATCTAAAGGCATACAACCTGCCAGTACGGCCAATGCATTCGTTGAAACTGTTTTATAGCATTTTGTAATGCTCAGTAAGAAAGGTCTTTGAATTTTATTTAATAAATTGTTTTGTCTTACTGTATTCTTGAACCAGAATGGGGCCCCATAAAGGATAATTTTTTCTATTATTACTTTATATATTTCTTTCAATATACTGGGCCTGAAACCCCAAGTCTTCTTACTGTACCTTGCCAGACCGTACATCACTCTAAGAGCCTTATCCTGTACTTCCACCAGATGTTGCATAAAATTTAGGTCTTTATCCAAGAGTATACCCAAATACTTTACTGCTTTGCAATATTTAATCCCATGCATACCCAATTTGATTGTAGGTTTACGTTTGATTTGCCTTTTAAAAGCTATTATCGTGTAGAAACATTTATCCGTGCTAAATTTTAATTTATTATTATTTGCCCATTCTAGACACAAGTCTAAGATCTTAGTCGCATACTGAGTAAATTTTTAAGATACCTTACTGCTAATTGTAATAATCAGATCGTCAGCAAATGCTTGCATTTTAATGTTTGCCTCTTCCCATTCCTTTTGTAACAGCGGGTTAATTACCAGTAGCCAAAGAATAGGTCCCAGGGAAGACCCCTGAGGAACCCCAATATTATAATCCATTAGATCATTATTTCTTAGTTTAATCTTCCTATCTTGCAAGTAGTCAATTATTATATTATAGAGATTCTTACTTATTTTTAATTCTTTTAAACTTTTGACAATGCCATTTTTGCGGACTGAATTAAAAGCGTTACTTATATCTAAAGTCAGAATACAGGTATGTTCCTGTCTAGCTTTATTATCCTCAATTATTCCTTTTAAATTGTGTAGAGCCGTATTAGTATTTATGTTCCTTCTGAAACCAAATTGGTTATCAGAGATAATTCCATTGCTTTCTAAGTGGTAAACCAGTCTTTTGGTTATTATTTTATCCATCACCTTACCCAATATTGGCAGCAAACAAATTGGTCTATATGAAGATGAGCTCTTTGGATCCCTTCCATCCTTTAAAAAATAAATAACCTTAGTTATTTTCCAAACTGCTGGAAACTTCATTTCCTTCCAGATTTTATTATAGAGTTTCCATAAGAAGTTTCTATCTGCCCTATAAATTTCCATAATTATACTAAAAGTGACCCCATCATAGCCAGGCGCTTTATTCATTGGCATTTCCTCTAGAATTAAGTCTACTTCTCGTTTCGCTGTTTCATTATCTTCAATTTCCCTCTCATCATCAACGACATTCAGTTCAGTATCTTCTTCAGTCTTAAAATGATACGATGTAAGTGCCTTTTCAATATTATCTTCTGTTTCATGTATGACACCCTCGTGATCAACGATACTGGCTATAACACTTTGCTTCTTATCTTTAATGATATAGTTAACTTTACCATGCGTATCTTTAACTGTAAGATTCTGAATAAAATCACTAAACGACCTCTTTTTGGCCTCTTTTAATGCTCTCTTATAGCACGCTCTTTCAGCCTTGAATATTAGCATTTTCCTCTGTCTTTCCACTATATCACTCTCCCTCTGTGCTATCCTTCGTAAAGCTCTGACTCTGCTTCTTTTTGTAGCCAGGGACCCAATCCACCAATAGGCCCTCTTTTGAATTCTCCTACCTTTTTTTCTTATGCTTTTCACATAAATCAACTATAATTGTGTTTAATTCACTTAAAACTTCTCTTGGTGAAAAATTATCTAGCTTTTCTGAAATTATATTAATTTCTTTCTTTAAATCTCCCCTAAATGACATCCAATTTAACTTTTTGAGTTCATATTTTTTCTCTATAAGACCCTGTATATTCCTTCCAATTTCTAATTCAAACATAATAGCATTATGATCCGTTAATGTGAAATCATCACTGACCCTCCATTTCTTAATTTCCTCTTCTGAAATCCCTATGGTTATGTGAAGATCAATCCAGCTTTGCCCGAAAGGCCCGTTATAGGTAGGTTTACTATTAGGAGTATTATGTATCACTGCATTATATTGTAATACCAGATCCAAAATAGCCTTTCCTCTTGTATTTGTTTTTCTTTGACCCCATAACGTAGATTTTGCATTAAAGTCGCCGAGTATTAGTATTCTGCTTTTCTTATGCTTAGCAATAATCATATGTAAGTGTGACAATTGTGGTTCTGTACGCTCCATGTCTCCGTTTGGAGATGGCGGCAGATACAAGGAAATAATGACAAGTTCTATATTGGCTAAAAACACTTTGACTGCAACAAGGCAATCTGATATGAAAACATTCATATATTTAAATTTCCTATTGACCAAGAGGGCAACTTTTGGTTCTTTTTCATTATACACATGCCAGTGAGTACTAGGTAAATTTATAATATGATCTCTATCCCCGCTTACAACATGGGGCTCGTTTATGGAAACAAAATCAATTCGCTGATGAACAATATCCTCAGTGAATTGTATGGCAGCAAGAAAAGACCTATTTAAATTTAAATGGGCGAATTTATAAGGAAACATATTAAAATTACTCATAGTCAGTTCTGCTTTGTAGCTTTCCCACCTCCGTGCAATAATATCGGCACGTCCTATCGATGGGACTATGATTTGTTGCGATTTTTATTTCATTCTTCGTATTATAAAATTTACAATTTACACATTGTAATTCCACTTTGCATTCACCTTCATGTTCCTTAACACCGCACCCCCTACATATCTTGTCATTATTACAAAATCTTGCAATATGTCCTCCTCGGTAGCAATTAAAACTTATTTTAGGTTGTAAATATTCTCTAATACTGTAGCGTCTCCATCCTAATTTAACTCTTTTCTCTTTCATTATATTTTTAAAGGCTGTTCCGTTCATTTCAACTATTACGTTTTCTCCTTCTCTTGCTTTGTATTTCCTTATCACTTTTATTTCACCATTCTTCAACTCTTCAATTTCATTATGTTCTACAAGTTTGTCGCATAGTTCTTCATTTCCCAGCTTTTCAGTTACTCCATATATTATCACCTGAGGCCTTCTCCTTGCTGGCTTTTCAATTCTGTAGTTTCTGATTAATTTGTCTTTGTCCTTAATTTCCTTCATTATTTTATCTAGGTCTTCTTCTTTGTCAGGGCCTATAATTACCCCACCTCTGCTAATTTTCCTAAATATTTTTACTCCTACTTTAATTTTTACTGGGTCTATTTCACTTTGTACCACTGACTTTGTTACCTCTGAATCTTGTTGAGTTTTAGGCACAATTGTAACAACATGTACAGATTCGTCTTGTCTTTTTCTAGATCTACTTCTGGATCTATCAGTAACTCTCTTTTTTAATTTATCTGCATAAGTTTCAACTCTTTCACTCATTCTACTCTTCTGTAGTTCCTGGTACATGCCTCTGACATATTGCGTATGGCATTGTTGACTCCTAAGCTGTTCACATCTGCAAGTAATTTACTTTTTTCTAATGTTGAACATTTACTATTTGCAATTGTTATCTGTATCTTTTCATGCCACATATTTACTGCATTGTCTCTCTCAGAGAATTCCTCTTTGTGTACTACCCTTTCATTATCTCTCTCTCCCTCCTCTGTTGAACTACCTTCTATACTCTGCACTGGTACTTCTAGCTCAACAATTTCTTGGTTTTCCATGTCAACTTTAGTAGTTTGTGTGGGCATTTTATTTATCACGCTGTCTTGTTCACTATCTCCCATTATTGAATCTATATCCTCTATAGTGGCTCTAACCAGCCCTCTAATTTCCTTCTCTTTTTGCATTAACGCCTCTGGTGTTCCTAAGCCCTGTTTCTTTTTATCTTTTGACCCTTTATAGATCTTTGATCTGCTCGGCATTCCAATTTCAGCCTCTTCTTCGCATATTTCGCTATCTGGTTTTGGTTCCATTGCTCCTTTACTAACAATTCCAGATTTTTGTTTCTTTTCATTCTTTCCGATATTCGGTGTTTGCATATCCTCTGCTCTCACATTACGAAGCACCATTCCAGATACATTAGTTCTAGTTCTAGGTTTGTTTTTATCACTCATGTCACAGAAGTTAGTTAACCAACCGAACTACTCAGCAAATAGATGATTATGCCACCTGAACGTTATTACCTTCTGTAAAATTATACCAGATGCTGTGAATAAATTAACTATTGCAATTACAGCCCTGTTAATGTAAATGACTCCTACAATTTGAAGGGGAGATTCCGAACAGCTCGTTCGAGTCACCTAATACACAGAAATCTCTAATATACAGAATACAATGCAACAAAAAGGCCTGAACTACCTTGGCAAATAGACATAACATAATACAGAACGATCCAATTAAACTTCCAGTAATCCAAGTGACAGAAGGAGCCGAGTACGCAGAACGGCACGAGCCGCTGCCGACTAATTATGTCACGACTGCCGGGAAAAATAGCTGTTTGTACGACCTTCAGACGCCCTTGACACGTGAATCTTCAACGCCCGGGCGGACCCCGAACGCTCGCCGGGGGAGAGCGCTTCTATAGCCGCGGCTCTCAAAGCCCTTCGCCGTCACCAGCTAGTCCTAATACGTTCTTTTTTTTTTCAAAGTCCTGATAATTCGATAATAAATAGTCACACAATAATAAATTTGTAACCACGTACTCCACACTTCAAGTTATTAACGAATATACATAGAAAATATCAAAAACACTTCAAAACAAGAGCTCTCGAAAACGCGTTGAACATACGATCGTCTTCGAGCTTCAACATCGAAAGGAGAGGAATGCGATGAACAACGACAGCACCGACAACAAACTAATGCTATTTGCTACCGCAAAAGAATTTTAGCGAACATTTTAGAACATCATAACATGAGGCTAATCATTGAAAAAAAAATAATAACAGAAACTGAATCCCGAGCGATGCCGGGTAATACATCTAGTATTGTATTATATAAATTAATCTTTCTATAACAGATTGCCAATAGTTTTTTTTCAGTTTCATTTAAGGGGATTTAAGGGGGCAGGGTTATGATAATGGTACGAATATGAAGGGTGCAATAATGGTTTACAAAAAAAGTTCTTGTCTTAAACCCTAGAGTAGAGCTTTTTATGTGCCTTGTGCAGCCCATGGTTTAAATTTTGTTGTCAATGACGCTACAAATGGATCTTTAGAAATTACGAGCTTTTTTGTAATTGTACTGGAGCTATACGTTTTATTCTCCGCTTCGAGTAAACGTTGGAAGGTCTTAAAAAATGAAATCCCAACTTTAACACTTGAACCCCTTTCAGATACTAGATGGGAAAGCAGAATAGAGGCGCTAGAAGTTCTCAGATACAATCTAACAAAAATATATGATGCTTTATATACCCTCTATTCTGATAATACTAGAGACTCTGAAACTAGAAACATGGCAAATTCATTACTTTTGAAAATTAAGTCGTTTAAATTTATTTGTTCCATTATTACGAGGGTAGGCTGAAAAGTAATGCACACATGCTTGTAGAGCGCGAACAAAAAGAAATAGCGAGATCGGGAAAAAAGAACATTAAAGTACAATTCTTAAGCTTCAAAATCATATATTTATTTTTCAACATAGTCGCCGTTAAGGCTAACAGATTTCTCCCAACGTGTAACAAGTTTTCTCATTCCGTCACTGAAAAATTCTTCCGACTTTTCTCGAATCCACGACTTGACAGCTGCCTTCACCACATCGTCCGAGGTGTAATGATTACCCTTTAGGTCTCTCTTGAGTAGAGGAAAAAAATAATAATTGCAAAAATAATAATCGGGGGAATAAGGAGGGTGTGGAATCGGTTCAAACTTCACTAAGGTTTCGCAGGTTTCGCAGGACAGGTTTCGCAGAGCCTCTCCAGTCCGACGCTGTTCTCGCCTGTGAGACGGCGTGGTACCCATCGAGCACAGATTTTACGGTATCCCAATCGTTCTATAATGAAGCAGACACATTCCTTGGATACTCCATTATGGTTTGCGATACGCTTTTGAGTTATTCGCCTGTCATTTTGAATCAAATCGTCGACGAGTTTGCGATCTACAAATTGTAAATCTGCGGAAAGTATGTTACATGATCCATTTAAAAATGAAAAAGATATTATAGTTTAAGATAAATGCGATGAAATTGACAACTTTGCACCCTATCATAAACTGGGCACCTCGAATTCCCTGCCCAGTCTATTCGGATAGCATGCCGAACTATGGCTAAGTTCTAGCCGTCCTATTCCCTCAGAAATCACTGAGAATAGGCTGGATTAATGAACGTAAGAAAACACATTTATTAAAATAGCGTATTTGCAAAATATATACATTAACTCCTTGAGTTTTGCACCTCCAGTGCATTCATGGCTTCCAGCCAAATCAAAAATTCACACGTGTAAGGCACTCCGGCCAAAAATCCCAGTCACTTTCCCCGCGGCTCTCCGGTCCGAGCAAAATCCAGCTGGTCCGAGAGATGGCGACCTCCGTCCACCGAGTTCCGTCTCGCTCTCTGGCAACTTCTCTCTATGTCCACCTCAAGCCGAGACCAGTCCCAAACCGGTTCTCCCTCAACTGCATAACTCGGACAAAAGCCCTCGGTCCAAAAACCACGTGCACTCTAGTCCTCGTTGTTCGTCTGTTTACTGTTCGCAGACGGCCGGCACGCCTCTTGATCGATGGACTTGAAATCGCCTTTAGTAAATATTCCTTCAAAACTGTAAAGAAACTTCGCCATATTTCATATGTGGCTAGCGGGGAAAGAAGCTTTTCAAAACTTAAAATAATAAAAAATTATTTGAGATCAACAATTGGACAAGAAAGGCTTTCAGACTTATCTATTATTAGTATCGAAAAGGACATTTCGGAAGATATAGATGTATCAGATATTATAACAGAATTTGCATTAAAAAAGGGCAAGAAAAGCAAAGATTATTTAAGCTTTTGGACTGACTTATTAAGTATATGTATTAATAGATATGTGTTGTATGTATTTAATATAACGTATTCATTTGGTTATTATATCAATACATTAATAATTATTATGTTAGGTTGTAAAATTAAAAAATAAACTGAATTTATAGTATTTTCTGTAATTCGTTGTTTCATTTAAGGTAAAAATATTTCAGAGAAATTTCAATTAATCTATACGGTATGAGGGGGCTGGGGGCAAAATTATTCTCCACGAGCGGCAGCTACCCCAGGAACGGTCCTGTACAGTTACATGCATATACATTCTCAATATCATTATACATTCATCTTACATTTTTATTAGGTATTCGCAATAGTTAAACCGACCACTGCGTTAGCACACTCGGCAATTTAAGAACGTCCATCGCAAGACACTGCGAAGCAAGGTACCGTCAAACAAGAGACATTAAAGTACAAATTAACACATTAACCACTCTGGTAACAGCCCCCAGCCCGGAAGCAAAAAGAAAGAAAACAAAAAGAAGTTTCCGCTCCTGGTTCCACTTGACTGTCCTATCTTAATTTTTTTTAAACTAAACATGTAAATAAATAATTTAGCAATGCATTTCTGTAATTTGTTTTACATTAATAACAAGGCTTCATGGTGCAATAGAAAATATGCATAGGTACAACTCATACCTGTACATTACTACCAACTAACAGAAATCATACATAGATAATGAACAACAAACAATCGACAAATAAATGACATTGCGCCTCAACCGTGCACACCAAGAAACAGTAAGAGCGGCAACAATCTATGGCTACTGTATAACGTAAGTTTGCTTAGCTTTCCTTATTGCTTACAATATCACAAACACGTAACAAAACACTTAACTAATCATTTAAAAATTAATTCTATAAATGTACACTACTTTAACTTCTCTTTTTAGCCTGTACTGTATTTACATTTATACTATCAATGTGCCTTTAACAAATTTCAACAATTTCACATTCTATAATTTTATCACATAAAAGATATGTTATAATGCTATACACAGCACACAACAATATTAAATTTTACAGTACTGTACTTTACACATTACTTTTACATTCTAACTTTTACCATTGACATTTAGCACAAATTACTGATAAGATAGCACTCAATAGGTTTTCACATTGCTTATTATATACAGTACTTTACTGAAGCAACTTCCTTTTACTGAAGGTACTTACACTACTTTATTATTAGGTACTTCAGTCTTGATTACTTATTATTACAGTTAGTATTATTTAATACATTTCTTTGATTTTAATATTTAGCATATAATTAATGGAATCGCAATAAGGCACACGTTCTACGTGAAATGATAACCAAAACGGGTTTACCTTTGGATGATCTAACTCGGTAATAGGCGATTATTGTTCAGGATCGGGCATTTATCCCCCTTTAGCATGGGTACAGGGGGAGATAGGTAGATAGTCTCTCAGGAATCATTTATTGAAGATATCCACACTGGCGGCGTACTCTCGGCGTGGGGTGTGTCGATCACCGGCCGTAATGATGTCTGCCCACACCTCGCTTCCTCGTTGATTTTTCCGAAACTTTGAGTCAGTTATCTGCCGCCTGGCTTGGCATCCTCCGTCGTCATGGATCTGTTCTCTCCGTCGTTTGTTTGAAGGGGCTGCGGTTCTCCACTCTTGAAAATAGGAGTCAAGTCTCTGCAATACTTCTATATCGGGGCTAGGGCGCTCGTCTGGTCTCGGATATTTCTCACTCGTCTTATATTTCTACTCGATCAACTCAGCCTATTCTTTTCTTATTGTCTGGCGGCTTCTCTTGCCGGCTTAGATCCTATGTCCCTTTTCACACCATTGACACTTGGTTCTCTGCTAATTTCAATTTTCTTCCTACGTTCGCTTCACCGTACCCTTTTGTCCGTTATCATCCCATTCAACTATGCTTCTATTCTTCGCTTCGGCTAGTTGTTCAGATGTATTATTTATTCTTCCTTGCCTTGGATCCCTTTTAACGGCATCTCCTACCAAACCATTCAACTATGCTTCTATTCTTCGCTTCGGCTGGTTGTTCAGATGTATTATTTATTCCTCCTTGCCTTGGATCCCTTTTAACGGCATCTCCTACCAAACCATTCAACTATGCTTCTATTCTTCGCTTTGGCTGGTTGTTCAGATGTATTATTTATTCCTCCTTGCCTTGGATCCCTTTTAACGGCATCTCCTACCAAACCATTCAACTATGCTTCTATTCTTCGCTTCGGCTAGTTGTTCAGATGTATTATTTATTCCACCTTGCCTTGGATCCCTTTTAACGGCATCTCCTACCAAACCATTCAACTATGCTTCTATTCTTCGCTTTGGCTGGTTGTTCAGATGTATTATTTATTTCTCCTTGCCTTCGATCCCTTTTAACGGCATCTCTAACTATCCCATTCAACTATGCTTCTATTCTTCGCTTCGGCTGGTTGTTCAGATATATTATTTATTCCTGCTTGCCTTGGATCCCTTTTAACGGCATCTCTAACCATCCTTCTCCAAATATCTATACATCGTTCCGCGCCTGGCATTTATTTATTATCTTCTTTTCTGTTGCTCAGCCCGTGCTCCGTTTGTCCCTCTTTTCACGCGTTTGGCATTCGATTCAACGATACATCTTCCTTTATTTTCCTGAACTAACGCTGTGCATCCTTTGTTGTCCACACCTGCGACTATCTATTTCTCGTCTCTTTTCTGTCACGGCACAAATTCTCCGTGACAACAATAAAAATATTTGTTACTAGCCGGGCTTCGCCCGGCTATGCTCGGGCTATCCGTTCACTAGACAGACGGCTTTGAATTGATTGATTGAGAGGGAGAATTTTCATAAGAGGAACTATTAATTTGCAGTCCCCCCACAAAACCACAAAATGAAAAATTTGTTATTCGTATTAACACCCACCACCACCAGGTATAAATGAGCATACCTGCATTACAAAAAGATAAATTTTTCATGTGAAAATAAATCGGATGGCTCCTTTAGCCTATATTCCTGCAGTACAAAAATTCAAATTTCCTGAAATTTGTATTATTGGTGACATAATAATGCGTTGTACATTGAAATTATATGAGTGCATGTATTAGAATTGCACATGTCTATGTTGCGAGATATTCTGTATTCGGTTTAGTCAACAGATAAGCACAACTGAAATATTAAACAGGCTTCCGGAGCATAATGTTACGAGTTAGGGGCCAACTTGGCGTGTTATCGCCAGCGTGCGGTGTTTTGGAGTTCGCGTGATTTAAAGCTATGGTTTAGCACGTTCACGCGTCTACCATGGAGTAAGAAATAAATCCTGCTCTTGCGTCTATTGTTGGAAAATGGTTTGGTTGAGCGGTGTGGCATCTCGGGTTTTGTTTCCCAAGTGAATAAGAATTTGGAATAAAAGTTTAGTTAAAGCGTTGTTCTTGTAGCTTTAGGGGACAGTTTTTGATCAGGTGTTTTCTCGTCGAGATTGGGACGGAGACCTTGATGTAGATTTAAAAGGTCGTATGCTTTTCATTAATAACTGTTATATGTGTACTAATTAGAATTGTATTTGAATTCCTAATTGTCAAAACAAGTTTTAGGTGCTGGAGTTTGTCGACTTCCAGCGAAGATTTGTAGTATTATTTTGTCTACTGCTGCAACTATTAAAAGAACTGTTTATAAAATCTCTATTTTTCATTTGCGGTAACTGGCATATTTATTTCTGTTCTTGAAATTCACTTTTTAAATTATCTTTTCATACGACGGATTTGGTACAATATGGTATTGTGGAAAAACAAATAAACCTCTCAATAAACAAGAAAATTTCCTAAATATAAATATTTATGTGAAGAAAATGTGAATATGCACTTTTTAAATATTTTAGCATGTAATCAACAAAATAAAGAAATGGTAAACTTCATACAAAAATATCTTAGTAGAATAATTATTGTTTGGGATATGACGCGTACTAATACTCGAAACATCTTGTTTGCGATTTGTGACGTCATTCAAATATCGTTTTCTTTATTTGTAACTTTTATTTGTAATCTGTATTACTTAACCTTGGTTGTGGCAACGGGCTATATGTGAGCATGCGTTGTGCGTTAAAAAAGCCAGTTTTGATGGAACTCAGCGATTGCAGTCGGCTGCTTCGCTATTCGAAGAAATAAATATAATTCACGGGAATTGCGTCGTTCTTTGAAGTTTTTATACAGTCCATTCCATTCAGGTTTATTAACCTTTTAAGCTATTTGCAGCTACAATTATCTAAAACCAAAAACTAAACTAAGCAGCAAAGAAAGAAATACATGAAATATGAACAGTTTTGGAAAAAAATCGGTAAGATGAAAATGAAAATTAAAGAATTATTTGTTGTTTGGACAGTTCAAACATGATTCTATATATCTAAAATCAAAACTGAAAACCACGTGTAAACAAAACTGAAGATATATATAGAACTATGAAATGAGAACAAAAATAATCTTTTGCCACCTGTTCACGTTTAATGATTCAACAACCTCTCAAGAAAGGATATACGGGATGGGCCTAGTTTCAGGCCTTTCGAAAAAAATTCGCTATCGAGAAAAGTCAGAAATGACGTCACGATGAGGGCGTTCTCGCAAGCTAGAAGAAATTCGGTACTCAGGCCATTTCTCGGGAGCTAAACTCACTTCGTATTTCTCACTTAGCGGGTAAAACTTTCCACCAAACTTGAATCGGTGATAATGTACTTCGCTTTCGAGTTTTAGATGGCCGCCGATTTCGTGTTGATTGTGTTCAAATGAAAGTACGTTCAGCACGTTAGGTCCAGCGGTTTGATCTGTGCGTTATCTGTCAATTAGTCACGGAACTGTCTTATATCTATGCATATAAAAGAGCTCGTCTGTTTGTTTGTCCGCTATAGAATCCTAGACTGTTTCACCGACTGGGACAAAATTCGGCTCACTTAATGTTTAGGACCTGTTTAATTTAACGGTATTTAACTAAAGAAAAACTAATAATACAACTTATCAACACCAAACCCTTTTATTTTCAACTCAACTGCATTCTAAAGAGAAACTATGTATATAACTGTTGCCCCACAATTAATTTTAACAATAATTACAAAAGTAACATTTAAAAATTATAAAAATATTTGAGAGTCAATTTTAAATCAATTATTTACATTTTATGCCATTACAGACCTGAGAAAGGTAGCACAGCAAAAACGAAATTGGAGCTCAATTAGTTTTATAATAATTAATTTTTAAATTTTTTTAATAATTTTTGTCAATTTATTGGCCAACAATGTGCGAAAGCAAAATAAAATTGCCGTAGCAGTTGTCATTCTTCATTTTACATAAACGTCAATTCCAGTGTCAAGCACGATAGCGTAATATATCAAGAGATAAATGAAAAATATACCCATGCGGTGACGTCAAACTTTATCTCTTTTGAAGTTTGACGTCACCGCATTGGTGACGTTTTTCATTTCACGCCATTTTTCATTTCTCAGTGATTCAGTTTTTAAGTGAGAATCACGCTGTGAATGAATCACGTTGTGTTTACGCTTTGTTCAGTGGAGTATGCGTTTAGAATTGAAATATCTCTAAAACTATTAAAGTAACAGATTAAGTGGACGCAGAAAAAATTATCAGTTTTTAAAGCTCTTTCCAAATATGTAACATTTATGTACTTTCACGAAAAAAAATATACATAGATTTCGACATTTTCAAATATGGCGGAATTTGAGACTGTACAACCGGAGGTGTGACCGACAGACAGACAACACGATTGCATTATTAATATAGAGAAGATAATCAGTGATGTCTCTACAAGACTGTAAATTAAACATATTGTTGCGAATTTTAGGAATCAATGGTAATCTCGCCAAATATAAGAGTTATCGCCAAATTGGCGATGGATTTGGGGACTTATTTTGGTCGCCAAATTTGGCGATTCGCCAACCTTCTAGATCTTTCTCGATCCTTCTGGAACTTTCTAGCTGGTGGCCGATAGGGGGCGCTTTCGAAGTCTATAAATATACCTGAGATTATCATTGAAAGTCAGCACACAGCACGGAAATTATTCCAAATTCATAGGGATCCTAATAGCAGGCAAAACTTTCATATCCTTCGTGCGCAGGTCAGAAGAGAGATTAATAAATTCAGGCAGGAGAGCTAGTCCAGCGTTCTTAACAATATCAACCCACATGATAACTCACTATGCAGATTCTCCAAAATCTTAAGGAAAAATAGAACTTATCTCCCCCTCCCCCGTACACGGGCTGAATGGCGTAGCGTTCGACGATGAAGCCAAATCCAATGCAATAGCTGAACATTATGAAAGTCAATTCGCCCCTAACGATAACCTGGAGCAGTGCTCCGCAACCGCTGTGCCGTGGCACACTAGTGTGCCGCGAGGTGATCTTGACTGTGCCGCGGTGATTTTATCGAGTATGATAATAAAAAAATGAACCACCGCATTAAATAGAAATTTTTCTAAGTAAAATATTCTTCTAACTTTTTGTTAATATGTAATTTTCTGGGTCGAAATTATACACAAAACAAAAACATGTTGTTAGCCATACATTGTATGTATGCTCGAGCGTCATATTTCTGGATTTCAGTTAAGAAAGAATATCCACAAATTTCTGACAAGGCCATTGCAATTTTGCTCCCATTTTCTACGACATACTTATGCGAACAAAGTTTTTAGACACTGGTTCTAATTGAAAATGACAAACGATCATATTTAAAGGGCCTTGATCATGAACTGTAGCTCTTTCTATTATAGAGCCAAATATAAAACGTGCAAATATAAAACGCACATTTATCAAAACAATCTCAAATATCTCATTAATAAATTAGTTATGTTTAAATTAACTTTGATTTATTAGGCTTAAGTAAAGACAAAAAAACAAATTTTAATATAAAAATTTAAAGAGAAATTTTTTTTACTTGTAAACTATAATTTTATATTTTTGTTTTTGTGTTGGTGTACAGTTCAAAATGATTTATATAAAACTTAAATGATTATAATTATCTTGATACATAGAGCTATTTTGTTGTGATTTTTTATCTAATAAAAACATATACGTATTTATTGTAATTTATATATTTGCAAGCTTTTTCTTGTGGTGTACCGCGGAATTATAGAAAAAAACTTTGTTGTGCCGTCGAAGATAAAAGGTTAATTGCTGCTATTCCAAATCTGGCGCTGCTATTCCAAATTCATCCTCCCTTGAAATTATAGACATTATTAAAAACCTCTCTAATAATAAAGCTCCTGGTATTGATAAAATTAACAACCGAGCTATTAAAAACTCCCCCCCCCCCAACATAATCATTTACTTCACCGCCATAATTAATAATATTCTTAAATTTTACTACTACCCTAAAAATTGGAATAGTTGCCCCCATCCCTAAGCCAGGAGTGGACCTAAAATTTTCAGTTAACTACCACCCAATTAGTTTGCTGAGCTCTCTTTCCAAAGTAACCGAGCGCATAATACTTAATAGACTAAAAAGCTTCCTCGATAGCAACAACATTCTACTTCCAGAGCAATTTGGTTTTAGAGATCAACACAGCACAACACACCAGTCACGGAATTTGTCTCGAGCGGACTTCAAGACCGGAGACCAACTGGGGCTCTATTCTTAGACTTCGAGAAGGCTTTTGATAAAATCCCCCCTGCGGGCCTTATTTGCAAGTTAATTCAGCTTAACATGCATGGTGGTCTTATACAGTTAATACACAGCTACCTTCTCGGAATATCCTTTACTGTCCGCGTACACAACAAATTCTCCACACACAAACAAATTACAGCAGGATTTGTTTAGGGTTCGGTCCTCGGGCCGACCCTCTTCAATGTTTACATTAACTATTTACCAAGAAGTCCTCACACTTGAATCGCACTGTATGCGGACTACACGGCCATTCTGGCCATTGCCCCACACATTAATGCTGTAGCTAATTACATACAACATCACATAGATGCTCTGGAAGACTGCTTTATAAAATGGAAAATCAATGTCAACACACATAAATGCCATGCTATTTATTTCTCTAGATCTTTCAACCCCCCCCCCCCCCGCGTATTTACATCTACGACTCGGTTATTAACTGGGAGAGCAATGTGAAATACTTGGGCATAACTTTAGATAGGCGGTTCACCTTTAAACCACACATCAATACAATCAAACAAAAAATGAACCAGAAAGTCGAGATGCCACGCGCCCTCTTCTTTAGTAACTAATTAAATTACAAAAACAAAATTCTCCTGTAAAACTAATTGTGCTTCCAAATGCTCTGTAAGCGGCGCCGGTGTGGACGTATGCAGCCATGACCAACATTAAAATAATTGAGACTGTTCAGAATAGAATTCTGAGGAGAATTAGAAGGGCACACCGACACCTGTCTAATAAGGTTATTGGGCGGGACTTCGATATCCAAACGTTTGCCAGGGCAGCTCAACAGGCCTCTATAAAATTCTATGATAACATGTATAATATAAATAACAAAATTATCGCTATTATCACATTCCACTCTTACAGCAGGAATCTCAAGTTTTAGAACACATACAATAATACAATTATTATAGCACTTAATAGTAAACTTATACGACCTTTTTCACCAAAGATCCGTAGAACCCTATTCCAAGAAAATACCTCTCTCTACACCGAGAGAACTTGAACTTCCCAAGAAAACGCTCACCTAGCTCTTCAAGAACTACACTTAAACTCAATTACTGTTCTAAAACCCTATTGATCTCGTACAACAAAAACCCGCGTTGCCACACTACACAACCAAACGATTTTCCAACAATCAACCTAATATCCAGATTTTACACTTACTCCTTGGTTTTAATTCCACAACTCCCGAAACATCGCACTTTGGCGATAAAACGCCAAATTGGCTCCCAAACATGTAACATTAGGTAGGTGCCGGTCCCAGTCCTTCTGGTGCCTAGATACAAGTAAAGAAATGTGGTTAAGGATGGTTCTATTAAAGCGTTTGACCATACCATCCGACTGGGGGTGTAGAGGAGTTGTTCTGGTTTTCTCGATCTCCAATAGTCGGCACATTTCGGTGAAAATTGCAGATGTGAAATTAGTCCCCTGATCAGAGTGTATTGCATGGGAGCTCCGAATCTGGAGACCCAATTCAGAACTAAAGTTTCAGCTACGGTGACTGCCTCCTGATCAGCTATGGGGTAAACTTCTGGTCACTTAGTAAAATAGTCCATTGCAACGAGCATGTACTTGTTGCCATCAGTGGAACGTGGAAGAGGTCCCAGGATGTCGATGGCGACGCGCTCGAAGGGGGAACCTACGTTGTAACGTTGCATCTTCCCTCGGCTACGTCTCTTTGGTCCTTTGCGAGCTGCGCAGGCGTCGCAGGCTCGGCACCACTTCTCGACATCGTCTCTGGCTTTTCCCCAGAAGAATCGCTCCCGCACCTTGTTCAGGGTCTTCATCACCCCAAAATCCCCTCCGGCGGGACTACTGTGGAGTTCTTCTAAAATTGCAGGAATTTTCGAGCGAGGAACCACGAGCTGCCATCTTGTTGTTTTTCCATCGTCTGACTCCCACTTTCGGCATAGGACACCGTTTCGTAAGTGCAGGGATTTCCAAAGGGCCCAGTAGTATTTGGTATTCGGGCTAAAGGTCGATATCTGTTGCCAGCCAGGTTTGGTGCTGGACAACCCCATGTGTTCTACTATGGGTTTGATGTCTGGGTCTTCATTTTGTTCTTTTCGAAGCTGCTCATCACTCCACGGGTCCGGAGACAGGGTGACAGCAGTGACTTGCTGAACAGTAGGAATTTCAAAGCCATACTTCTTCTCGGCCTTGGTGCAATATCGGCAACTGTCAGAGCACGGTCTTCTGGATAGCGCGTCAGCATTACCGTGCGAAGAACCCTTACGGTGTTTCAGGTCGATAGTGTATTCTTGTAATCTCTGTATCCATCTGGCCACCTGGCCTTCAGGATTTTTAAAGTTCAGAAGCCATGTGAGAGAGGCGTGGTCGGTTCGCAGCACAAACTTCCGGCCGTACAAGTAATGATGGAAATGTTTTACGGCCTTCACCATGGCTAGCAATTCTTTTCTTGTGACGCAGTTCCGTTCACTCTTGGAAAGGCACTTGCTCCAGTAGGCGATAACTCTTTCTTGTCCGTCTATTTCCTGCGACAGGACTGCCCCGACGCATCCAAAGCTTGCGTCCGTGTCAAGGATAAATTCTTTATCAGGCTCTGGGTAGGCCAGTATGGGTGTAGACGTTAGGGTTTTCTTAAGCTTCTTGAATGCGTCTTCACACTCATCAGTCCAGACGAACTTCTGGTTTGCTTCTGTCAATCTGTGAAGGTGTCGAGATAAATTCGAGAACCCTTTAACAAACCTCCTGTAGTAAGAGCAGAGACCTAAAAAGCTCCGCAATTGATGTACATCTTCTGGTCGGCACCAGTCTTTGACTGCCGACACTATGTTAGGGTAAGTCTGGACCCCCTGTCGGAGATGGTATGACCGAGGTACGTCACCCGGTGGCGAAACAAGTTGCATTTCTTAGAATTGAGCTTCAAACTAGCCCCCCGTAGCCTTTGTAGCACCTTTCTGAGATTTCTTAGGTGGTCTTCGAAATCTCGCCCTACAACGATTATATCGTCCAAATAGACCAGACAGGCTTCGTAGGAAAGTCCTCGCAAAACTGTTTCCATTAGACGCTCGAAAGTCGCGTTCGCATTGCATAGTCCAAATGGCATAACTTTGAACTGCCATAGCCCTTGTCCTGGCTCAGTAGTGAACGCTGTCTTCTCTTTATCTTCGGGTCTGATTTCAACCTGCCAGTACCCGCTTTTCAGGTCAAGAGTGGAAAACCACTTGTGCCCGGTGAGGGTATCCAAGGTGTCATCAATTCTAGGGAGCGGGTAGCTGTCCTTCTTAGTTATGTCATTTAACCGACGGTAATCTACGCAAAACCTGGTAGATCCATCCTTCTTCCGGACTAGGACGATAGGAGAAGCCCACGGAGTGGTGGAGGGCTTGATAACATCATCCTTCAGCATCGCTTGTAGTAGTTCGCCAACCTCCTCTTGTTTCGCCAAAGGGAGTCTTCTGGGATGTTGCTTGATTGGTGGGTGGTTCCCCGTGTCAATTCGGTGTTGCGTCAAGTTCGTACGACCCACTTCCGATGCACGGGCGAACACGTCTTGGAACTCATCGATGAATTTTTCTGCCCCCATCCTCTGTTGATCAGTCAATTCTACATTCTTTAATAAATCTTCTGTCAAATTAGAGCGTTCGACGACTGACAGGTCACACTTTCTGCTTATTCCGGTGATCGGGGTACAAGTTGCCAGCATTTCCTTCTTCCGGATTACCTTAGCTTTGTCACTGACATTGGCAATCCTGACAGGAACCGCACCTTTCGACAGGTCCACAAGAGTTGCGGCAACAAAAAGACCTCTTTTACTATTGTCATTGTTGGGGTATTCGGTGATGGCGAGAGTATAGTTATTGTCATTCTGAACTAAACCGGTCGTGACTATTTCTGACATGGAAGGAATGCTGATATCTTGGGTAGCTATTATCTGGTTGCAAGATTCACTATTGTTACGAAATATAATTATATCTTCGGTCATGGCATGGATTTGATTAAGTTTAAAATCTATTATGAAGTTGTTTTCAGTCAAAAAGTCAAGTCCTAGGATGATCGGGTCAAAGATATCGGCAACATATGCCGTATGCCGATAACTACTATTCCCGAAACTTATATTAAGAGCAACTTTTCCTCTTACCTTTACCTTGTCCCCGGTCACGGTCTGCAAAGTGATGTTTGGCGGCGTGAAAAGTAACTTCTCGCCAAATTCTTGGGCTATGTCCGTCCTGACGATGGTAACGTTAGCACCTGTGTCAACTAACATGCAACACTGTTGTCCATTCACGAACCCTTCTACGAACGGTCCGTTCTCTTTGCGATGTGTCGACGACACATGCAGTGTACTGAAAGAGGGCTTCTCCTCGTCCGGCTGCCTTCGCCCCTTAAGGTGGCTGGGAACTAGTTTCCCTGAGCCTTGGCGTCTTTTGATTCGTCGGCTTGGCGCGTTAGGCAATTCCTTCTGAGATGCCCCTCACGCCCGCAGGTCCAGCACTTCAAAGGATTTCTTCTTGGCGGCATGTTTGAATTCACCCCTGCCAAGGCACCGATTCGTTTTTCTATTTCTTCAAATCGAGCGGCTATTATGTCGTTTTCGGCGGCGGTCACCCCTCTCACTAGTTGGCGGACTCGTACTTCATTGCGTACACCAAAGCTGACTTCAAGTCTTTGATGTCCGCCATTCTTAGTGCTCGTTGACTCTCCGGATCGCGGATGGCGTCCACAAAGTATTCTAATGCTAGATTATCCCTAACTTCCGTCGGACATTCTGGGAAAGCTAATTGAGCTAATCCCTGAATACAGGAATAGCTGACGCAAGTTCCTGTAGTGTCTCTGCTGATTTCTGTTGGCGGGACTTCAGCTGTAAGCGGCTATACTCTTTACGGCATTTCTCGCCAAAGCGCATTTCGAGAGCACTCGACAAGGCCTCAAAATCTAGTTGTTTCTCTACTGCGATGGTCTGCAGTACATCGGCAGCCTCGCCACGGAGTGAAGTAGCCAATTGGCATGCTTGCATTGCAAAATCTCAGAAAGGTGCTACAAAGGCTACGGGGGGCTAGTTTGAAGCTCAATTCTATGAAATGCAACTTGTTTCGCCACCAGGTGACGTATTTCGGTCATATCATCTCCGACAGAGGGGTCCAGACTGACCCTAACAAAGTGTCCGCAGTCAAAGACTGGTGCCGACCAGAAGATGTACATCAATTGCGGAGCTTTTTAGGTCTCTGCTCTTACTACAGGCGGTTTGTTAAAGGGTTCTCGAATTTAGCTCGACCCCTTCACAGATTGACAGAAGCAAACCAGAAGTTCGTCTGGACTGATGAGTGTGAAGACGCATTCAAGAAGCTTAAGAAAACCCTAACGTCTACACCCATACTGGCCTACCCAGAGCCTGATAAAGAATTTATCCTTGACACGGACGCAAGCTTTGGATGCGTCGGGGCAGTCCTGTCGCAGGAAATAGACGGACAAGAAAGAGTTATCGCCTACTGGAGCAAGTGCCTTTCCAAGAGTGAACGGAACTACTGCGTCACAAGAGAAGAATTGCTAGCCATGGTGAAGGCCGTAAAACATTTCCATCATTACTTGTACGGCCGGAAGTTTGTGCTGCGAACCGACACGCCTCTCTCACATGGCTTCTGAACTTTAAAAATCCTGAAGGCCAGGTGGCCAGATGGATACAGAGATTACAAGAATATACTATCGACCTGAAACACCGTAAGGGTTCTTCGCACGGTAATGCTGACGCGCTATCCAGAAGACCGTGCTCTGACAGTTGCCGATATTGCACCAAGGCCGAGAAGAAGTATGGCTTTGAAATTCCTACTGTTCAGCAAGTCACTGCTGTCACCCTGTCTCCGGACCCGTGGAGTGATGAGCAGCTTCGAAAAGAACAAAATGAAGACCCAGACATCAAACCCATAGTAGAACACATGGGGTTGTCCAGCACCAAACCTGGCTGGCAACAGATATCGACCTTTAGCCCGAATACCAAATACTACTGGGCCCTTTGGAACTCCCTGCACTTACGAAACGGTGTCCTATGCCGAAAGTGGGAGTCAGACGATGGAAAAACAACAAGATGGCAGCTCGTGGTTCCTCGCTCGAAAATTCCTGCAATTTTAGAAGAACTCCACAGTAGTCCCGCCGGAGGGCATTTTGGGGTGATGAAGACCCTGAACAAGGTGCGGGAGCGATTCTTCTGGGGAAAAGCCAGAGACGATGTCGAGAAGTGGTGCCGAGCCTGCGACGCCTGCGCAGCTCGCAAAGGACCAAAGAGACGTAGCCGAGGGAAGATGCAACGTTACAACGAAGGTTCCCCCTTCGAGCGCGTCGCCATCGACATGCTGGGACCTCTTCCACGTTCCACTGATGGCAACAAGTACATGCTCGTTGCCATGGACTATTTTACTAAGTGGCCAGAAGTTTACCCCATAGCTGATCAGGAGGCAGTCACCGTAGCTGAAACTTTAGTTCTGAATTGGGTCTCCAGATTCGGAGCTCCCATGCAATACACTCTGATCAGGGGACTAATTTCACATCTGCAATTTTCACCGAAATGTGCCGACTATTGGAGATCGAGAAAACCAGAACAACTCCTCTACACCCCCAGTCGGATGGTATGGTCAAACGCTTTAATAGAACCATCCTTAACCACATTTCTTTACTTGTATCTAGGCACCAGAAGGACTGGGACCGGCACCTACCTCTTTTCCTTTTAGCGTATCGCAGCGCCGTCCATGAGACAACGGGGCACACTCCTGCTGAGATGCTTTATGGACGGAATCTGCGGCTGCCGTGTGACCTCCTTTTTGGCTGCCCCCCTGATGCATCCTCTTCTCCGGAGGAGTATGTCCGCGATATCCAGGACAGACTGGAAGGAATCCACCACTTCGCCCGGGAGCGGATCAACGTGGCCAGCAACAGAATGAAGAGGCGGTACGACGCGACAGCGACAGATCATCAGTTCCAGGAAGGAAGTAAAGTTTGGCTGTGGAGCCCCGTTCGTAGGAAAGGCTTGTCCCCCAAGCTACAGTCCCACTGGAGCGGTCCCTTCGTCGTGGTCAACAGAATCAACGATGTCATCGTACGGATTCGCAAATCTGCGAACAGCAAAGCGAAGGTCGTGCATTACGACCGGCTCGCTCCTTACCATGGGACGTGAGTGGGTCCTGAAGAGTTTGAGGATACTCGAGCCACGGCTCGTAGGCTGTTGCTCCTAAGTAGATCCAGGCTACCCAATTTATTTATTTATTTATTATTTTTATTTTATATACTAATGTTGCAACTGTTGTTTTTATGTGTTTATTTATTTAATTTGTAATGGTATATGTGTTGTGTTTTTATGAAATTGTATTTTGTAGTAGTATTTTTAGGACCGTTGTTGTTAGTGTAGGACTGTCCGGGACGTCCAGTCTTTTGAGGAGGGGGCAATGTTACATGTTTGGGAGCCAATTTGGCGTTTTATCGCCAAAGTGCGATGTTTCGGGAGTTGTGGAATTAAAACCAAGGAGTAAGTGATAAATCTGGATATTAGGTTGATTGTTGGAAAATCGTTTGGTTGTGTAGTGTGGCAACGCGGGTTTTTGTTGTACGAGATTAATAGGGTTTTAGAACAGTAATTGAGTTTAAGCGTAGTTCTCGAAGAGCTAGGTGAGCGTTTTCTTGGGAAGTTCAAGTTCTCTCGGTGTAGAGAGAGGTATTTTCTTGGAATAGGGTTCTACGGATCTTTGGTGAAAAAGGTCGTATAAGTTTACTATTAAGTGCTATAATAATTGTATTATTGTATGTGTTATAAAACTTGAGATCCCTGCTGTAAGAGTGGAATGTGTAGGTGCTGAGGATTGTTAATTTCAGCGAAGATTTGCAGTAATAGTGTCATCTACTGCTGTTACTTGTGTAAAAGAAGATTCTATGTTTTCTATGTTCTGCTGTTTATATAAATTTCCTCTGTTTCTCAATTTGTGGTAACTGGCATGATTTATTTCTATTGTATTTGAAATTCACTTGTAGATTTTAATTTTCCCCGTACCACGAAGTTGGTACAATAATGTATGGACAATTAAAAAACAAGGTTTAATGAAAATTGTTGTGCCCTTGTCTTTACGTTTAAAATTATTAGAAAATATCCCCTCAATATTATTGGATTGGAATAACTAAAGATGTGAGTAACTATGTGAAACATTGTGAAGTATTTCAATTAAATAAGAAGTCTAGACAAAAAAGATTTGGTCTCTTACAAATGTTACCCCCTACCAGTGAACCCTTTGAAATTCTTGCCATAGACACTGTTGGTGGCTTAAATTATTATGAGTCTACAAAGAAATATTTACACATAGTTATAGATCATGCCACGAGGTATATATGGACCTTTGCTTCTAAAAATGAAAATACAGATACTTATATTAATTGTTTAACACAAATTTTTCAACACCAAGTACCTAAGAAAATTTTAAGTGATAGAAATAGTGCTTTTACTTCCTCCAAATTTACACATTTTTTGAGAAACAATAATATTACACAATTGCTAACTACTTCGCATAGACCACAAACAAACGGAAAAAATGAAAGAGTAAATCAGACCCTGATTACTAGGCTTAAATGTAAATTAAATTCACTCCCTGGTAAAGTCTCCTGGACAAAATTATTACGTGAAATAACGAATGAATATAACGACACACCCAATACCGTAACAAAATTTCCCCCTTCTTATTTAATGCATGGAAAACCACCCTACAAAAATTTACTTGATGATCAAGACATGTACCCACCAATTGAAGAAGCGAGGAAGATTGCTAAACAGAGAACTATAAGAAATCATGAAGTAAATAAAGAAAGATATGACACTCCTTTTGAGGTATCTAAATTTAAGGTAGGTGATATAGTGATGTACGAAGAGTTTCGTTACCCAAATACTCCTAAACTTACTCCCCCTTATTCTGGTCCATATAAAATTTTGAAACAAATTTCTAGAGTAAATTTTGAAATTAACAGACCCAATTCCCTCACTAAGAAAGCCTCGGAAATTGTACACTGTACCAGATTAAGACCTTTAAACCCTGCAGATAATTTTCGATTAGCAACTAGAAAAAGTAAAATTCCTATTTTAATAACAGTAAACCCCAAAACGCCCAAGATCCCAAGTCAAAATTAATAGTGTTAGGAAAAAAAAACCTATCTATGATGATTAAGACTACCCAACTATGACTCAAATAACTACCTGACTATGACTCCGATAATCTTACGATATTTTGATAACCCAGTGAAGATTGCTGTTGACGCATGATGAAGATAACCTAACTTTGATGGATTTAGATACCTACCTAAATTTCGTAGTTAATCATATTTAGAGAATTTTTGATGCTAGTTTGCCTTCCACAAATTACCATCTGAATTATTTTAAAAGAATATTTATTAAAAAGAAAATGTTGATGTGCTAAGTTAAAGAAAAATTTTGTCAATGTTAGGGCTAACATGACATGTCATAGGTTACCCCTAATTTTGCCAAATAAGTTGATGATCTGAGTTGTTATTTTTGTTGACACCGGAGAAACCTTTTGCCAGCACAAGGGGTAGTTCCTCCCGCACAGGGATGAGCCTCTTTCTGTCTTTGCATCACAGCACCCTCGTGATCACTAACAATCTTTCACGTTGGACATCACAGAGGATAGCCCATTTCACCTCCAGGTTTGTCACTGATGTCATGATTGGTACCAATGATTTTAGAATTTGAATATTTTGAATTGAAACTAGTGACGATGTTTGCACATAATGTTTGCACATAATGACGATGCACATAATGTTTTTGAAAATTACCTAATATGAAAATGATGCCCATTTACTTAATTAAGGATTTATAACAAGTTGTTTTGAATTGTTTAATTTATGATCTTATGTATTGTTAAAAAACTTGACAGGTATCTAAATCTATGCTGTAATTGAAGTGAAACTTTCAGAATAATATAAGAAATCAATTTTGTAAAAATATTGTCTAAAGTAATGTTGTTTGAACTTGAACTTATTGAAATATCTTCTGAATTATATATTGTGAATTATTTTAAAATTTTTGTAAGTATTCGAGATTAGGAATATGATAAATGGAGATCGATGAATGATAATTGATGTAAACGAGGAAGTTTTGAAATCATGTGAAATCATGTGTAAAATGTAAACACTGAATATAAACCACATACAATAAGGACTTATTTGATAAACAATGTATAACGACTTGAATTTAAACTGAGCTTAAGGACTCAAAGAATTATACGTTATTTTAGGACTCATTATTGAATAAAGAACTTTGATTTAATTAAAAAGTTATTTAGATTATATTAGCCAAAAATATTTCAGTTATTTGAATTTCATTGCACATGGTATAATAATTATAAACTTTATTGCATACTATGTTAATTCCATATATTTTGAATGTTCATTATAAATTTCATTCTATATTGTCTTTAATTTTATATATTTTGTGTGATGGTGCAACGAAGTCATAAGAGTGAGTTTAGTATTATAGTAAAGATTCAAAAGATTTAGCTTTGGTTTTGTTCGGTGAAGTTAATTTATGATGGGTTATGGATAAAGCTCTTGACTCTGTAACCTTGATGTGTTCTAATTCTCACCCACTTTGCTGTTTGCCGTGACTTCTTTCCACCAATGTTGCATTCAGAGACATGTAATTGTATAATGTAGTTAATTTTGATTATATTTGATTGTAATTGTACTCACTTTATTATATAAGAGTTCATTTGTATTTTGTTTGTGAAAATGTCACCTTTCAACGTGACGATTTTCCCTTTTTCGGGGGGGATTTGTAATAAATTAAATATTAGGCCCTCCATTCTATCATTTAAATTCCCTTTCCTAAATCCAATCCCCAGTAACATTACTTTAGCGTTTTAAAAACCCATAGCAACAGAACTTCCCATAAAACAGCAAACGTTGCATTTCTACACGTGTATACGTCTCGAGAAAGGCGTGAGTTCGCATCGCCAGCCCCAAATTCCGCTGACATTTCAAAACAACAGCCACATGTACCTCGCTTCTAGCGCGTAAGGTTGAAAGGTGATATTACACTTCGCTCCGAGCTGTCGTCTGAGATGGACAGATGTTACTATCGCTCTAATAAAACTATTCGACACGACTGCTTCAAAATTTAAATTCCTTTCAGGCTGAGTCTAGCTCCAGCCATGTAAATTTGAACTAGTTTTCCTTTTCAGGTTGCAGTTTAAGAACGAGATGTAATGATTATATTACATATATATAAATAAAAAATTAAATAAAGTAAAAATAAATATATATATATATATATATATATATATATAAATAAAAATAACTTCTTAAATGCATATATGTATTTATATATATTACTTCTAATAATGATTATAATAATTTAATTTTACACTTATTTAGCAATTTTTGTAATTTTTTTTAAACTACTTGATCTTTTAAGCACTCTTAAAGGACTGTTAAATTGTACTTCACCTTTAATACCAATGTTGCAACGTATTTTTATTATTTCAATTAACTAACGCAAAGTGTACCATTAACACGTAACCAAACTTAAGAGCACCTATCTTGATAACTCATCGAATTCTGTACGTTAGTTACAACGAAAAGTTTGGCACTCCGAAAATGAATCCTATCGGATCGGATCTTGAAAGTCAGTATTCTTTTCTGCTGAGAATTGAATGTATTGAAAGCGCGCTAGGCGAGTATCGTATTGAAGACTCTGTTATTCTGACTTGTGTTTTTAGAGTTTTCTGTTGTTTAGAAAACAGTTGATACGTGTTTGCTGTTAATATCTGTGTATGCGCCTGAAGAATTTATAGAATAAAAAAATTGTGCGGTCGGGGGACCCCCGTCAGGAATGAAGTTCTTTATGTACGCAAAAATTGTCAAATCGTTTTGTGTTATGAAATTTTTCACTATAAGTGAAGAAATATGCATTGTGCTACACAAGTCAGCGTTTGATATTAGTTAGAAAATTCCTTTGAGCAATTATGCAGTGCTAAAAACTCATGAAATGGCTCAAGATGCTGAAGAATCATTAGGTGAGGATTTAAAAACATTCCAGTTCTCTATACAGCTTGATGAGTCAACTTTTCTGGGAAATTAGGTCTTACTTTTAGTATACATGCGATTCATAAAAGAAGACAATAATTGCCAATAATTATTATTCGCTAAAAATTTCCAAACTGATACTAAAGGAGAATCGGCATTGGAAGAGTTTATCAAAGTAAAAGAAATCCCCCTCAGAAGTATCAGTTACTATAAATAGTGTTCCAGCCATGCTAGGATGCTATAGGGAGGTGTGTGTGGGGGGGGGGGCTCTTCTTGCATATTTAAAAAAAGTGGTTCCAAACGTATTCGCTGAACACTGCGCCATTCATCGTCAGCATTTAGTTGCCAAAAATCTGAGTGAACATTAGAGCATGTTTTTTTAAACAGTTCCTTGGATCACAGATTATATGGTCAACTTTGTACTGAAAACGATGAAGAATTCAATCGCTTGCTGCTTCATACAGAAATTTATTGGTTATCAAAATGTGTCTGTTTGGATCTGTGTTATAAACTTCATGACTCAGTGCTAGAGTTCTTAGAAAACAAAGATGATGCTTTACGAGTCAACTTAACCAATTCCAAATATGACATACCTTATTTGATAGACTTGTTTAATAAATTTAATGAAACAAATCAAAGACTCAAAGTCAAAGAGCTGAATTTAATCAAAACTAAAACTGTTATTTCCTTGTTTGTGGCAAAACTTCTTCTGTGCAAACGAAATTTAGGACGAAGGGAATTAAGCCAGTTTCAAAATTTGTCAACAATAGTAAAACATCATGAAGACTTGATTATATATTGTCAACACTGTGGATAAATTGTCCAAGTGACAATTTATCCACTTTAACATACAAGTGAAAATAATAAAGAACATTCTAATCAAAGTAAAATTTATTACAGGACTAAAAACTTCGTCATAAGTTTTGTTTCTTTGATTATACCCCTGTGCAACAAGTCTTGCCTTATACCTGCAAACTACACCCTTTTCGTTTTGTTTAAGTGTATAAACCCAGCGGCTACCTAAAATCTCTTTATTTTTAAGTGCTGGAACCAATTCCCAAACCCGCCTATCTTTCATTACATTCATTTCATCTATCATGGCTTCCTTCCATTCTTTTGATTGCGGTGATTTGAGGTTATCATAAAAGTTTCTTGGTATTTTGACATCAATATAATTAGCTTCTGGGGAAGTATCCGGACTCTGTTTCACGCTAAAATAAAAGCAGCTTTTATCATATTTAATTCCATGGTTCTTACAGTACCTTTCAGCATCATCATGAGACCTCAAACGTAACTTTGTTCCCTCAAGGCCATAATATACATCAGAGCTAGGGCTTGCCTGTCTTGGAACAACTCGAATCCATGGCATATGCACGCATGGGGTTAATTTGTCGTCATCGTTTTCCGCACTATGATTTTCATCTAGGTTAAATTTGAAAAACTCAGGTTCGTTCAAATTTTGGGAATCTGATTTACCAAAGGTTTCTAAATATTTGGATCTAGTTAGAATCCTATTCTCAGAGGAATCCCCCACTGCAGGGTCCAGGACGTTTTCCACTGCAAGTTTTCATTCCTTAAAACGCACGTTTCTAGTTTCAACAACTTTATTCTCATCAAACAACCAAATTCTATAACCTCGAGTATTTTCAGCATACCCGATCATAACACCGAGTTTAGCCCTCATATCTAATTTGTTCCTTAACTGTTTAGGTAACCCGACAAATGCTAAACATCCAAAAACTCTAAAATAAAAAACTAAAGGCTTTTTACCGGAAAATAACTCGTATGGAGTCTGATCCTTGAATTTATGACATATCCTGTTCTTCACATAGGAAAAACATAAAAGGGCTTCGGCCCAAAATTTATTATCTAAATTACTCGCACTCAACATTGCTTTAATACAATTAAACCTTTCCGTTTAAAGCCGTTAAATTAAACCTTTCTGAGACGCCATTCTGCTCAGGGGTGTAAATATTGGACCTTTCGGCTTTTATGCCCTGTTCCTTCAAAAATTTGTTAAATTCATTACTACAAAATCCAAGGCCATTATCAGACCTAACATTCAAGATCTTCAAATTTGATTCCTTTTCAACCCGTATTTTAAACTCTTTAAATGTATCAAACACATCTCCCATTTTTTCAATGTAAACACAAAAACCCTGCGGGAGTAATCGTCAACTATAGTCAAGAAATATTTAGATCCGCCTATAAAAATTGTAGGCATAGGACCACAAACATCCATGTGAAGGAACTCAAGAGGTTTACAAGAACGAATTCGGCCAATTGGCTTAAAAGAAACTCGCTTCGCCTTAGCTACCTTACAATCTTGACAGTCAATCTTATCATATTTAAATTTTGGTAAACCAGTAACACCAGAAACTTTACTTGTGTGAAATAAACAATCTGAATTTAAATGACAAAAACGTTTATGCCAAAGTTTAAAGTTGTTATTTACATTAGAAAATTAATTACTAGGTCTATCTATATTTTCGCGCATATTTTTAGAACATTGATTAAGTTTAGGATATCTGGGCTTAAATAAATATAAATCCCCTTCACGCTTTGCATAAAAAACTTGCTTCCATCATCGTAATAGAACCATATTAATCCCTTAGACCCAACGATTGAACAACCTCGTTCCTCGAATCTCGGGGCAGATAAAAGATTATGTCTTAATTTTGGTGAATACATAACGTCATCTAACATAATAATATTCCTTTCACCACCAATAACAACATACATTTCAACAGTTCCTATACCTTCAACTGGACGCTCGACATCTCCTACAGCTAATGACATTGAAGTTCCCTGAACCTTCCTAATGTCGGTAAATAAATTTAGATTATTGCAGAAATGTTTCGTAGCTGCAGTGTCTATAATCCAAACAAATTTACTAAAAGGTCCCTCATTTGCATTAAAATACGCTTCAGATGTAAAATAACTTTGTTTTGAACAGTCAGTGACATTGGATTTCCCCCCCCCCCTGGGATTGTAAATTTACATCTAACTTATTCCACTGGTATTTTAGAGGTCCAAACTGTTTGCAGCTAAAGCAAGGACCTATTCGTTTTGTTTTATGTAATTTCCTGTTTTTACGGCTTCTTGTTGCACAAGGGTTTACATTTGGAAAATTAGAAGTTTTAAAATCACATGTTAAATGTTCCTCAGCACCCAAATTATAAGCTGAACTACTACTTGCAAGTTTATCTATATCTAATTTTAATTGATTTAATCTACCTTCTTCGATAATTAATTCTTTTTCAATATTACACAATTTAAATTCATTATCACTACAACGATAAATTAATTGAACAACATTTTGGTAATCAGAAGGCAAATACCTAATAGCTTGAAACGACTGATACAACTCTTCCACTGGATGTCCGGCAACTTGAGTAACTGCACGGCATTCTTGATTCTGGCACAGAAAAGTCCAATGTTTTCAGATTTAGGATCGAACCTATTACTGAAAAACTCGTCCAATAGTCTCACAATATTGGCTCTTGACACGGATCTAAAATTGTCTTTCAGAATACTCCACACAACAGAAGGCTCCTTCTCGCTCGAAATTAGAGTTCTATATTTTGTAGACACAGAGTAGTATAGAATAGATAACGCTTTATCCTTTCGCTGTTGGAATTCAGCTTTCTCCTTTTCTGTGGCGTCATCTGCTAGCTTTGGTTCAGCGTTGGAAACAAGACTCTAACAACCTTTACCTCGTAACGCGTATTTCACATCCTTGCACCACGTTGCGTAATTTCCGTCGGTGAGAGGAGAAAATTTAAAAGTTTCATCCATTTATAATTTTTGTTGTGGCCCCCGTCGAAGGTGTCGGAAAAAGTTAGAAATATTACGGTCGAATGCCGGAACAAATGCAATTCATGGCCATGCGGTGGAATTTCACTTCCAGTCACTTCAAGGTCAACACTTAATTAAAAATGACCTTGACACAACTTACATCAGATGCCTAGGCCCATAGCCGAAAATGTCCGCTGGTAACAAAAAAATGCGGACATTGTGCTTTTGTACGAAGCAGAAAGACAAAGTCTTTAAAAACAACTACGATTTATTACAGCATCAGAAGGAAAACAAAATACAGCAACCGCCCACTTCCTCTAACGATAAACATTCTTCACTCTTTTAAATCGCCTTTTACACTGACGTCAAACTTTGATCGTCTTCTTAACTCTGTAAATTTGCATGAAAGAAAATCTATACAATAGTTAACTTGCCAACAATACCTAATTCATATGCAGTTGTAGCTCATAACAACAGCCCAAAAGCTACCCTAGCAATGAAGAGGACGTTCAATATGCTCAAGCTAATGGTAACTGAGCTCTTGGTGGCAGTTAAGATACAGCTCTTTAGCGGATGGTACATTGTAATCTCGATCTATCTCCCCCCGTCATCTAGAGGGGATGATGATAAAACGGAACTCCATTTGAGTATTCTCAGATAGATTCTTGATAACAACGCTAATACAAAAACGATTATTTTGGGTGACTTCATTGCGAAGTCCTCAGTTTGGAGCCCTAGGCCCACTAACAAAAGGGGGATCACAATACATAACCTGGATGCGCAATACGGGGCGCACATCTTCAATAACTCGAATAGCCCTCCCATTTATAACGGACCATTCGGGACGGGACGGGTTGACCTCTCGATAACGATTGGTATAGAAGAGGAGCAGATTAACAACTGGAGAGTCTCAGACGACTTTGTACTTTCGGATCACAATGGCATTCTTTTCGATCTAAGTGGCCCTAACACAGGCCACAGGCAACTCAATTCCCTTAGACGGAACATAAGATCAATAAAATGGATGGAGTTTAGAGAGGAACTCCACAGAGAAAGAGAAAACCTTATACAAACAGTTGACGTACTCGATCCAGAGGACGCAGTAAGCATAACAAATGAAAAGCTACACAACTTGTGCAGCAAGTATAGGAAAAGAAAGGGTTGTCACTACATAAATGCCCATTGGTGGTCCCTGGGACTCTCTGTAATGTGCAAAAAAGTCAGATCCCCCAGGAAAAGAGCCCAGAAAAATAGTGATCCCCAGAACAGGGCAATTAACATGGAAATTTCCAAACGTGAAAGAGCGAAATATAAAAAGGCAAATTTAACAGCAAAAAGAAAATCGTTCAGAGAATACATCGAAAGGGTCACCTCCAAAGATATCTTTGGCAACATTACATTTACCATTCCTAAGAACATCAGGAGCGACTGCGCAAAGCAGCTTAAAAACGACGACGGTGACTTAACGCATAACGAACTGGAAGCGAAGAAAATATTGGCAAAACACCACTTCAAAAATATTGAAGAAATTCAGTACCCTAGAGCCTCAATCAAGAAGCTCTACATCCGATAAATAATATAGAAGTTGAGTACATTCTGGAAAATATGGCTAAGGGGAAAGCCCCAGGATTCGATGGGTTCCCGCTCACTATAGTGGAAGAAATTCATCTTATGAATGCCCAGCTACTGGGAAAACTCTTCAATAAGTGCTTAACTACTATGAAGTTTCCAGACATCTGGAAAAAAGCGAAGGTGGTCTACTTCCCCAAAGCGGAAAAAGACCCTACAATGCCCAATGCTTATCGACCAATATGTCTTCTCCCCATGACGGGGAAAGTGCTGGACAAGTTGATTACTAACAGACTCGTTGAACACCTAGAGTCAAATGAGGTACTCTCGAAAGCCCAATATGGTTTCCGGAGAAATAGGAGCACTAACGATGCCCTGCAGAAGGTACTTGGGATCATTGGCAAAAACCGGCAGGATAAGCTTTATACTTGAATGATCTTTTTAGACATACAGAATGCCTTTAATTCGATCAACCCAAAAAGGGTAATAGAGGCAATAATCGATCTCAACATGGACACTAATTTCAAGTACCTTATAATTTATTATCTCCGAAATCTAAGCATTAAGCTCCTTCAAGGAGAGTGGAAATATAACGTGGGAGTACCTTAAGGTTCCTCATTGGGACCCATACTTTGGTTACTAGTAATCAACAGACTCCTAAGAGCAGAAGAAGACAATGTTGGATTCCACATCCACGCCTTCGCGGTTGACCTAGTCATCCTAATTAAAAGTAAAGTAGTGTATAAGTTCTCCCAGTTAGCCAATGAAGCTCTATCTAAATGTGAAAATTGGGCAAATCACAATGAACTAAAGTTCAATATAGATAAGAGTAGCTTCGCTATAGTGGGTCCCAACACCAGGAACCTCAGGAAACCAACCGTTAAGCTATGTGGACAGAACATAAAATATGAAAAGGAATTGAAATACTTGGGTGTTATCATTGATAACAAGCTCAAGTTTAACGCTCACTTAGACAACGCCAAAGAAAAATCTTTGGCAGTAATGCATAAGCTTTTAAGATACTCCAGGTAAACCTGGGGTATCAAACCAATCGTCGCTAAAGAATTTCACCAACTGGTAGTAGAAAAGATTCTACTATATGGAGTCCCATCCTGGTATAACGCCACAAGGCGCATGAATGAGAAACTCTTGCCGATTAAGAGACCATTTCTATTGCTCCTAACTAAATGTTATAAAACGGTAGCTACATATACTTTAGCTGTTCTGGCGGGGTGTCTGCCATTAGATATTAAGACTCAAATTGAAAAAATACAACACACGGTTATAAAGGAAAATGGTGCATATACTCTAGACGGTCTAGCCCTAGACAACAACAGCTTTAAAGCTCGAAGCTTCAAGATTAACTTTGTAAAGGATATAAGTAGTATAGACTGGTTGACCAAACTAGAGCCGAAGTGTAGTACCCAGTACTACACGGACGGCTCAAAGATGGAAGACAAAGTAGGCTCAGGGCTCATAAAGTACAATAATGATAATAAGCTATACGAACTTATGGAGAGGAACTCGGATCACAGTTCCTCGTATCAAGCAGAACTTAAAGCAATAGAGATGTTAATTGAAGATGCAACTAGGACTCGAACCACAGAGCTCGATGTCTACACAGACTCCATGAGTGCATTACAAGCACTGAAAGCGAAATGCTTTACGTGACAGTTGGTTGAAAATATAAAAAAGCAAATAGAAACCTATGATATAAATATAACTTGGCATTGGGTGAAAGCTAAGCAATTATCCATGCAGGTAATTGCAGGAATGAAGAGGTGGACGAAGTCGCCAAGAAAGTGACTCAACTTCCCACCATCAATAATAATTATAAAATTACCAAAAACCAACTAAAGGGCATTCTATGGAAGGGTGCAATTAAAAAATGGCAAAATAGGTGGACCGACTCCACCAAAGGCAGGCGTACCTTTGAGATATACCAGACAGTTCGTTTGGACAAAGTCCAAGGGGACTTCCTAAAGAATCAAGCAATTACTGGACACGGCTGCTTTGGGCAGTATCAAGCTAGATTCTCCAGGAAGACTGACCGCTGCAACTGTGGGGGAGAACAGGCAGTCGACGACTGTCTTTTCGATTGCAGTAACTTTAAAGAACAGCGTGAAGATCTGCCAAGAAACGCCCGAAACTGGGATAAAAATAAGTTCTATAACGATCACTACTGCAGCCGAGTAGTGACCAAAATTGTTAAGGGGCTGATGGACATGCACATCCATTAAGACCTTATGCTTGTCAATCTTATCTTTATTCATGTTTCTATGCATAAGATATGTATTTTGTATTCTCTAAATTTTTTTACGATAATATAAACGTTCTCTGTATAACAATATGGTTCTCATTATAAACTATGTATCTATTTATCTCGATGTAATGGTATTGTATATAAGTGCATTGTAATTTGGCAATTAATAAAGGATTCCTGTCAAGGGCGAGACGATAAAGTTGCATTAGAAATCAACCAGGTCTTTGGCCTGGGCTGGTAGCATAATTAGAGCGCGAGAGAGGCACATTTTGGCAATATAATTAGAAATTCTACCAAGTGTTGGAGCCCGGGATGTGCTCCACCGCGGCGACTAGTGATCATCGAATGAGTTGAATGCCTCACGGTGGGCCGACGTAGAGTTTAAACTTACCCTACATTTCAGGGGATCTCCCTACTGCGCATATCTTGAGTGTTATTGGAAAATTTTTGGATACCCGACAATTGCTCAGAGTAAATCGGGTACTTCAACAGCGGAAAGTGACCAAATATTTGATAATAAAATCAATAGCGAATACACTGCGCAACCTACCGGCACCTCCACGTGGTGGTCCCTGGGTGGTCTACGGATCAGCGAACGCCGGAGGGGTGGGAAAGGAAGCATAGCTCTTCCTGTGCTCCAGTTTCATTATGGATGATCAAAACAAGAGAGAAGCAGCAGCCAAAGAGCTGCACCAACGTTTGGTAAATATTATAGCCACCTCGAAATGGAGTGTGGATGTCAAAAAGACATAGACTGAAGGCCGTCTCGGACTTTTGGATATTATCCATGAGCAGCAACAATTCATCTCAAGCTTATCAGGACAACTATCAATCCTGCAATAGGCCCCAAGCTATGCAGACGTAGCAAGAAATAAAAATGATAATCAAGCAAGATCTCCATCAAACAGACGTTTACAAAATGACACACATGTTGTGACGGTCTACCCAATTGAAAAGCAAAGCTCAGAACAAACAAGTACAGAAATCAGAAACTTGGTTAACCCGTGCAAACTAAAAGTAGGTATTACTAAATTTAAAAAGATTGGGAAAGGTGGCCTCTTAATTGGAAAAGACAAAAATGAGGACCTGGATAGATTTATACAGGAATTTGCAGAAATGTATAAACTAAATGAAACATATAAAATCGAAAAACCAAAAAAGCGAAACCCCCAACTCATAATTTATGGCGTCCAAAACACATATGAGAAAAATGAAATTAAAGAGAAACTGATGGAACAAAATGAAGAATTAGTTGACTCAGACCTGCAAGTAATTACGAAATTCAAAACACAAAGGGGGGAAAATTGGATAATTAGCCTCAAAGGAGAGGCATTAAAAAATATAGATCGACAAAAGAAAATCAAATTAGATTGGCAAAATTACGGAGTTCGAGAATACCTAAAACCGAAGTTCTGCTTCAATTGCTGGCGTTATGGCCATCTTGCAAAATTTTGTCGAAATAAGAAAATATGTAAAAACTGTGGTGAATTAAACCATGAAGGAGACTGCCAATTGGGAATGAAATGTGGAAACTGCGCGTTTCACAGTGAAAAGAATAAAACCAAATTTGGAATAAATCATTTGCTTACCGCTAGAACATGTCAAGTTAATATCATAGAGGTAGAGCGACTACGAACAAGAATCAGCTATGGCTGATACAGAAACAAGTACTTATAAATATGTACATATAAATTTGAACAATTCATTCCTGGCAGCCTTTGAGCTAGCCAACGACATAGTATCACTTAATATAGACTGCATTTCAATCAACGAACCACATGTGGTGCATGCCGCACCACAATATGTCAGAGGAATTCCGTCGAACTTTACAATTATTAAAGCCGACACTGACCCAAAAGCGGCCATCTTACTAAAAGTAAAATATAATTTTTATAAACTCCATATCAGCGAACATCTAGTCGCATTAAAAGGTGATTTCAATGGGCATAATATAATATTAATATCAATTTATCTACCTCCATCTCCAAGAGGAGATTTAGTCAGAACCGAGCGGCATCTAAACACATTAAGAACATTACTTAATGAAAATAGAAGAGAGAAAATAATAATACTGGGTGACTTCAATGCGAAGTCGACAGTTTGGGGTCAGAGACCCACAGATAAAAGAGGTCAAGCAGTCCTTGATATGGCAGCGTTGTATGATCTGAAAATTTTAAACAATCCAAATAGTATACCAACATTTGACGGCCCATGTGGTCAAAGATGGATAGATTTCTCTATGAAAAAAGGCTTGGACGACAGACAAATCTTAGACTAGCATATCAAGGATGATCATGATCTCACTGATCATAATGCAATCCTGTTTGAAATTCAACTGGAAGCACCTGCGGCTTTTAAGCATTACACTACAAAATGGGACATAAAATCGTTAAAATGGCTAGAATTCAGAGCTGAACTGAACTCGAAACTAAAAACGTATCACGATAGATTTCAATCGGATGACCTTGATGAAATAGTAAAAACATTTACTGATGATATAATTCCTCTTTGCTCAAAACATAAGTCCGAAACAAATGGAAAGAACAACGTATATTGGTGGTCACCTAGACTAAGTATCCAAAGAAAAAGAGTTCGTGCATTCAGAAGGAGGATGCAAAGGACAACTAACGATGATGATAGAAACAAGTGTAAATTAGTATTCAAAATAGAAACAGCTAAATATAAGAAAGCATTATTAGAGGCAAAACGGAAAACATATAAAGAATACCTAGAAAAATTACAGTCAAAGATGCATTTGGCTCTATCTACACCATAATAAGAGATAAAATGTATAAAAAGCATGTCTTAGAGGGAGTAAAAGATGAAAATGGGATAATGCAAACAGACAGTAAACAAGTAGAATTGATTCTAGAAAAAAGTCATTTTGAAAGTAAAGATAAAGCCCCAATCCAACTTGGGATCACAATCAGAAATCAAGATGATGAAATTTTAGAAAAAGAAATAAACATAATCATACTCGAAATGGCAAAAGATAAAGCTCCAGGCTTTGATGGCCTGACAACAAGTATCATTGAAGAAATTCAGATTAGTAATATTAAAATCCTATTGGAGCTTTTCAATGCATGCTGGGACCAAGCAAAGTTCCCTAACGATTGGAAAATCTCAAAAGTAGTTTATTTCCCTAAAGAAGAGCAATGCCATACAATGGCAAATGGATATAGACCAATCTGTTTCCTCCCAGTCATGGGAAAAGTTTTTGACAAAATACTAACGAATAGACTAGTAGAACAACTTGAAGAAAACAATCTTCTCTCGGAAAACCAGTATGGTTTCAGATGGAACAGAAGAACAAGCGAAGCATTACGTAAAGTACTGCTAACAATTAAAGATAATACAAAAGCCAAGAACAACACTTGTCTGATTTCACTTGACATTAAAAGTGCATTCAACTCAATAAAGAAGGCAAGAATTATCGAAGAATTGAGAAAACTCAATCTAGACGATACTCTATATAGAATTATAATAGACTACATATCAAACAGGAAAATATTATTAAGAGATGGAGATTGGAATTTTAATGTTGGAGTTCCACAGTGCTCCTCCTTAGGGCCGATCTTGTGGTTCGTGATAATAAGTGGACTATTGCTTGATTGCACTGGAGATAGATCGTATCATCTTCAAGCTTTTGCAGATGACATAGTCATCTTAATTAACAGTCCAGTTACATATAAATTTCAAGATTTATCCACACGGATATTAGCAAAATGTGAAGCATGGGCAAGAAAAAATGAGTTACAATTTAATGTTGATAAATGTAGCTACACAATATTTACATCAAAAAGAGAAACGCTAAGAAAACTAACAATAAAAATAAATGGCGAAAACATAAAATATAAATAAGAAATAAAATATTTGGGTATTCTAATTGACAAAGATCTAAATTTCTACAGTCACTTACAAATGGTACAAGAAAGTCAATAAAGATTATGCATAAAATACTTAGATTCTCACGTGAAACGTGGGGACTAAAACCAGTTATAACAAAAGAAATCTATAAAATAGCTATTGAAAAAATTCTCCTGCATGGAGTGCAACCATGGTATTACAATACAAAAAGATTCAACAAAATGTTACTACAAATTCAGCGTCCCATGCTACTGACAATCACCAAATGCTACAAAATAGTAGCCACTGATACGCTAGCAATTCTTGCTGGCTGTCTTCCATTAGACATTAGTGCAAAATTGGAACAGGATTGGTACCTTCTGTACAAAGAAGGTACAGAACTAGATTTGGCAGATCAGAAACTAAACCCTAATAATTGTGAAATAAAAATAAATAAAAAAGAAAAATAAAAGAAATAACTATAATAAACTGGGACAAAAACAGAACCCCAGAGTATGACGACTATTTCTATACAGATGGCTCCAAAATAAACAACCGAGTGGGAGCAGGGTTGATTAAATATCATAAACAGAATAAAATAAAAGAGATAAAAGAAAGATTATCAGATAATTCTACATCCTTCCTCGCCGAAGTGCATGCAATCAAATTAGCAATTCTTGATGCATCAGCAAATGGTTGGTTGGTTGGTTGGTTGGAGTTTATTGGCACTGGGTCCGCATGGGACATATTGTGCCAAACATGGGACAGATGTCGAAAAAATACTAAAAAAGACGAGGATAATGGTTATAATAATAACATAAGCGGAAAAACAAAGGCAAGAACAAAAAACAGCAGCACAACACAGTAGAAAAGTTAATAAGATAAAATTTTGAAGTATTAAACTGGAGCGAAAGCTACAAAGCACAGCAGGAACAAAACCAAAAACTTAATATGGGGATAGAACCCAATACGTTTTATATAATTAAAAATGTTCTGATGGGGAGGAGAGCTCAGCAGATCTTTCATATTTATTATATTAAACTAAAAAAAATGGCGACGAGGGTGATTAAAATCTGGACAATCAATGAGAATGTGTTTTACAGTCATGAAGGTCTTGCAGTTCAGACAAAAAGGGGCTGGCTCTGCAAGTAGCAGGTGCCGGTGAGTAAAACGAGTATGACCAATGCGGTGTCTAGTTATTATAACATCATACCTTCTTGAAGTAAGTGGGGGCCAGTATTCAATGTTGTGCTTGATCGAATTTAATTTATTTGAGTTAAGGATATCCCAGGAACTCTGCCACTTAAGATGAATGAGATAATTTAAATATTTCTTTGCATCACAGTAAGGGATGGGAAAATCAAGGATGTTGCTGGCAGACTTAGCTGCTTTGTCAGAGAGTTCATTTCCACTAATCACGTATTATTCAAACATCAATAAATTTAACTTCAAACAATAATTCAAACCTTCAACTTTTACAATTTCAAATTTAACCGATGCACTCAATTTAAACATTCATAATATTTTAACAACATTTCTGCAAAACATAACTTTTTACTTTAATCTGACACAGTCATTAACATTATCATTTAAATTTTCCTACAACATTACATTTTAAAACATTATTACCTTCTGCATTTTCTAAATTTTAATGAAAATTGCTTACCCTAATTTAGTTAATCCGTCAAAAAATTATTAATTTCACCAATTTAATTTTCCAGCACCTACAATTTTTTCTTCTTAAAATTCTTTGATTTCTGAAATCACCAGGCAGTCCCGGAGAGCCACTGACACGCCCACAAAATTATTCTTGAATTGAAAAAAATTTGGCACAAATTCTTTCAGACGACGCACACAACAGCCTTGTCACTGTCACTTCTTAAATTTAATAGATTGCTTTTTCGATGTAATTTTAACGATTCTACGAGATTAGTCAAAGGAAAAATTATAATGATGTTATTCCTTACGCTGAGCACATGCAGGTTATATTTATGTTGATTCGAGGAAATTTCCTGGGATAACGCACGCGACAAGATCAGATCCTGGGCGACTTTTGTCAATTTCGTTTCTTCACGCCCATAAATTAAACCGTTATATTCCGAACATCTCTTAGAAATATACTGCAGTCGACGATGGTCCGGTGACTAGGAATTATGTAGAATCTTACAGTAGTAGCAGACATCTCACTTCTCAATACAATGACGACAAATCCAGAATTATTTAATAATATTTATTATATCCTTGACGCGATATGACGCTCATTACTTATGCGTGACGTCACATAGACCTTCTATCGAGTTCCTTCGATGACTGTGCATATTTTTTAGCTCGAACATCAGGGCTAGCATTCTATTTTTAGATTCCCCACGCGGATCTTCGAAATTCGAATCAAGTCCAAACCTTAAAGCTATTTTTAACACGATGCATTTATTCCCATTATTATTTGTGATTTCCCAGTCCTAAATTGCTAATTCTTATTTCATTCCTAAACAAAAACCCCGTTTAAAGTTCACGCGATCGCCCCCCCCCCATATTTATGGCATAACATATATATATATATATATATATATATATATATATATATATATTTCTAGAAATATCAGAAATAGAGGTGCCGGAACTTTAATCTTCCGAGGTGTATGTGGGGTATTCCTATGTATATATGAAACAATAACCTTTCCCTTTCATTAAATAAAACGCCTAATCGAAATCCTTTCATTTTATCTCAATAAAGTATAGTAACCTTAATCCAAAGTTTGATCTGGGCTTGTGACAGCCCAGTGGTACAGCGCGCTGGTTTTCGGTGCTGAGGGTGCTCGGATCGAATCCTATCGTCTCGCCACGTAAAATGCTTCCGTTCGTTTCGTACCTTCATAGGGGGTAATGCTGTCCGCCTATATAGTGCCCCCACAATAAAATGGGCAGTAAAATTGCGGCGTAGTATAGGCGAATGTATCACGACAAGTGCTTCCGCATTGGGAAAAAAAAGTTTGATCTAGAGATAAACTAACTAATCGATTATATTTTCCCCTAATCCACGTGTAGAGAGAAAACTTATATAACGGAATGTTCCAGAAAACTCGAAAGCAGATCACGCCATCTGACGTGAGAGATCAGATGTCTTCATCTGACCAATTAGGAGTTGAATTTACCCGTACTTCGGGTGAGGGATCAGTGTTCTTGAAGTTTTTGTGTGTTCTGTGCTGTCCTGAAAAGATGTCCCTGTAGCGCGCTGCGTCCCTTTGTCTTGTATATGTACTCCGGCAAACTCCGGAATAAGATTTTTGTAAAAATGCAGCTTCAGAGAATTATGTGCCGTCCAACTGCTTAGGCACTAAAAACTATTCCAGCGATTGTGTCAGCCAATAAATCCTCTTTATGGACGAACAAGACGTCTCTTCCTTTCAGGATTCGATTTGAGCTGATTCTTCATTTCGCCTGCCCCTCCGGTAACACGTCTGCAATGGTCTGAGATTCTACGATTATTCCTACCTGATGGACACGAGTTCACCGTCCTGTTGTTCATCACGACCGTTATCATTATATATATATATATATATATATATATATATATATATATATATATATATATATATATATATATATATAATAGGCCTGGCCCACTCATAAACAACATAGAAATATCTGATTAAAATGTTTTAAACTATCGTAATTTTTTTTTCCTAAAGAGAGGTACGAGAACGATGTTTCGCCTCAAATCGAGCCCTGTATATATATATATATATATACCGGGTGGCCATAATTAAACTGACAGTACTCACAGTGTTCTGTAGCGCGATCTATTTGCGAGAATGACGGCACATTTTGTAGGAAGATTAAACAAGACGGGGGACGAAGGATTCCGCGAAAAAATAAATTAGTTCCAAAAGTCACCGCTAGGGGAATATTTGGCGCTATGTAATAGAAAATAGAGTGTTAAAAAATGCAAATTAATACGGAAGAAAATTACCTTTTATTATGCACATTTTCTTATTTAGTTCAAGCGCAATATGGCAACACTTTTAAAAAAGCGTAAAATCTACATAAACACCGATAAAGAATCGTGATCTGCAATATCACGTACGCTGAGCAGAAGAAGAAGTTCTTTATTCAAATTTCACGTTACATCCATTGGCACAGTGCCAGCTGATTGGGTTTTAAAAGGCAATGTGTTACGTTTCGAATCAATCGGATTGAAAGTTTATGTGCAATGTCTCCTTCTTTAGTCGAGCGTGCGTTACTGGTCAAATTCTTTTACCTCAACCAGTGCAACGCGTCAGCCGCTCTTCGTGCTTTTAGAACGCACAAAAAAATGCGTAAAGGTAACGGTCCTGTGTCAGTTAATGCGCTAAAAGCAATGGTTGCGACGTTTGAGAAAACAGGTTCTCTGAAGGTTCAGTCAGGCAGAGGACGAAAACCTGTACCACAGGATACAATCGAAGCAGTTGCCACGGCGATTGTCGACAGAGGACCAGACAATATTGCTGCCACCTCTAGCGCTCGTGGATTAGCTCGGAATATGGATATGCCTTACAGTACGGTATGGAAAATCTTACGAAAGATTATCAACTTCTATCCGTACAAGATCAGCCGTGTACAGGAGTTACTGTACCCCGACCATGATAAGCGATTGACTTTTGCTCTCACCTTTCTTGCCAGAATGGAGGTGGATGATGCTTGGCCGTGGAAAATCTTATGGGGAGACGAGGCCCAATTTTACCTGCATGGAACTGTGAATACCCAGAACTGCCGAATTTGGGATGACTCTATTTTTGATCTTTGACTCTATTTTTGACTTCTACATTTGTTAACACTTTATTTTCTATTACACAGCGCCAAATATTCTCCTAGCGGTGACTTTTGGAACTAATTTATTTTTTCGCGGAATCCTTCGTCCCCCATCTTGTTTAATCTTCCTACAAAATGTGGCGTCATTCTCGCAAATAGATCGCGCTACAGAACACTGTGAGCACTGTCAGTTTAATTATGGCCACCCGGTATATATATATATATATATATATATATATATATATATATATATATACAGTGCCGTAACTAGGCGGGGGCATCAGGGCCCACTTGGTAGGAGGACCCAGAATGCTGTATTTGTGTTATTATTTTCCCTAACCTAATTAAGGTTCCCAAATGCAAATTCTTGAGCAGGACATAGGAATGGCTAGTTACGGCACTGTGTATATATATATATATATATATATATATATATATATATATATATATATATATATATATATATACACCGTACTTTTCCTCCACGGACCTCGTGTATGGACTCTTCGGTCCACGGAATAGAACGTGTCCCTATCCAGCCTAGGCCCGAAATTATTGAATGGCGTTCGTCGACATTCGAACTGAGCACCCCCACTCCCTAGGTCTAGCGTACTACCACTAGGCTACCTTGTGCCCGTAACTAACACACACACACACACACACACACACACACATATATATATATAGATATATATATATATGTGTGTGTGTGTGTGTGTGTGTGTGTGTGTGCGTGTGCGTGTGTGTGTTGTGTGTGTTGTGTGTGTGTGTTGTGTGTGTATATATGTATGCATTGGGCTGCGTAGATCAAGATCGACCATTTTTCAGCACTCGAGAGTGACGGTTTGCGTCCGAGTGATGTGCACTGTCGTCGTCATTTCCACCGTGTCAGCTCATGTTCCGTAAATACACGCCAAAGGAAGAGGAAAGGTTTCACCGGCATACTTTCTTAGAGAGACGCGAACCCCTCCCCCTCATTTATATCTAGCTCTCTCTCTCTATTTATATATACGAGTATATTGGCTGAATATCTGCAAATTGTGACGAAATCCATTACCTCTATTAGGTGTAACACTAATCAATTTTTCAGCGACCTGAGCTTTCTGATTACAGCGATACGGTGATCAGTCAGCCAGTGTTGTATGTTATTTTATTTATTTATTTATATTTTTGCGAGGGGAGGGGGGTTAAGCCCCTTATAGCCTCCTTGAATTTTAAGAAAGATTTTTGGGTGAGTTCTTCGGGCCTTGGAAGAACCACAATTCAGAATTTCAGCTTTCTAGGACTTATAGTTCCAGAGATCGCGTGTTTATTTGGGTGGGGGGATTAAATCCCTTTTAACCCACTTAAAATTTGGATTAAATAAAAATCTTAGTAAGCTAGGGCTTCAGAGGAACCACCCTACAAAATTTCATCTGTCTAGGCCTTATTGTTTCAGAGATGTCCTGAGTTGATGATGATCTTTTATTCCTTGTATATATTTTTGTGTTTTATTTTGAGTTTCATAAAGTATTATTTTAAGTTACATTTTTGATAAATATTATTCTGAGTGTTTTCGTAGTGTACGTTTTTGATTACTAGTAAATTAATGAGGAGGACATATTATATTAAGCGTATTTTACTGTATTGAAATAAATTTTATTGATTGTGTGATTTAGAACAAAAAAAGAATGAAGTGTGGAATTTGTAGGCTGATTTTCAGTAATGTAAGATGTGAAGGTTTACGAAATATTGTAGTCTCGAAATAGTAAGACTGTGCTAGAATATTGAAAAATGTGAGATTTTAACATATATTGTCAATAAATAAAAATGATTTAATTTTTGACTGGGCATGAGCCTTTTACACATGCCTCCTCAATTCATAAGGATTAGTTTTAAGTAGGTCATTGAGTGATCATGAAAAGTGCATAATAATAAAATTTGAGAAAGGAAATTGTTTTGAATATTGTAAATAATTTTGAAAGTTGATGAGTTGAGTCCATACATATAAAATCTAATTAACTTTTCTCCTATATTTTTAAAATTCAAATTGTGTATTCTTGGTTTCATTAGTTAGGGTAATATAAATTTTATGATGTGTTTTTGATAAAAAAAAAAGAAAAAAATAATAATGTGAATTTCAGAGATCCATTTCCTTTTTTTTGGGGGGCGGGGGTGCCTAAACACTGTTGACTCCATTTTTTAGATAGTTAAACTTTGTGTGTTCTCTTAAAAAAAATTTTTGCTATCTTGTTTAAACTCTCATTTTGAGCTACTTTGTGTATATTTATCAATTTGGATCTCATAAAAACAAGTGTATAGTTATGGTGTTATTTTGGATAATGTGTTTTTTGGGTTTTGTGTACAGATGAAGAATAATGCATAGCGTCCGAATTAAAGAGTTAATATTTTAATTTTTGTTTGTATACAGATTAGGACTTCTATATTTGTCAACTTCAAGAATGAGTGTTCGTTGTATTTACTTATATTTGAGATAGTATTGTGTACTTCCTTTGATAATATTCTGAGATAATAATGTTCTTTAGTGATTTTTATAATTTTTGGAAATTGATATGTAATGATTAATATTTCGTCGATGGCAATTGTGTCTCGAATGGAGACTTATGTAATATGTTCTCATGCCTTTTCAATCTGGCTAGGTGTAAGAGAGATAAATTTAGGTTAGGGTTAATTTTCATTCATTTAAGTTTTAATTTCAATTTTGTTGACTAGGGACTGCAGCCCTACTCAGCATTTTTCTAGTTGGCTGATTTCATTGTTTTGCTCTTCTGAAGCCTTGCCACATGGAATTAGCTACTCCTTGTGTGCACGCCTTCAGGTGGATGGGGAGGGAAGTTGTCAGAAAATAATTGGGAAAAGAATAATTAAGTTAAATTTAAAGGGGGCTTAGGGATTAACCATTTTCATGGACCGAAAAAGCTACTAGTTTTCATATTTCCAGACGCGTGCGGGTAGAAAAAGTAGGTTATTTCCCCGTTTTGAGATTGACCTTCGATTCACGGTGGAATGAAGTTCCATGCAGAGAGATTAATTTTAGATACTGTACAGGTTTGGCGGGAAAAATGCTTCTAGAAATTTCTAGTTTGAGCTCTGCGCATGTGCCATGAGTGTAGAAGCGCTGTTTTGACCTCGAATGCCGACAGAGAACGGGAGTTTTTCAATCAGTTCGGTCACGCGTCACGAGGCACGAGATGATTTCTTGGGAAAATAATTAGCAGATTGATTTGGGAACTCGTTGCGTGCGGTCGCCCTAGCAGTCGTCGCCGAATGTTAAAATGGCTAACTAGGGACAAAGACTTTGAGAGTGGTATTCTTAAGAAGAATTTAATAAGGGAATTTAACGTGTGGACTGAAGTATTCTTCAATTCATATTCCCACTCGCTACCAACGAATGAATCATGACTGCAATTTAAAGACGTTAGAACAGGCAAACCACTCGCCTGTCATATATATATATATATATATATATATATATATATAACATACAAAACCAAAAACCTTTTCCAAATTCCGAATTTGTTTTAATTCCCTTTAAAATTACTTGGGCGTAAGCAAGCTATTTTCGTTTTAAGAGCAAAGGAATTGAGAGTATCCTAAATACAAACGTATGTAATTAATATATCATTCCTTAAATCCCCAATCTCATGGGCGCCAAACTTATATTACAGGCCACAAGATCCTGAGCCCATATATCTGCTCTGGCCAACGGGTTCTCTGCTCTGGCCAACGAGTGCAAGGATCATGTGACAACGACCTCATGAAGTTTATTTAAGCCACAGCAAGGTTTTGCCCGGGGCTCTTTCTCTCTGTCTTGTAGTGTCCGTCCTGCTTTTATTTCGTCATGCACCTATTCTCCAAAATTCAAGATATGTCTCGGTGTTGTCCGCGTATTGTAAAGCCTGCCTCCTGACAGCCTCGGCAGCCGGCCGGTGGCGGATATCATCTTTAATGTCACTCCTATAACGCTATGTCTTCGTTTATGTGATGTTCACCTCCTCAACACGTCTGTCGCCGCTGTTATATTTTTGTATAGTGCAACACCATGTCGTCAACATAAGCCGTGTATCGGCGTCGATCTTAAATCTGATGTGTGTATGTTCTGCAGAGTTTCTTCATAATCGGGAATAAATAAGTCCAGTTGTTCAACGTGTGGACTATGTTTTCATCGAGTGTTTATTGGTATTCTCCACTCAGGTTGCGTCTACACTTCTATACGTTAAAAGGATGTGCGTGATGTTACACACGCACGCACACACGCACGCACGCACGCACACGCACACGCACACGCACAGGCACATGCACACGCACAGGCACATGCACACATATATCGTAAATATATTTGCGATCAGCTTAGCGCCTAAAATTTATTTACTCATTTTTGTTTCCTATTAAGTAATTTACATTTGTAAACTATATATATATATATATATATATATATATATATATATATATATATATATATATATATATATATATATATATATATATAGTAATTAAGTAATTTACATTTGTAAAATATATATATATATATATATATATATATATATATACATATAGTTTACAAATGTAAATTACTTCATAGGAAACAAAAATGAGTAAATAAATTTTAAGCGCTAAGCTGCTCACAAATATATTTACGATATATAGATATTTAAAATTAAGATGACTAAAAGGGGCAGATGCGTCCATTTAATACTCCGATAACCTAAAACAAGATAGACATAAAAATAAGCAAACACGGAAGTGGAGGTGGTATAGTTGATGAATGTGGGGGGGGGGGGGGGTGTGACCCCCCGAAACCCGGTTAAACATATTTAATGCCTGGCAACACTCCCGGATGTCGGGTATAACACCAAGACAGTTATAATCAATTATGAAGCAGAAAAAGTTTTTTGGATGAAACAGACATTAAACCATATATTTTTATATTTATATAGTAAACTAAAACATAATTACAAGATGAATAGTGTTTTGACCATTTAATATAGAATTTCTATATCCCGTAGACGGAGATCCCGTAGACGACTTTTACGGTTGCTCCCTCGGACTGATAGGTTCTCGAGATGAGGGGTCTGGGATAATAAACATGTCTGAATCGGGGTTGCCACTAGAAGTATCTTTAGAAAACCATGAATTTGGCCTGTTTTGCTTTACACTCATGGACAAAAAAATTAGCGCACCAAGAAGGAGTCGTCAAAATGAAACGAAATTTTACATACGTAATGACTACTTTGATATAAGTAAATGATAAGAAAATCAAAGAAAAAGGATCATTTATTTCAGAGAAAAAGGCAAAAGAACGGAGGAGTTAATACTCCGTTGGACCCCCTCTAGCGCGAATGCACGATGCGATACGATCGGGCATTGAGTCATACAAGTTCTGTATGATTTTTTTGAGACATTTCGTTCCATATTTGCTGTAACCTTGCCTCTAGTTCGTTCAAACTCGTGGGATGCCCTACTCGTCGTCCCAAATGATCCCTGATATGCTCGATTGGAGACAAATCTGGGGATCGGGCAGGCCAAGGAAGGGTAGTAACAGTGCGGAGACAGTCTTGTGACACCCTTGCCGTATGAGGCCGATCATTGTCTTGTTGAAAAATGGCTCCTGGGAGCCGTTGCATGAGTGGCAACACATGTGATTGCAGGATTTCATGAACATACCGCTGGGCTGTCATGGTGCACCGGAACAATACTAGGGGTGACCATGTATTGTAGGCAATGGCACCCCATACCATCACACCAGCTGTGGGAGCGATTTGTCGCTGTACAGCAAAGGCAGGATTGAAGCGTTCACCACGGGCTCTCCACACACGAACACGATTGTCATCACTGCCGAGATTGAATCTGGATTCGTCGCTAAAGACGACCTGGTTCCATTCCGCTGCAGTCCAGTTTCCTCATGCGTGGCAAAACTCCAAACGGAGGCGTCGATGGGTGGGCGTCAAGGGCAGCACACGCAATGGGCGCCGCGATACCAACTGTCCTTCAGCCAGGCGCCTTCGTATGGCTCGAGAAGACACAGAGGCCCCTAGTGAAGGTGCTACCTATGCCTGGATGGCGGCCGATGAAGCAGTTGGCTGTACGCGTGCATTTCTTACGATGTGGCGGTCTTCTCGACGACTGGTCCGTCGAGGGCGTCCTGAGCCTGGTCTTCGTGTACATGACATCTCTCGGGTCCACTGGTCCCAACACATCCTCACAACACAATCAGAGCGGCCTAATTGACGAGCTACTCGCCTAGCTGACCACCCAGCTTATATCATCCCGACGATTCTCCCCCTCTCAAACTGCGACAACTGCTTATATTGTCTTCGAACACGGCGTAATGGCATGTCTATCTCAGCTCTTCCTTTGTAAATGATTCAGCACACTCAAACAAGCTTTGGTTACCTGTTTTATACTCCACAGAGTACGATGTTCAACGCCCTTTACCGGCTATACGTAATGCGCAATCACGCTGCATTTCTAATCATTTGCATATCTCCCCGACATGTACCTTCATAGCAAGTTTCGTTATGATCCCGCAATTATTTCTTGGTGCGCTAATTTTTTTTCTCCATGAGTGTATGTAATCGACGTATTTTGCTAGTTTTAACCTTTCATGTTGCTGGAGTTATCTGGATATTCGTGTTTTGGCGGTTGTCAACACCAGTTTTTCCAATGGAACCGCGATTTTCTTCTTCTGCTGTTTTGTTTTCATTAAAAATAATAACTGTAGCTAGTTATATTATTAAGTGATACAAACGTAAAAGACACGGGCCTCCAGAAACCGAGGACAGCACAAATAAATAATTACAAGATAAAAAGACTTTTTATATACCACGTTTTTTAATTTTCTGTTAAAAAAAAAAGAAATGTAATTTACATGCAGCTTCTTCATGAGCTGCAAACGAATTCGCATCTTCCATAGTTAATTATGGATTTCAAAAGTATAAATTATAATCTATAATTTGAAGGGAAGAAATCAATGAATTTCGCAGAGAAAATATCGCAAATAGCATGTAGGCATAAATAAAAATTATCCCATTGTAATGAAAATGTAATATGCTTGGTTCACTATTACGTTAATAAATGGCGCCTGTAGCGCAGTTACTTTTCTCCGAAGACGCTACGCGTATTTTTACGTAATGGATTTTAAAATATGGAATAAAGATGGCTAAAAGTATTAAAATAATGCATTGTCATCGTGTTCTGAGCTATTATAAAAGTTTCAAATGTTTAGCTAGTCGGGAAGTTAGTTAAAAAACGATCGCTAGATTTGTACCAGACAAACACACACACAGAAACAAGAAAGCAAGTTAATAACGAGTAATATATAAAAAAAAAATTTTAAGTCAATTCCTACTTAGGTCAACAAAGAAAAATTCGAGTGTGAACTAATAGTAGGAATTTAAAAAAAGGATTACCTGCTTGCTTACTGTGAGAGATTAGGAGGGGGGGGAAGAGAGAGAAAAAGTTTGTCAGGTTGGGGATTCGATCTCGCAACCTACAGGACGGGAGAAGCCCGCGATACCGCAGTGCTACAGTTTACACAGTAACAAGAGGGAAATTACTATTCAAGAGCAAGAGACGCTCTAGGTCTAAAACTAAAATTGATTAATTAAATTTAATTAATGAATTAATATATGAAAAAACTGTATTAACATCAAGCGTCATCCACTACAAGTTTAAAAAAATGTATTTGAACTTGAGTGGATGAATAAAAAGTACTTTTATTAAATTGATTATTTGAACAAGATATATATAGTCTAAAACTAAGATTGATTAATTAAATTTAATTAATGAATTAATATTTGAAAAAACTGTATTATCATCAAGTGTCATCCACTACAAGTTTAAAAAAATGTATTTGAACTTGAGTGGATGAATAAAAAGTACTTTTATTAACGATTGAAAATTTGAACAAGATATATATAGAGAGAGTGTGAACTAATAGTAGGAATTGAAAAACATGGTAAAAATGACGCCTTTAAAGAGGTTGCTTTCGAGTATGGATTTCTTTTTTCAGTGCCTGTACTGTTCAGAGTCGATTAGGATGAGAGATTCTGCAGTTTTAATGTTTTGATATATGGGAGGCATTTCTTAGAAACTCGGGTATATGGTTTTAATGATGTTTATATTTTGCTACCGAGAAAATTTCGAAAAAATTTCCAAAATCGAATTTCACTAAAATCAAATTGATCTTAAACACTGATTGGTGATAATGAAAAGAAATTTTAATTCATTTTTTGTTCGTAAGAATTAAATTATAGTTTTTTCTGAATAATATAATTTTGGAATAATTTAAAAAGAAAAATATCTGAAAATGCAACTTCAGGTCATTTTGTCATGTAAAGTAGTGTGAAAATGAATGAATATTTACAGTAATATTCAGTACTTCCAAAATACAGGACTAAGACAAATATATGAAGGGGGGATTTTTAGTATCTCTTCCTACATAAAAACTGAAAGCAAAAAAAGATACAACTACAGCTTTATTTCCACCCAATTCCTCCCTCCAAATATTTTTGGAATAGAATTCCATTTTCAAATGTTATGATGGCTACACTAATGACCTCTTCTACTGAGAAATCACGTGCACCTCAAAGAACTTTTTCAGCTCCTTATGAATGTCCCGCAATTTAAAAGGGGAAAATGTCAAGCTTCCAATTTCCTCCTCTGTCAAATACACCTTCAAATGACTTCGTTTTTGTTAACTTCTTCTTCTTCTTCTTCTTCTTCTTTTTTTTTTTTTTTTTTTTTTTTTTTTTTTTTTTTTTTTTAAAATGAGAGAGGTGTTTTGTTTAGTTGCAAATTGAACACTGGGAAAATAAACACAAGACATGAACATTTAAAAGTTTTAGATTATAGAACAAATCTGTGGCTAAACCAACAAAACTTCGGCAGTAAAAGACATCTGTTGTCCGATCATTGACAGCTCTACCTTCGGGCAAGTGTCGATGTTTGGCGAAGTGGGGAGAGGGTTGGCAAAGACTTCCTCCTCACCACATCCTGGATGTTGGCCAGAGAAAGGGATCTGATCCCGTTGACACTCACTTTTGTTACTATCCACTCCTCATGAAAAAAGAACTCTTCTCGAGGGACTACTCAATTTACGGCTCAATTTCTTTAAATAAAAAAAAAAACCACGCGACCCCAATGAAAACTTATTGGTAATAGCAATTTTTTTTTTAAGTAGTAAAATGTTAACAAAAGAATACAAAAACAAAATAAGCAAATTTTGAGAAGCTATTTCAAAAATGAATGAACTATAGATTATGGGTATATATTTACTTTGCATAATAACAATAAAAAAAATGTTTTCCTTACCAGCTACATTTTTTTTAACCAAATCTTATGTGACTAAAACTTTATATTTAAGTACTAATTTGTACGTATTTGTATTTCATTTCGATAAATAGCAATTAAAATTAAAATAGAATAGGATTTTAAAATTATAATCTTCATATATAGTAAAATAATGAAAATTATAAATTTCATTTATCTGTATAAAACTAAATTAGAAAAAATTAACAAGAAAGGCGAACTTGGACCTCGATTAGTATTTGTTCAATATTTGGAGAAGTATTTGAGAATGCCGCTCTCATATCATCGTTTATTAAAGTTACTGATTTTTAAAACTAGTCTTGCACATATAAGTAAAGGCGAATGGAAGTAGTGTAGCCTCATAAGACTGTTTGACACCATATTTAATCTTATCGTATATTTGGAACATGCAACAAATATAAATAAAAATATTAAAAATATGTAACTATAGAAAGTGTAATGCGTGTTTTTTTTAAACTAATTCTATATGATATAACTTTACTTCAGACGATACACTAACCCTCCCATTTTTTTCACGACCCCCAGATTGCACACCACTGTACTAGTATTGTAATGACGCCTAACCCCTTCACACGAGGAAATTCCAAGAAAAGTCCCCCCAGAGCGCGGACATAATTGATTTCAGTCACCTTGCCGAAAGCGGATCGACGGTTGCTTGTCAACACAAATGGCCAGACACGTTGTCGCCTGCCGATTATCTTCCCCTGTGGAAATGCTGAGAGAAACCCATCAGCGCACAGAATGGATTCAAAATAACATTGTACGCCTGATGTCTTAACAATGTTGCGCAAGACAGTGAGCTAGAGACAAAGAGGAGTTGCCTACCAGAGGTACCTGGAAAGGTAATTGCATAAAGCAAGAAGGCGTAACCAGCCCTCCCTCCGAACGCTCCAACGAGAGGTGTATATAAAGTTGCCGCCCGCCAGTGGAGTCAGTTAGTGACTCAGTGATTTAGAGATGAAAGTACTTCGTTAGCTACGATGACCAGAGATGTCGAAGAGCTGAAGCTGAGGGGCTGCCGAATCGCCTGACATTCCTCGTCGTATTCTGGAACCCACGATTTTAATTTGTTTTATCTTGCACAAATGTAAATAAGCCTGTATTTAATCGAGAATGTAATTAAAGCATACAAATACAAAAAAGGCTTTTATTTTAAGGCAAAGTCCTTAGAGTATACTACCGAAATGATGCTGCTGTCAGTCTTTTGCTACATGCACGCATCAAAAGATCAGCGGCGCAATTTAACGGTTATAATTAAGCTACTGCACAATTCGTTCATAATATGCAGAATGTGGTAGGAGGGGGGGTGGGGTGAGTACGTCACATTATGAAAATCTCGGATGAAAAGTAGCCAGGCTTTCAAGCAGTTGCGTTTCTGTGGGCTCACCAGAAAAAGATTAAAACGTGCTAAAAAGGGTTCGATGTAGAATTTTTTTATTGCACAGATTTTGTAATGATTTTTTTTAAATCAAACATGTCTTTATATGAATATCATTAGGCAGACAAAAATTACCCGAACAATTTGATATTTTATTTATTTAAAAAAAAAATTAATGGAAAATCACGCGATTTCGAACTAACTGCTGAACGAATGGCTGTATTGACTTCATTTCCATCATCTTTGTAAGTTTCAGAATTGTGAATATAAATTGTACAAATTAAAAAAAATATATATAAAATTTTCGAACACTCCAAAGGCGAAAGAAAAATCATTGAATTAGGATAATTTTTAGTCAAGGGAAAATATTTTCAGAATTGTTAACTCTCCATCAAAAATCTTGCATAAGCATCGATGAAAACAGAACAGAACGAGGTTGTAGAAATTGGTGTGTCCCTTTAGTCGCCGCAAAAGTATTCCAAAGCCAACTGGATGCGCGTCACTTTACGTACGGGGGGTCTCTGTGATAGGGCCGTGCTTTGAGTCCCAAAACCAGGAGGTTGTTCCCGGACGCATCATCCAGAGACAGGGTCGACCATCTATCCGCAGTCTCGAACGTCCACTGGCTCGTAGGGGTGAGTCTCATTCCGCTCTCCACCACGGACGGGTAGACGAAATCTGTCGAGAAGTTGGCCCGCATTTGGACACGTCGGAAGAGGGTCTCGGACCGGGTTGGGAACGTGGCGCAGGCCTTGTCGCCCAGCCCGTCGCACCTCGCTAAGAAGCAGTCCTCCTCGGCGAAAAAGTAGCGGTCGATTGCGTTGTAGGTGCCATTGAACACCCCCAGATAAAAGTCGCCGTGCAACTCGTCTGCCGTGTACTCCAGCGTGCAGCAAACGCCGCCCTGGCAGGACTCCAGACGACCGCTGGGCGTCTCGAGCTTCGTCAGGGTGAAATCGCTCGTATCCCGCTCATTGCACCTGTAGTCCTTGTAGATGTCCTTGGCCGGTTTGAGGACCTTTTTCGAACACTCCGTCCCGACATCCTTCCCGTCGTCTGTCCACTCCCGCACACCTTCCTCCGTTACGATGTAGATGGAGGACTCGGGTTCGGGAGTACATTGGCGCCACCCCAGGTCTGCCAGCAGCAATTTGGAGTTGCCGTCTGGGTTGAAGGTGTAGACTCGGGTACCTTCCCGTCCCTTCACGATGCCGCTTCCCAGCCCGGAGACACCGGGTAGGTGGACGTTGGCCGCCAGGAGTGAGACGTTGTTGCTGATGGCCCAGGCCTCGAAGTACTGCAGGGAGTTGAAGAGTGGGCCGGTGTCTGACCACATAGTGGGGAAGAGCACCGCCCTGATGCCCTTCCAGCGGCCGACTTCCGCCATTCTCTGGAACACAATATCGAAGCAGACGAAAGTAGCGAAGCGGCCCAGGTGGCATTCGAACGTGGGGTCCTGCCCGGGCGCCGGCAAGTCCATTCCGGGCTCGTCGAACAGGTGTTCCTTGTGGTACTTGGCGAGTATCTGTCCATCCCTGTCGAAGGCGACGTTGGTGTTGAAGCAGAGATCTCCGTCCTTAGGGCAGCCCTTTTCTCGTCTGCAGGGCTGGATGTCCCCCATGTTCGCCACGATTACCATCACGTTGTCCCGGGCAAGGCAGCTCAGGGTGTACAGGATAGGACTGTCCTTGTAACTGTCCGGCTCTTGGCAAGGGTTGGAGGATATTTCCCTCGGATCTGGGACATGTTCCAGAAATCTCTTCAGCTTTTTCCTGTCACCTATTGGCGGGAAGATCCCGTATTCGGGGAAGACGATGACCTCCACACCCTATAAAACAGTAAAAGTTGGAGTTAACTCATATTCCTTGAGTTTCACATGCTTGATGCGCCGAATGAGTTCTTACTTTCGACCTGGCAAAGTGGACGGCCCGCGAGTAATACTCCAAGTTGCTCCTCACGATGTTCTCGGGCAAGTACGAGGAGAAGACGTGGCTCTGCTCCGCGTGCTCGAAGACGGCAGCCCTGAACGCAGATGCCAGTCGGACATGGCCTGCGAACTGCAGCGCCAGGAAGATGTACACCCAGGTTGCCAGCATGGCTATGGAGCTTGGACTAGAATGCTGGGCAGAAGAGAAAGGCTTAAGCAATTGAAATTTTACTCCATCTTTTAAGTAAGGGCTTTTCTCGAAAGACGACCCCCAATACACACACACACACACACATATATATATATATATATATATATATATATATATATATATATATATATATATATATATATATATATATATATATATATATATATATATATATATATATATATATGTCACGGCACTTCGCAGCTTACTATTCTATCTAAATAATATTTAATGTCAGTCATAACAGTGGGCCAGTGGCGAGGAAGATTATTAGTTGACAACCAAGACTTTTATTAATTAACATTAATTAAGTAACCTCCTCAACCCAGCTAAAACGCCATTTTCCTCATTATCGTCTCACGACAATCGACCGGCTTCTCTGAATGTAATACGCAATCTAATGCTTTGTTCTCTTTTCGCAAAACCGGGTAAAGCATTGTGAGTCAAGCCATCATACGCCTTTGAATGTTCAAGATTGCATTAGTCCGAGTGCGTGTGAACAATTAATTATCGAAGACCATGAACTCTCCGCTGCGAAAAACTACCTACTTCCTGAATTGAAAAAAACACTAGGATCTCTAAAAGAAAATTACCGTTTAACGCTAATTAATATAGTTAAATATAGTTTATACTTCTAACTATTACACACACAGATATATATATATATATATATATATATATTCATGCGTGTGCGTGCCAATCGAGAAAACCTAAGATATGGAATTAGAATACTTTTTTGGCACAACATATATAAAAACGTATTCTAACTACCTATACACTTGTCCTCTTCCAATGCGTCGGCTCGGGTCCGAATCCTGAATAAGGAAGGGACGTTGGTACCAAATTTTCGTAAATCCCCTACCTTCTTTCTATCAGATACTTGAGGTCACAAATCCTACTCTACTTAAGCAAGTCCTGCACACTCAAGTCAATCCTTGACTCACTCAAAATGTCACATTTATATTTTGAAACATAATAAAAATTTCATACAGGTAAGAGTTATAATTTAATATTAAATATAAACAAAAAGTTTCCTGCTTTTAAATCCGTTAAAACGCTTGCTTTTAAATATGTATTCAATAGTATAGATATAACAGATATTAAGAAAGTAATAAACTATTCAGTTGAAGAAAACATCACCACAGTTAGCGACCTACCATATTCTTTATGTTAACTATATCTTTCAAACTTATAAATTTTATAGACAAATCAAAGGAGCATCTCAAGGAGGTAATGATTCTGTAGAATGCATTTTTTTTTTCGCAAAATTACGGGCAGTGACCTGCAGTCTAGGATCTCTCTCCAAATTTCCCATAATTTTAATTTCACCGATCTTAATTATTTTTTCACTTTCATGGCATGTATATCTACTAATCGGTTGCCTCTATTTCCCATGTGCGGCCACAACCCATCCTTCTCTCTTCCGCTGAGCCCGTCATCTTATCAGAGACGACGTCCATTGGCAACAGGGATTACGCAATCAAGCATCAAAGATACGCGGATTGTTGGAAAAGCGTAAACGCATGGTATAGTGCAGCGAAACTCAACCTTTTTTCGTCACGGTACACTTTTAATAATTTAAAAATTTGGTGGCACACTAACAATAACATAAATTTAAAAGAATTTTACTTGGATGATTGATTGATTTATCTATAATACATTTTGTAAAAATAGCATACGAAATATTTTTTATCGAAATATAAAATGAAATTGCATTACAAAGTACACAAAATGTTTATTTCACGACAAATTACATTAAGTGCGAAATTTGAGCTTGTTATTTTTTGATAATTTCATCTATATTTGGGCGTAAAAATGATTATGCTATTCTCATTTCGTGATTCCAGATTTAAAAGTCTGGATCGTTTTTCGTTTTTATGTTGGTCAAAGCCGAAAATCCGAATTCGCACAAATAAGATGTGGAATATTTTAATAACACGCTTAAAGCTTTTTGTGATATTGTTGGATAGTCGTATCTAAGATTAATCTTGAACGAATTAATTGATTCTTCTGAATGAATTGAAATTAAATCTCGGTTATTACACACCGAAATTAGTTCTTCCTCTTCTTTCAAAATCATTCATAACCGACGTATCGTTTATCACAAATGGATTTCGAATACAATCAATTTTTATTTATTCTTAAATTTGGAAAGTAATGAACAATTCTTTACTCTAGTATTGTCAAATGATCAATAACTATTTTATGAATAATTTTGCAAGAGCCTTTTGGAACTGACTCAAACTTTTCTAAACTATACCTTCTTGTGCGTTATTCTTCCATAAAGTAATTATTATTTATTTAATTCCAACAATTTATCGGTTGAGTTTAAAGTAGTTTCTTTCTGTCCTTGCATACTTGTATTTATGTTATTAACTATAACAAAACTATCAGATAAGTAAGCTAGCTTAGCACACTATATTTTGTCATCCAACAAATCAACAAAATCATTATCATCTTGTTCAAAAAATATCTTTATCTTGTATTTAAATTCAACCACGCGAGATAACTTTCCCTCTGGACAAATACCTAAGTTCCGCGTTCGGTAAGATTCGTATTTAGACTGCATAGCCTGGCACAATTGACTAAATAGACAATTTTTTAATGGTCTTGATTTTATAATTAATCATTCAAACACATTGTTCCACAACCATTTTCACTTCTGGTGGTAATTGTTTTGTAATGATTGTTTCCCGATGCAGAAAACAATGGGTAACTAACATACACTGATGGCCATGAACGAAGGGTGATACAAACGTCCAATAAGCATGAAAAGAAGAAGATGCTGGGATATGCAAATGATTAGCATTTAAGCTCATTCGAACGATGCATTAGGGAGAAAACGCATCTTAAACTTTGTATAGGAGGAAAGTTAAGCAGTGGATTTCTCATTCGGAAATCGCATTTGAATGTTTGTTGTTTATGAGAAGATCGTGTTATGCCTCGTATAAGAAGGAGAAACGGGTAACAGCGCGTGTCGGAATTCGTTAGCGGCAGGATCGTGGCCTACCGAGAGCTCGGTTTTTTGTTCCGCGATATCGCTATTCGCATTGGTCGGAATCCAACGACTGTCATGCAGATATGGAATCGATGTGTTCAGGAGGGTCATGCTGTACGCCATGCAGGACCTCAACGGCCTCCCGCCACTAACACCCGAGAGGACATACATGCTGTCAGGTCGGCATTGCAGGATCATGCAGCCACATCCGGATTGAGTCGGAAAATAGGCTTGTTTGCAGTACGACAAGTATCCGGACAGTGCGACGACGTCTGGAGCATCACGGACTGTTTGCACGGTGACCATTATTGTGGCTTCCCTTGACACTGCAGCATAAATACTTGCAACGACAGTGGTGCGCCCAAAGACAAAACTAGATACAGGAGTGGCACCACGTCGTCTATTCAGACGAGTCCCGGTTCTGCGTGCAGCATCATGGTGGACGTATCCGTGTCTGAAGACACCGAGGAGAACGCACGTGCCCTGCTCGCATTCGATATCGTCATACGGACCCTGCATCGGGTGTGATGGTATGGGCAGCCATCGGGTACACGACACGAATACGTCTTGCTCGTTGGTAATCTGAACAGCCAGCGTTACATTTCTCAGATCTTAAGGCCGGTGGCTATCCATATCTTTGAGGCCTCGGAGACGTCATCTTTCAACAAAATAACGCAAGACCGTTTGTTGCCCTTCGTTTTCTGACCTACCTCGACACAGAGAGTATTCGACTGTTACGCTGGCCGGCACGTTCTCCAGACCTCTCCCCCCACTGACAACATCTTGTCATGGGTTGTTGAGAGACTGGACCGCTACCGCTCTCGAGCCACTACGATTGATGAAGTGTGGCATAGACTTGAATGGTCATGGAATGACTTACCCGTGTCTGTCCTCCAAGCCCAGTTCGATTCGATGCCTAACTGGATTAGAACCGTTTTATCTGCCAGAAGCGGCAGCTGTGAGTACTAATTTCGGACCCTGTATACCCTCATATTGCCTACAAATTTAATCACGTGTTCTTCCTACTATGCTGTATACGTACAATAAGTAAAGTTTTGCTATTTGCTTTCCTTCCTGGTGTTGCAATTTTAACGGTCAGTAGTGTATATGCATTATGTTCCCTTACATGGGCTGCAAAGCCTTTTATAGATCCAGTCATAGCCGGAGCACCGTACGTGCAAATACCAATGCACAAATTGCACGAAATTTTAATTTATTGTAAATGCGAATTAATTTTATCGAAAATATGTTCTCCTGTTGTGAAATCAGATAATTGACGACAGCATAAATATTGGTTAGTTACATTCATCATTTTCGTGAATTAAATGAAAGAATGCAATTAAGGGTGCTTTTCCCGTAAAATCAGGGGGCCACCCCACGCTATGATAATTGTTAGTGTTTTGTGCTAAATTACTGCTAAGTCTAACGGATGCAAGAGAGAGGAAGTAGGCTGTCTTAGCTATTATATATTGCATTGTTTACTGATTTCTAAAATACACCTCCGGCACCTCCCCGTGGTGGGCCCTGGGGATTGACCGAAAGTTGACCGCTAACGCCGAGGGAGCGTGGGTTCAGTAGAGAGTAAAGCAGCCATCCATGGAGAGTGAGGAGGGAGGAGTTGAGAGTTCTCACCGAAGATCTGATCAAGTTGAAGCATTTGCGACTGTCTAATGCAATTGCGGTTTCAGAGCTAACTGTGGAGCTCAAGAGACAATAAAATGAGGATATAGGTGAGCTTGCTAGCTCAATAAATGATCAACAAAAGGTAATTCAATACCTAAAGGGACAAATAAGTATCCTTAAAAAGGACAAAACGACTTACGCCGAGGCAGCCAGTAAGAAGCCTATTGAGAGGAAGAAGGTGGTGAAAAAGATACAGAGAGAGGCAAGGAATGTGGTGGAGATTGTGCCTATGAACAGGCAAGAATCTGATGAGACTAAGAATGTGGTCGAAGAGAATATCAGACCAGAAAAGCTGGGTATTGGAATTAAAAAATGTAAAATGATTGGCAAAGACGGTATTGTTGTCGAAAAAGAAACGAATGAAAACCTTGACCTTTTGGTCAAGGAATGTAATAAGAATAAGGAGGTGTATTCGCTATATCTCACGCGAACACCAAAAAAGAGAGATCCTTGTATAATAATTGACGTAGAGGACGATTATGAAAAAGGAGACATGACAGCACTGTTGAAAAAGCAAAACTCCGAACTGGTTAATGATGAGATTGAAATTTTGACTAAGTTCAAAACGAAGAAAGGGTCGTAGAATTGCATTTTGAGAATGAAGGGAGAGACCTATGGAAGGATTGATCCCAAAAGGGGTCTTAAGATAGGATGAAAGATTTGTCCATGGAAGGACTATTTAAAGCCAACAATTTGTTATTAATGTTGGGGGCTTGGCCATGTGGCCAAGCATTGTAGAAATAACAAGTTATGCAGAGTTTGCGCAGAAGAGAAGCTTGAGGATCACCCTTGTAAGGGGTGAACCAGCTTATGTCAACTGCCAGAATTTCCAGAAAAAGACAGGGAAGGTGATGGACATCAAGCATTTACCAACGGACTATTCATGTAGCTGATACAAGGCGGAAGTGGAAAGAATTATAAGGACGACGGACTATGGTTGTAAGGAGGCTGGGGCTCCCCCGTCCCCTATCAATGATGTTGGAACTTGAGAGCTGTATATAAATGAACATCTTTGTTTGCTATTCAAGTCGAGTAGCTTTGTTATTGATTGTGATTCAATGTTTGTGTTGCGGTCCCTGCAAAAGTAGTGCAGGTCTTCTGTTAACTCCATTGTAGATCTGGTGCAATAAAGGTGATGAGCGATGTATTTCGCAGAGATGGTGGCTGCGAAATGGATTAGATATTGAGTAAATGGGATATGTAACGACTCTTGCTCTTGGATGACTTTGATCGTAAGATCGCTGAGCGGGCGGTGTCAAGTGGCATTGACGGTTTAGGGATGGTGCGATGTGCCCCGCGGACGCGGGTTGGGGGCTATGACCAGTGTTTGGTCCTGTGGATTCAGAGTTGAGCGGGTTGCCGTCGTGGCGACTAGGATTCATTAGTCAACTTTCGCAGTATAGGCTTACTGCCGAGACCGGTTTAACTTTTTCGAAACTTTCCCGTAAAATCAGTTGTTTCGTCGATTTGTAGAGCAACGTAAAAAGTGTTGACTTGGCTTATGTATTGGTATTCGCAGTGGTGGCACATTTCAAGAATCTCGTGACACAATCACTGGTATAGTGGTTAGCATCGTTGGGTTCAAATCCCGAATAAGGATTAGTCGTTATCGTGTTGTTCCCTCATTGGGAGCGATGCTGGCTCACCTAAATGGGGCTCCCACAATTAAGTAGCCAAGAAGACCTCGCGGTGAATAACAAAAAGCGAATGTCTCACGACAAGTGCATGCCTCCACATTAGAAAAAACAAGCATGGCGCCGAAACTACTGCTCTAGATGTGAATTTATGCACTTGTCTGTATATAAATGAACATCTTGAAATTGTCCGGTTCCATGAATGAAGAAAAGTTCCGCATGTACAATACATGAATTAGAAGGTAGGATTAGTACATTATTCTATATTCTATAGCTTTTGAATGCATTTTTGTTATTTCTATAATGCTGACTTAACGTATGCTTCACAGTGTTTTTTTTCATTGCTGTTGGCTGTCTTGAGTTATACCTCTCAAACTAATGTTCCCGTCATTAAATATTCGTTATCTGTTACTAATATTAAAATGCTTTTTGACGTTATTGCATTTACTTTGGATTACGACGTTTAATTTTAAAATCTTTTTGAAAGGTAGTTTGAAAGCTCACTGCTGTATTTAAAGCTTGCTATAGGTTGGACCATATAATCATTTTTTATCATGGGCATATTTGTAGCTTCTTCTGCTACAATCGATGCATCACATATAACCATTTTAGAATATAATTCAATCAATCAGCTACACTGCTGGCCATCCAAAATGCAACACCAAAAAGGAAGCAACCAAACAGCATGAAATTTGCATCATGCGTATACCGTGATGGAATATGCGAATGATAACGATTGCAGCACAGGAACACATCATGGGCGACTGCAGCGATCCTGACAATCTGTATATAAAGAGAGGAAAGATAGCCGATATGAAGAAAACAGGAAATGTGCTCTCGTGCGATTTTTTGTGTGTGCAGCTTCAGTATGCCTCGGAGAAAAACACGAGCATCGTCCGAGCACGTTTCGGAATTCGACCGAGCCAGAATCATTGCATACAGAGATTTCGGATTATCCTTCCGAGAAATCGATCATTGTGCCGGACGTAATTATGCGAATATAGAATCGGTGGATGTAGGAGGGAACGACTGACCGGCATGAGCCATTGCAACAGACTCATCGCACTACTCCACGGGAAGACAGCATATTGTGCGCATGGCACTGATGGAACTCTGTGCCACATCCGCAACCATAGTATAACGGATACAGTCTGTAGCACAACAATCGATGTCCGCACGAACAGTACGTCATTTGCAGCACAGTGGACTGTCCATTGCTTCGCTTACCTTTGACTCTAAACCACAGGCGTTTGCGCTTGCAATAGTGCACTGAGCGGCGGACATGGAATTCCGAATGGCGTGACATTGTGTTTTCGGACGAATCACGCTCTTGCCTTCAAAGCCACGATGGTCGGATTAGAGTTTGGAGACACCGTGGAGAGAAGCTGCTCAACCGTTGTGTTATGCATCGTCATACTAGTCCTGAACCTGGTGTTATGGAGTAGGGTGGTATTGGATTTCCCTCTCGCACCCCTCTTGTACGCATTTCCGGTACACTTACCAGCCAGCGCTATATGTCTGAGGTTTTGCAGCCTGTTCTCCCTTACCTTCAGGGCTTGCCTGCGGCCACGTTTCAACAGGACAATGCGCGACCACATGTTGCACGCATTGTTGAAGATTTCCTCTCAGACCACCAGATTGCGTTGTTACCCTGGCCTGCTTGTTCTCGAGATCTATCGCCCATCGAACATATCTGGTCAGTGATTAGATTTTCCTAGCCCGGCATGCCACACCCGCGGGTACAACAGATGAACTTTGGCTACGTGTGGAGGCAGCAGGGGTTGCCATTCCCCAACACCACATTCAAAGCCTCTTTCAGTCAATGCCGTCGTGTCGCAGAGGTTATTGACAGACGTGGAGGCAACACTCATTACTGATTTTCTTGTCTTCCTCACTTCGAAGAAGACTGTATTTCGAATCAATTATCATTGATACTATCTGTAATCTCTGGAATAAATTTGGCTTTGATATCATTCGTCCTCCTTGGTGTTGCATTTTGGATGGCCAGCAGTGTGTGAATGAATATGTGAATTTCTAATCATATGACAGTATACAATTTAATTTCGAAAATGATAACAACATATATTTGGTGATATATTTGGTTGACACCGGGCATAAGGCATGGCATATTCAAAAGAATGTTGTCGCCTATGACACTTCAGCAAATAAGTTTAAGTACAAATACAGGGTGACTTTTTTAAAACTGGCACTACTCAGAGCCTTCTGTAGCACGATCTATCAGGCGGAATTCCACGAAAATTGATAGAAGGACTGAGAACGACATGAGAAAGAGTTTCCGCGAAAAAAAAAATTAGTTCCAAAAGTCGCCGAGAGGGGAAGATATGACGCTTTCGCTGTCGGCGCACCCGAGAATTTGCATAAAAGGCAAGTAAAACATCAAAATACAAATTCACGACTATGCAGTCGACAGCAGCGCCAGTATTTCGGGCTATAAAGATAAGGGATGAATACCGAAACGTTGTAATAAGCTGACAAATGAATAACAAAAAAATTTCACTGCAATACCACTTTATGCATCAAATTCACTTCTCCCTCCTTCAATGTGACCACCGTCCTGGTGGACGACACATTGCATCCTGAACACTACGTTCTCAAAGGCCGAGCGTAACATGTCGCCAGGAATGTTCATCAACGTCCGGGATATGTTTTCCTTTAGGGCCGCAAAGTTCAAGACTCTACCAAGATACACCTTAGACTTTAAATAACCCCAAAGACAAATGTCACATGGGTTAGGTCCGGGGAACGAGTCGCTTTTTCCCCGTGGCCATGCACGTCGAATAAATGACTGATGACCCTTTCTTCTGTAAAGCGAAGGCGCAACAGATTCCGCACCTATCTGTATATCCCAAAATACTGGCGCTGCTGACGACTACGTAGTCGTGAATTTGCATTTTGATGTTTTACTTGCCTTTTATGCAAATTCTCGCAACAACAGCGCCATATCGTCCCCTATTGGCGACTTTTGGAACTAATTTTTTTTTTTTCACGGAAACATCTTTCCCATGTCGTCCTTAATCCCTCAATCGATTTTTGTGAAATTCCGCCTGATAGATCGCACTATAGGTGGTTCTGATTAGTGTCAGTTTAAGAAAAATCCCCCAGTATATTTATTATTTATCACTTGGTTTATTTTCGTGTGACGGTACCAGAAACTGAATCCTAAGTATGAAATTTGTTTCACATATATAAATTGTAAAAATGCCTTATTTTTGTGCACATTTCACAACAAAAGAATGAAAACACTCTCTAGAGCAGTGATTCTCAACCACTGTGCCGCTTCACTTTAGTGTGCCGCGAGATTCTTGAAGAATACCCAATCATAAGCGACGTCAGACAAACAATTACCATTACAAAACACTTAACATCAGAATAGAAAATAGTGCTAGAACAAGGCGCTAAAATGATTAATTTTATAAAATCAAGACCATTAAAATGTCACCCATTCTGTCAATTATGCCAGGCTATGGAGTCTAAATACGGATCTTAGTTACCGAACACGGAAGTTAGGTGGTTGTCCAGAGGGAAAGTTTTATCTCTTGTGCTTGAATGAAAAAAAGCAGACAAAGATATTTTTTGAACAAGATAATGATTTTGTTGATTTGTTGGATGACAAAATAGGGTGTGCTAAGCTAGCTTACTTATCTGATATTTTTGTTATTTTTAATAACACAAATACAAGTGCGCAAGGACCGAGAGAAAATATTTAAAAATCAACAGATAAATTGTTGGAATTTTAAAAAAAATACTTTATGAAAGACAAAAACACAAGTAAGTAGTTGAGAAAAGTTTGAGTCAGTTCCAAAAGACTGTTATAAAAGGATTCATAAAATAGTTATTGATCATTTGACAATACTAGAGCAAAGAATTGTTCATTACTTTCCAAATTTAAGAATAAAAAATAATTCTGATTGTATTCGAAATCCATTTGTGATAAACGATACGTTGGTGTATGAATTAACTTTGAAAGAAGAGGAAGAACTAATTTCGGTGTGTAATAACCGAGATTTTATTTCAATTCATTCAGAAGAATCAATTAATTCGTTCTGGATTAATCTTAGATACGATTGATTATCCGACAATATCGCAAAAAGCTTTAAGCTTGTTATTACACTATTCCACATCTAATTTTTGCGAATTCGGATTTTCGGCTTTCACCAACATGAAAACGAAAAACGATGAAGACTTTTAAATCTGGAATCACGAAATGAGTGTAGCATTGTCATTTTTATTCCCAAATATAAACGAAGTTATGAAAAATCAAGCTGAAATTTCACATTAAATATAATTTGCAGTGAAATAAACATTTTGTCTACTGCGTAATGCAATTTCATTTTATATTACAATGAAAATTATTTCATATGCTATTTTTACAAAATATATTATAGGCACATCAATCAATCATCCAAGGAAAATTCTTTTAAATTTATCTTATTGTTAGTATGCAGCCAAATTTTTAAATAATTAAAAGTGTTCCGTGACGAAAAAAAGGGTTGAATCACTGCTCTAGAGCATATAACTGGATTGCGGCCTGGCACAGAAACATTTGTCTCATGGCAAATTTGAAAAAAACTCTCACGACATGCACAAATTTTGATTACTTTCATGTCACAGAATTGGCTGATGTTTTGTTTCTTTCTTTAATGTCGAATAGATTCAATTTATATCCTGTCTTATTTTTCACGAAGTTATTCTTACTCTATTTTTTTAGCTACATGTCTGATATTTTAAAACATCAACTGATAAACGGTGCTCAAATAGTAGACAGGGTTAATATGTATTGAAATGACGCCGCAAGAGATACACGAATTGCAAAACTTCCTCACTGCATGTTTTAACAGCAATTTGGCTAGTTTTAAAAAATTCATATTCTTGATGATTTCTGTTTAAGAAATTTGTGTAGTTCCATGAACAGTGAAAACTGTTACGAGTATGACCCTGATATGTTTTCATATCAAGGATTTTTCGGCAATTTTAATATATTATGTGTATTCCGGGTGCATATTTTTATGAGATCTAAATTTTGAAGTCTTAAAGAAATAATTATCAGTGATCTGTGCATAAATGGTTGTAGAAGTATTGTACAAAAAAAAAAGGATATAAAAAAGCTAAAACCTTAATAACTACAGAAAAATTTTTGTGTGTGAGAAAGTATATTTATTATTAAATGTGATAAAGCTTCAGAATGTAATATTCAAATATCTGAAAATCGCAAATTTTGGACTTGTTTCACACCCTGTTTATCTCTTGTCAATTGTCTGTGCTTTGAGGAAGACTGCAGAGTTATTTTCAAAATATGTTAGGCAATTTAAGCGCTTATTAATCTTTCTGGGTATATGATAAATATTACCTTTGGGTGTCAAGAGTTTATTTATTTTTGAGCTGAATGTAATATCTTATATATCATTTTCTCCGTCCAAGGGTTTCGGATTCTGTCTCAACTATGTGTAATAGTTTTGTAAATACTTCCAGCAGATGTTTCAGTAGTTTCAGCAGCTTGGGCTTTTCACTCCACCAGCAACTATCCAATCAATAGAAACCTGCTTTCATCCAGGTTTCTATTGATTGGATATTCCGCACTGGAACTTGGACCTGAAAGGTTTGCTACTTTCCCAGGAACTTGCGAACAAACTTCTGCATACTACCCTGCCATTAACATGTAAGTTGATACTTGTTAAGGGTCAGCATTCATGATACACTCCCAGTGACTATCCTTACCAAGTATACCGGACAGCCAGATAAATTTTACCTCTATACATTTATTGGGCGAAAGACTTAATATGGTACAATTTTATATTATTTCGCAAAATGATACTCTTAACATATAGTGTAATTCTTTATAATCTAAGATCTGTTTATAAATAGCGTTTTGACTTTTAACGGGATAGTATGCTCGGCACATGAGTAATACTCGGCAATCGTGTATTAAAATTTTTGTAATCGTCAATTTTGTTTGTTACCTTTATATTGGCTTACAAATATTTCGAGTGACACCTATTTTCAAAATCGAAAATGTAGAAATATTTTATCCCTTCTAATGCTCTGTCTAATTATACCTATGTATGAGGTTGTGTTATTTTGAAGGTTTTTATAATGACTGGTCTACTAATCTGAAAAAGGGAAGGACCTTGAAAGCAAAAATAAGCCTATTTTTTAAAAAAACTTTTTACGGGCTCTTAAAAAGAGAAACTGAAAATAAGGTGTTCTTAAGAACTTTTAATGACCCTGTATAGACGCAATGCACCAGGCTAATTGGAAAATGATCTACAACTTTCTAATGAGCTTGATATTTTTTAGGCTTATTGTAATGAGCCCACATACCTTTAGGCTAGTAAGAAAATTTGCAATAGGTTTCTCAAACAGCCTGCTTTCCTCCAGGTTTATTACAATAAGACCAAAGTAATAAAGGCTTGTTGAAAATAACGGATAAAGAGATTGTTACTTAAGTACTTCCTTTAGTGTACATATGAATGGCATACCTAGGTTTAAAAGAGGTCACTTAAAAAATACATAATAATTATCATTGTTTTAAAAATTTAATTATTGCTATTAAACAATTATTTAACAATTGTAGTATTAAAATGACAAACTTTTAGATCTTAAATCGGACTTTCTCCCACATTGCCTACTCTGCCTCACCTTTCTCTTTCTCTCTCTCTATATATATATATAAATATATATATATATGTATGTATTTATTTACAGTGAACTCTGCTCCTCTGTGGGAGGTAAGAGGCAGAGGCACAAACATAAGATCCTCAAAAAAGCTCCATTTTTGTGGGGAGTGACTCTTAGTTGAATGCAAAAACATATTCCAGGAAATGCCCTAGGATGAGAATGTACTTACGGAAACCTTGCAGGCCAAATCCAAGAGCACGAGTGAGGGTTGGATTTATCTTATCGCGAGTGCCGAGCAGAAAACTTGATTGCTCACCTCATCGAGCGAAGGTCGTTGGTGAAGGTCGTTGGCTCGACCCGGTAACACGTGTTTCGTGTTTTTTCCTGGATGATTATGTATAAGAGTGCATACATACATATACACACGTACGTCTATATGTATGTATATATTGATATATGGATATATATGTTTATACGAACGTATATGTGTGTGAATGCGCATGCATGTATATTATATATATGTCTATATATATATATATATATATATATATATATATATATATATATATATATATATATATATATATACAGAGAGAGAGAGATCTACAGTGAATCTTCTCTAGCTGGCCACCCTTCTAAACGGTTCTATTTTGTTCAGAACCGATTCAAGACTACATAAAGCCAATGTTACGGAATAAGCCCCTTTTTTCCGGCCACTCCTCAAAACGGCTACTTTTTTCTGACACATGACTGGACGCCCCATTGAAATGTTTCACTATATATGTATGTATAATGTGAATATCTACATATGTATAAATATATATATATATGCGTATGTGTATATGTATATTATATTGCAATTATTCGGTAGTCATTGCAATGTCCATTTATGTACTGCAACGTTAACACAAATCCAAGTTACGATCGAGATGTCAGTTTTTATTATTTCGAAATGACAAAGGGTTGAATGGCAGAGCCCGGACGAAGCCATTTCGTGTCTAGAAAAGAGTCACTGACACACTCCAACCGGTAGAGGAGATCGAACGTGAGATCAGGGCCTCTGCAGAGTGCAGTTGAAGACGCGCGCGGACACGGCGTTGTAGAACAGCGTGCAGACGGCGGCGTTGTTGTCGTAACTCAGCTCGGCCACTTTGAACTCAGGGTTGATGGACACCTGCACCGGGAAAACATGCTGTTACACTCGTGGTACAGGAATCAAATTGCAAATATGCATCTATGTATATATATGCATGAACATATACATTTGCGTGAATGAGCCTACCTTGAAGTTGTAGATGCCCGGCGCCAGGTCCGTGATATCGATCCACTGGCAGTCGATGTTGTGCAGGTAAGTGTCTGTGCAGCCCACTGATATCCCCTGGTCCCCGTAGTTGGCGCAAGCGTACTTCTTCTCCACCCCGGGCAGGCAGTTGTTGTCCTCCAGGCAGAAGCTAGCTTTGTGCCCCTCGGCCACCTTCTGGCCCTGCCGGTCGATGATGTCGAAGTGCGCGAACACCTCCATGCTGTGGTAGTGCCTGCGGAGACACATCAGTACGTACAGAGACAAACGCACAATTTTAACTTACATACCTATGCCGCCCTCATAATGCAGTCGACATTCACGCAGTGGGCTTGGCTTCGAATCTCGAGTAATACTGTGTTGTCTCCTCATAGGGAGCAATGCTGACTCGCCTAAATAGTGCTCCTATAATAAATTCGCAAGAAAGACTTCGCGGTGTAGTAGGGCGAATGTCTTGCGGCAAATGCCCATGCAATATATATATATATATATATATATATATATATATATATATATATATATATATATATATATATATATATATATATATATATATATATATATATATATGGGAACCTATTGTACCTTGATCGTAGGCCATTGCCAGCTCTATCTGTTTGGTTTTTGTGTAAGTGGTAAACGTCATTCAGAGCTCCTTACTTTGCGTGATGTAGAAAACCTTCTAATTTGTGTTTAGCTATTAAGCGCATCTATTAAGTCTAGTGAGCTAAAAGTATTTTGATGTGCTTCATTTTGTTTCCTCTTGAGATCTTAACAGCGTTTTAAGGGGAACTTAAAAGGAACTACCCTTAAATCTTTAAAAGATTCGATTTTTTGAATAAAATATATGTTAAAGCCTGATCATTTCTGAACAAAATAAAGCAAACCGCATGAAAATATTCCGCTTAATTCCGGAGATATTGATATTCTAAATATTTAATTACTGATCAAGTTTATGGTAAGAAAAACTTTAAACTCATTTCTCTCAAAATGTAATTTTGCACCATTCCGCAACTGATATCTCAGAAACTATGAAACATAATTCCATGAAATTTTTATCACTGCATAATCCTGCTATTTTATTGAGTCTGAAATAGAGCTATTGCAATCACTGCACAATTTGTCATTTTTTCAGGGGTTAATTAATGTAAAAATTTAAGGAGTTTTTAGTATATTTTGAGCAGTTTTAAAAAAATTGAAAAAATATTTTAATGTTGAATGTTATATGTTTAATTATATTTTGAATTATTTATTTTAAATATAAAACAGGAATTATACATTTGAGTGCAAAATTAATTTCATATTTCTGCACGCAAGCCAGTATACAATAAAAATACTTAAGAAACAAGGTATATCTAAAGCATTTTTAAAAAAATTACTTAAAATGATTTTGAGGGTTGAAACTTCATTCATTAAAATAATATATCAATTTATCATATACATAAAATTTGGAAAAATTGGGAGTAAATTGAAATAATTACAAAGTGTCAAAAAGTATGAAAATATTCCTTATTTCCTCGACTTAAGGGTCGTGAGTCCCCTTAACACATAATGATCGTCAATTTTAAATGAATCACCCTTTAGAAACGTATCAGTCGCAAAATCATGACTTTAGCATAACATCTAGGTTGGAGAGAAGAACAACTGTTTGAAGTGAGAACCGGTTGTACCACGGACCGGGAATTCTTTTCCATCTTGATCCGACGTACAACTTGCTGCTAGTTATTTCACATTTTATTAGAATTTTTTTTTTTTTTTTTGGGGGGGGGGCGGGGTGGTGGGTGGTTGTCCCTTAGATGAGAATCATTCCTCTGAGCACTACCGGTGTTAAGAGGAAAGCTATGGAAAAAGAAGAGATAGAGAAAGCTGTTGATTTAGTTTTTAAGGTAGAAATTTATGGATCTGCTAAACATTTCAATCTATCTAAAACTACTCTAATTACACGCCAGTGAAAAAGTTTTTAGTATGAGGGCTGAGTGTATTTTGATTTTCCCAAAATAACAGGTGGAACAAGTTTTTACTAATGAAGGGTAACTCTTATTAATCCAATACATTCAAAGAACTGGTCACCTTCATTTTGGATTCACTTTAAAACAAGTTCGTCAGTTAGCCTTGCAGTTTGGAAAAGCAAATAACAAAAAATAGGATAAATCCTGGGATAAAAAATCAAGTTATGGGTTAGTTTTGACATCGCATGTCTCGGAAAAGTTTTGAGATATCTTTGAGAAAACCAGAAGCACATGCTTCTCCAGGGCTACAGCTTTTAACCGAGCAACCACTGCTTTATTTCTTGAAAATGTCAAAAAAAGCCCACAAAAAATCCAAATATATCGCTTTTTAATATCTGGCACTTTGATGAAAGTGGTATCACCACTACCCGTGTGCCATCCAAAATACTGGCCACAAAACGGCTTCAATAGGTTTGTTATCTAACTACTGCTGAAAGAGGCACTTTTAATAGCAGAAGGTGGGTTTATGCCACCTATGCTTATCTTTCCCCGCGTAATACTTGTTAAGGAAACACCACTCGGCACCATAGGTGGTGCCAACCCATCGGGATGGTCAAATGAGGAACATTTTATAAAATATAGTGGGTTTAGGAATGACGATACATTTGCTGGATAATCACGGGAGTCTATTCATGTGATTCAGATGGCAAAGGGAAATAGAGTAACGTTTCATCCACATACGAGCCATAAAATGAAGCCTCTGGACGCGGAGCGGCATTGTTAGCATCAAGCGAGTTAGCATCACAGGCGCGATAACGCCATCTATCGCAAGGTAAGTAAGTGGTACTAGGCAGAACGCTGGAGGTTGTTGTAGACTCCGGACGTGTTTGATATGTTCTTGGGCAAAACGTCGGAGGTTATTGTAGACTCCGAACGTGTTTGATATGTTCTTAGGCAGAGCGTCGGAGGTTATTGTAGACCCGGACGTGTCTGGTATATTCTTCGGAACTTTGAGATAAAAATGTCTAAATTTTCATGTAAATAGTATTGTATTCTTCTATGAGTAATATAATTGTCCTGTGTTTGTCCGTAGTGTGCTCTGTCTTGGAATAAACTATATATGTTTAAACAAGCTAGTTCTTGATTGGATTAACGGGCACTTACATCCTCACAGGCATATTATAACACAGCGATGAACGAGTGATAACACCAGAAACCCAGCAACAATTGACGACGTGGCTGAGCTGTGGGTGAACAGTTTCCTTTCATAGCTGGTGGGTAGAGCGCTCATGACAGACGGCTTTAAACCGAGTGGGATAAGCCCATTGAGGGAAGATATATTTCCGAACCACGAACTTGTGTCTTCAGAAGTGACCTATAGACCTGATCCGGATGACTCCGGATCAGTTTTTTCTCCCGCACTATCGGTTGCGATGTCCAAAGACTCCTCTCGGAAAGGAAAGGAAAAGTCGTGTATTCGTATTGATACACTTGAAAAAATTGTTCCCGTGGGATCTGCAAAGATTTTCGAGAAGTAAGATACCTAAAGAGGAGCCCTAGAATTTTGCCTGGTCAATGAGACAGTTTATGAATTGAACCATGAGGATGTTCTGCTAAAGCTTCCAAATCCAAGCACCGGCGTTGGCGCAGCAGAATATATTTTGGGGGGGGGGATGATTTGACAGCTTACAATATAGAATAATATTGTATAACATTTGTATTTAATTGTCATTCGTTTATTGTGTTTATAATAAAGTTTAACTGATCTACTTGATTTTTTTCTTAGACTCCTGACTCAGGGTTAAGTTAGGGTGAATTTTTTACTTTTGAATTGAGAAATAAAAAGAAAATCAATAGTTCCAAGGTACAAAGATATGTTGTACATTGGAAAAACGCGCGTCCTGTCGCTATGAAAGATATCCCTAAACTCCGTTCTTTTTCGCGCGTTATGCAAAAACATCTGTGATCATCCCAAGCCCCTCTCTCGAACATTCGACGATTGCGCAGACAGCGCGTGCGAGCAATTATCGATGACCCTGAACTCTCCGCTGCGAAAACAACAACACTTCTCGAACGGGGAGTTCAGTATATTCATGTTAGTGAATCTTTTTTTTTTATTATTAATAATTTCTAGATTTGACAAATAAATAAATATATATAGTATATATATTATATTATATTTTCATATATATGTATTTATAAATATGCATCTACAAACACATATATGTGTGTATGGGGAGAATACACAGGTACAACATACGGGATATGTACTATATCCTTACAATTCTTAGATAAGATTCTCCGAATCGCATTTTTTGCGGATAGATGGCACCATACTTACAGGTGGCACATGTGCCATTGCCAGGCCTGCTTGGGGAGGAAAGGCCTGAAGTCCGTGGTGCCAATGTTGCCGATGCGGGCGGTGAACCTCAGCAGGCGCCTCTGCTCGTAGAGCCATCCTGGAAGATAGAGAATGACTTATCGACCCTGTATATATATATATATATATATATATATAATGAAGAGGAAATTGAATTAAGATTTAAGCAGAGTGATATTACATAGTGGGAAGTTGAATTAATATTGAATTGCATTGCGAAGGGCAAGGCGCCCGGTTATGATGGTATAACCATAAGTATAATCCAAGAAGTACATAGAACCAATGATAAAATTTTGCTAAAAATATATAATAAATGTTGCAATTTGATGAAGTTCCCGGATGTTTGGAAGCGAACCAAGGTTTGCTATTTTTTAAAGGAAGGAAAAGACCCGAAAGAGCCTGGGTCCTACAGACGAATTTGTCTGTTACCCATAATGGGTAAAATTTTGGATAAAATTATAACTAATCGTCTCGTTTGTCATTTAGAGATAAATAACATGATTTCAAAAGAGCAGTATGGTTTTCGTAGAAATATAAGTACCATCAAAGCCTTGCAGAATGTAATGAGGATTATTGGGGAAAATAGAGCAGAAAACCAGCAAACTTGCTTAATAGCCTTGGATATTAGCAACGCTTTTAACTCAGTTTAGAAATAAAGTATAATTAAACAATTGAAAAAATTAAGTCGGCATAAATTTGTATAGCATTATAGTTGATTATTTGGCAAACAGGAAAATAATATTGGTAAATAATTAGGATATGGATTATAATGTGGGCGTTCCCCAGGGATGTTCCCTGGGATCCATATCGTTGATAATCGTTAACCCCCTTCTAGAAGAGCAAAGCTGCTATGTGGGACAGCATATGCAAACATTTGCTGACGTTGTGTTAATTGCCCTCAGTTGTCCAACGTTATACAGGTTCCCAGAGTTGGCTGATGTAGTCTTAAATCAGTGCAATAGATGGGCCAATGAGAATGACCTGAGATTTAATATAAAAAAGTGTAACTATATCATAGTTACTCATAAAGGCCAAATTAGTAGGAGGCCCACAATAAAAATAGATAATCAGAGTATAAAATACAGCAAGGAGATAAAATATTTCTTTGATAATGGTAGATAAAGATTTAAATTTGACTGCTCACTTACAAATGGTACAAGGAAAGGCGTTGGTAATTATATATAAATTTTTAAAGAAAGAAGACATGGAGCCTAATGGCTTACATAATAAAAAAATCTATGAAGTTGTAATTGAAAAGGTGATACTTTATGGGGTGCAGATTTGGTACAGAAACATTGAGAGAATGAATAAAAAATTGAAACAAATAGAAAAGACCATTTCTATTGGGGATTACTTATTGTTATAAGACGGTATCGAGAAATGCGCTGGCCGTATTGGCGGGGTGTCTGCCTTTGGACATTAAAGCTAAAATTGAAAAGGATTTATATGAGATTTTAAATGGGGAAGCTGTGATGGAATATGAAGGTATATGCTTGTTGTGAAGGATTCACAATTTGGACATTTTGAACTCCTTCCAACGTCATAACCATTTTGTTTTTACAACACGATTACGGGGCATAAAACGGCCATATTGGAAAAAGGGGGAACTGCACCAATTTTCCAAGAAACATTGCACCCCCTGAATTCCTCAGGACGGGAGAAAGAAATTCCAGGAAATTCAACGGACATCCAATTTTCTTGGAAATAAGAGTACCACGTGGGTCAACTGTGGGGATGTCGGAGCATCCTGCCCTCGAATAAAAAACTCGAAGAGGCAATAAATTTACGTGAATAACTGACCTGGGGAGGAGTCATAGTCCAAATGGGGGAAAAATAAACCCCGAGTGTGGGAGAAAAACGAGGATCGGAGGCAGGGAGTCAGAGAGAGATTGAGGTAGTGAGCTGCGAAGACAGCCTGGACAAAAGACGCTCCCGAAAATGGGCGAGATGTCCTTGTTCAACCGCCAGTGCCGATTCTGCTACCTCCTCCAATGAAGGGCCCCATGATTTTTAGCCCGATACCTAAAGCCTCTTCCGGTAGAAGTGCCTCAACGACTCCATGCCTTGCCCTGCTGTTTCATCAAAGCTCCCCAGGTTGGTCATTTCTTCCCTTTCAAATAGTGCTGGTGTTTCTTTTTAGAAATTTTGGAAAATAGAACTTTATTTCACTCGACCCGTAATGGTTCTGCCGCAGGAAGCGGATGAAGTATGCCCTAATTCTGTTAAAATATGTCTATTCAAGACCTTAAATATAATATGTAAAACTGACCTTTTCTTGTAAAATATTGTATAATAAATGTTATTTTTTATTTTTAAACGCATAGTTCCCTTTGGAGTTTACCTCCCTAATTTTACACAACGCAAAGGGGTATCTCTGGTACCCCTCATAACATATATTATACAATATTTTACAAGAAAAGGTCAGTTTTACATATTATATTTAAGATCTTGGATAGACATATTTTAACAGAATTAGGGCATACTTTATCCGCTTCCTGCGAGCATAATAAGAGATGGGGGAATAAAGCCACACTTTCATCCGGTTAAGGGCCATGTGGGCATACTAAGGAACGACAGAGCAGATGAAGTGGCCAAGGATGCCACAGAATTTGAACATATTAATGCCAATATTAAATGGCAGAAAGGCCAGGTGAAGAATATCATAACTACAAGGGCCATTCGTGACTGGCAAGAATAGGTGGGAGAGGTCAAATGTAGGAAGACCAGTAAATGAAATATATCCCAAGATTAGCTTAAAACGGTTAAGCGCAGATTTTAAATTGAACCATGCAATCACCGAACATGATTGTTTCGGTGTGTATCAGAATAGGTTCCATAATAAAAGTACTAGTTGCCGCCCTTGTGGCGCTGAACAATCTGTAAAATATTGCATAATGGATTGCCCGTTATTTGTTGAGTTCAGAAAGAATATGCCTTCTAATTTTGGAAATTGGAATAAGCACAAATTATTTACGGACTTTTATATTAAAAAAGTGATTAGTTACATTATGGACTAGTTGCATTATGCAAATGCATTTCCCTGTTTGATTTTGTTAGTGTGCGTATATTACATAACTATTGAAAGTAATTAGTTAATATTAATTGTAAGAATTTTAATTGTAACCGAATACTTATGTAATATTTATTTGTGTATTGTAATATTGTAAATAAATGTAGATATATATGAAAAGAGGATATGATTGTATAATGTGAAAAAATGAAGTATTATTGCAATTAAGTATGTCTGATTCTACCGAAAATTGTTAATGTTAACTATATGAAGTTTGTTTTGCAAATGAATGCATGTATGTTTGTAAATACTTATACGCTGCTATATGAAGTTGTTAATGTCTTTATGTGCAAAAATTCATTGTATTGTAATTGTGCATGTAAATTTGTAAACATATTTAAATTGTTGGGGGAAATGGCCGTATTGGTGGGGTGTCTGCCTTTAGACATTAAAGCTAAAATTGAAAAGGATTTATATGAGATTTCAAATGGGGAAGCTGTGATGGAATATGAAGTTTGTTGTTATAAGTATGTCTCGAAATGTATAAGTGTACGTGGGGATATTTGTCAGCAGAAGAATGTTGAAAATGCTTTGTATAACTATAAAACTTGTACCTAATTTGAATACCTACTTATTTATTTAATTATTATCTAATTATTTAATAATTATTGAAAGAAATATATTAATGTTTTTTTCTCGGATAATATCTGCTGAAAAAGGAAACTTGAGTCAAATAAAGGGGAAAAAAAGTTAAGTGCTGCACAGGAAGGTGTTATTTTGGACATGTAAGTAATTTTGTAACTATTTGGGGATTTCCCCTTGGAGTTTAGAGTTTTGTTGTAGTGTTTGGCCTGGACAGATGTTTGAATTGTATATATATATATATATATATATATATATATATATAGATATATATATTTATATATATATATATATATATATATATATATATATATATATATATATATATATATATATATTTATATATATATATATATATATATATATATATATATATATATATATATATATATATATATATATATATTTATATATATATATATATATATATATATATATATATATATATATATATATATATATATAATTATCTACAACGTTTTTCTGTTTCGTTTCTGTATGTTATTTTCTCGCACATCTTTCCTAATTTCATTCACACGGAAAGTAAATAGAAAGGGGAATGAGTGTTCGGGCAGTCTGCCGAGATTGAAGGTGGACCTTAAACACGAGACAGATCTCTGAAGGTTGACATAAAGCCTGCCATATAGGCATAATTATAAACATAATTATAATTTTGGCCATTTAATTTTATTGTTCATAATTATAAACTATAACTCCATCTACTTCTTTTAATGTGTGTGTTTTGTCGGGAAACAAAATGGAGACCTACTACGGTATTGAGGGGCTTTAGAAGGAAAACGAGACTGCTGTCGATGTAGAGTTGGCACATCGGCCCTTTTCTTAAATTGTTTGTTTTGCGAAGAATGGGCAACAAGATTTATTCTCACCGTAGTCATTCTTGTCCAGCTTGTAGGCCTCCGATGCTAGGCAGTTCTCCTCCATGGCGCACTGCAGGTACAGCAGCTGCCGGTCCTCCAGGTACGCGGACCTCTCCACCTCCTGCTCGTCAGGAACCAGGTCGGGCAGCTCTGAGAAATGAGTGAGTTAGTAAAGTATAAATAAATGTTGTCGGGAATAAATGTTGAGTTCCTACAACTTCTTATAACGGTGTCAATTTGTAGCGCATTACACATTCGTTATAGTGAATAATAATCATCTGTCGAAAGATTGTCTGTCTCCCTTTAATAAACTCGATGTCACGTCTAGATGTCGCGAACTGAAAATCGATTCGATAGCAGAGACAATATGCATTAAAAAAGTTTGTAATGTGTGAAAAACTTTACGTAATATAAGTTTGTATTATGGATAGAGTTTATCGATGTATAAAAAAACTATTTTTTTCTTTTCCGTGAGAAAGAAATTGATTGAGTGGTCGAGTCAATACAGGAACTGTGACAAACGTGTCGCTCGATAAATAGGCATGTAGTGTGCGGTTGCACCACTGAGCGTATTGTTATGCGTTAGTCATTCATTGATTTGTAGAATGAGTACAACTATTTAGTAGCAATGGAAATATGCAAGTAGGACAAACAAATTACTTTATCTCGTATTGTCCACACCACTGAACATGAGTACCGATCTTTCGGAGGGTACCTAGCTAAAGTAGTCAGTTAAATAATTTCTGAGAAGTCCAAATGCGCATATGTAGAGGAGAAGGTGGGATTATGGACCCCCCCCCCCTTTTGTTTTTGGCTCACTGTGGTCATACCAAAGACTGAATTTCAAATTTGGGGCTCTAACCTCTTCCATAACCCATCCTCTAAACATCCTTAAGTGGATTTGCCGTTAAATAAAATTTTTAGATGTATACAATCACATAAGTAAAAAAAGTCAAAACTTGCAGGTGACCCAAAGTGGAGGGTAATATGGACCCCCACCTTTTTTACCAAAAAAATCTTTTATCTATTTATTAAACAGCTGGAAATAAAAAATAGAAAAGTTTTCAAATGGAAAAGTGAAAGAAAGATAATATATTATTAAACAGCTGGATCATCAAATATTATCTATATAAAAAAAAACTTCAATTTTGGCGACAAAAGTCGCAAATATAAACTCAACTGACCAGTCTCTCCCCGCTGCTTCGTTTATGAAAGTGTGGTTGATATTATTGCGTTCAGCCACCTGGAACGCCAATTTCCTCACCTCTTGTTTAGTGAGACCGTGAAATACTGACTCCATCTCTAGCAAATAGGCTACTAACTCTGTTTCAGTGTAATCTGTTAAAACAGGCTTCCTCTCTAGTTTTTGTGCCAGGTGATGGCCGAATGCCTAGGGCACTGGCATTTGGTCCAGATCCTGTGGGTTCGAGTCCCACTGATTGCATGGATGTTTGTAGTCGTTCGGAATCGGCTTTAAACTGTAGGTCCCGGTCTAATTAGCCCTTGTATAACAAAAGTTGACAGTAGCGCTCCAAACCAAAGCCAAACCATAGTTTTTGTAAAACAAAATCTGCTGCTGGCTTATCCACTTGTGAAGCCAATAATCTCAAATTTATTCTTGATATACCAAACACTCTGGCAGCCTCCTTTAGTCCCATTTCTCCGCAGCTTCTGGATAGCCTCAACCATCTTCACCCTATCCCAACTTCTGCGCACTACAGCGTCCTTGTTAGCGGGAGATTTCTTCTCAACTTGCATTCTTAGCTTCCAGAATAATCGAAAAGGATTACAAAACATGAAAATAAAATGTATCACAATGAAATCATCTGTGGAATCGGATTTTCTCACGGAAACATTATTATTACATCATCGAAACCGGTTGTTGGTAATATGGACCCGGGTCCATAATACCAGCACCCATGGGGTCCATATTTCAAACCACGCCATCTTGGAAAGAAACTCGTTTTTCACATCATGAGTTACATCGAATTTAATTTCGAACTAGCTCAAAAGGAACTTCATGTCGTTTAGAATAAGACACAGGAATCAGTTTTTACAAAACATACTAGTAGATATGTAAAATATTCACTTTTACTTTTCTCAGAAAAGGTTTGAAAACTCGAAAAACAAACAATTGGCCACAGGACGTCATTCGCGAGAGAACTGGGGTCAATGACCTTGACTATCCATTACAGCCACCTAGGGGCTCTAGATCACAGATATAATTAGAGGCTTCACCTGCGCATAGGGCAGATATCAAGGGGGTCCATAATCCCACCTTCTCCTCTACATATATATATATATATATATCTCGGTATATATATATATATATATATATATATATATATATATATCGGAGAGTAAGTTCCGTTACTGTATAAGATAAAAAGAAGACAGATGTTGACAAAGGTATACATTTAATGATATTAAAAATATACAAACTTTACACTATTACAAACATTACACTATTTTTTGACAGACAAATAGTGATTTACAAACATTACACAATTTTTTCACATAGTCGCCCAGCACATTAAGGCATTTGTCGTATCGAGATACAAGGCTTTTTATGCCTGCATCATAGAAGGTGGCCGCCTGTGACGTTAGCCAGGATGTTACGGCCTCTCTCACTTCTTCATCGACATCAAAACGCTGGTCACCCAAGAATAGCAAGAATAGGTGCAAGAATAGGTGAAAGTCACTTGGCGGCAGGTCAGGGATTTACGGCGAGTGATTCATTTGTACCCAACCGAAGGACTCTAAGAGATCACACGACCAGCACGGGGCCTGGCAGTGTCGTGCAATAAAATGACCGCCTCTTGTTCTGAGTAGCACGAAGCTTTTTCAATGTTGCACCTATGATGTCGAAGGAGAAGGGAAACATGCTGTAACATCCTGGCTAACCTGAAAGGCGGCCACCCTCTATGATGCTGGCATACAAAAAATTGTTTCTCGAGACGATAAATGCCATGTGCTGGGTGACTATGTAAATAAATAGTGTAATGTTTGTTAATCGTTATTAAATATATACCTTTGTCCACATCTGTCTCCTTTTCCTTTTATAGAGCAACGGAACTTACTTTCCGAATAACCCTCGTATATAAATATCATATGTAGGATCACAAACGCGCATCGAGTTCGTAGGGTCGAGCAGTGCCGTCTGCAGTGCAACGGCGCGAGAGGAGAAGAAGGGAGTTCCAATGTTATGGAGAGGAGAGATGTGTTGAAGTCTATACTGGTTGGTGCAAGCGGGAGTTCTAATGTGAGATAAGGAGAGGACTCTATACTGAACAGACAGTTCAGTGTGCGGGAGCTGGAATGTAACGTAAACGACAGGTTTAGGATGTTGCACTTATGATGGTTTAGTGGCAGCGGAAGTATAGTGCTATTTTAAACGAGGCGAGAAGTTTAATGAAAGTTTTGTTTCAAGTGGCTGTCGTACACTGGTGTAAGAAATTAAGAGAATTTGCAGACTTGGTCGGTCATCACTAGAACTACTGTACCGATTTTAATGAAATTTGATATGTACATACATTGATACAATACAAAACAAATAACCATTCAATAATTGTAATACACATGCATGATCGTGCGTAAAACTCGTTGGAGTCGGAAGGTATGAAACAGCGGTTGCAGAATAAACAAAAAAAATGGGTTAATAGATGGTGTTACTTTGCAGCAATCGGTTAATTTCAAATTATAACAGTAAAAATAAGTAACCACCAACGTTTAGATGATGGAATGAGGTGGCGAATTGTGGGGAGGCTAGAAGCAGGCCAATCTCAAGTCCAAATTAGTAGAGAGTTCAATTTAACGCCCAGCGTCGTGTGTAACTTATGGAAACAGTTCCAGGATACAGGATCCATCGAGAGAAAGACTGGGCAAGGTTGTCCAAGAGCCAAGACGGCCACAGAAGATCGCCATTTGTCGACTATAGCGAGGCGTAGCAGGAGTGCTACAGCTTCTCAGCACTCTCGTGACTTGTATGCATCCACAGGAACCCGTGTATCAAGGGTGACTGTTTCCAAAAGATTTCATGAGAGAGGGTTGTTTGCAAGAAGACATGCTGTTTGCGTCCCGCTCACTTCTACGAACAGGAGAATCGTTTATCATGGTGCAGAGAGCATAGAGATTGGAGTATGGATCAATGGGCGACCGTTCTCTTCACTGATGAGTCCCGTTTCAGCCTAAACAGCGATTCTCGCCGTACGTTCATATGGAGAGAACCAGGGACCCGCTACCTACCCTCCAATGTCCGCGAAATCGACCATTATAGCGGAGGAGGTTTAATGGTCTGGGAAGGCATCATGTTGGATGACCGCACACCTCTTCATGTCTTTGAAAGAGGCACTGTGACTGGTGTGAGGTATAGGGATGAGGTCTTGGAGCCCTATGTTCGCCTTTTCAGGGGTGCAGTTGGTCATGAGTTCATTTTAATGGACGATAACGCGAGGCCACACAGAGCTCTTCTGGTCGACGAATTTCTAGAGAGTGAGGATATTCTCCGGATGGATTGGCCAGCCAGATCTCCAGACCTTAACCCTATAGAGCATGTCTGGGACGCTCTGGGGAGGGCAATTGCAACTCGCAACCCCCCTCCGAGAGCCATCCAGGGAATGAAAACAGCGTTGCTGAACGAGTGGGACCAATTGCCACAGGAAATGATGAAGTGCCTTATTTGAAGTATGAAATCACGCTGCGAGACCTGTATATCTGTAAGAAGAGACCATACCCCCTATTAACCCATCTATTAACCCATTTTTTTGTTTATTCTGCAACAACTGTTTCATACCTTCCGACTCCAACGAGTGTTACGCACGATCATGCGTGTGTATTACAATTATTGAATGGTTATTTGCTTTGTATTGTATCAATGTACTTACATATCAAATTTCATTAAAATCGGTACAGTAGTTCTAGAGATAATCGACCAAGTCTGCAAATTCTCTTAATTTCTTACACCAGTGTAGATTCTGTGGGAGGCGGATCTTATTTTCTTAAAATTGTAAATAAATGTTAATTATGTTAACTATGGTTGAGGTTACGCTGCGATCGGCAGCATCTAATCCACGTACCACACGCGCACACACACACACACACACATATATATATATATATATGTGTGTGTGTGTGTGTGTGTGTGTGTGCGTGCGTGTTTTTCTCTTTAAAATAGTTAAGAATTGATACTCATATATTCGAACTTCTTTATGGAACGAACTTCTTTATGGAAAGAAAAGTGAGAACATATTTAAAAAAAGCTATGTAAACCAAGCTATCGGATGGATAAAAATATATTTAACAGTGAGCGGGGAGATCTAGGGAAATTTGAGCGTTGATTTCCAGACTGTCGTTGATTAACACTCGTGCCTTCTTTACTAAAAAAAAAATCGTAAAAAAGAAGGAGTTTCTTACCCTTTGCGCACACGACCCCCGCGATGTTCTCCTCCCTACCGGGGCAGGAGACCTTGGATACCCTGCCCAGGGTTTCGTAGAGGCACTCAGTCAGGTTGGATTCCCTTCCGGTGCACTTCACGCCGCTGATCACGATGTTGTCGTGGTGGCCGCCGAAGTACGAGCTCTGACAGAAAAAGGGGGGTTCCAGTCATTCATTTATATATATATATATATATATATATATATATATATATATATATACATACAGAAGGTCGTTCGCACTTTATAGAAACGATTTTGATAGTTAAATTTTATGCATGAATGCCGTATTTTTTCCGGCGATTTACTTCTATCTGACAGCCATGGTTCTTGACAATAGCTCTAGCTCCAATTTTCCCACGAAAACAAACTTTTTCTAGATACTGTCATGTCAATTTTACCCCATTCCTCTTGGACCGTTTTCCAAAGTCCGTTCAGTGTTCTTGGATGCCTTTTCCTGAAGCTCGTTTTAACAAACCGAAACCGCAAAATTCCATTGGAGAAGAGTCAGGTGATTTTACAGGTATTTCATTAAATGGGATACACTTTATTCCTGTTCCTGATTCTTTCTTTGCTAAATAATTGGCAGTTGATTTAGGCGTGTGACTAGAGGCTTTGTTCGTATCAAGTTCAACTTTATCAAAACCCCTTCCCTTATAAGGCTGGAATTTTTTCTTCAAAAATTGGTTCTAAAATTTTTAGCGGATAGTAGAGTGAATTAATTTTGTCTTTTTTAACACTCTTTTGATTTTTAATTTGTCGTTGTAACAAAATCCTGCAGCTATCATGAATCCCTTTGGGAACTTTTCTGTACACTGACGAAACCATATCGTCGTTCCCGTCGGTTGAGCAATAGATAATACATCTTTTTTATATGGCAGTCACTTAAATGCACCCATGCCTCATCGTGTGTTACCACAAATTTCCATTTTTCAGCAGCTAGGTGTTTTTCATGTAATTTTCTACAATTCGTTTTTCTTTTAGCAACATGCTTTGGCAAAAGCAGATGAACTTTAGGTGTAAACATCTTTTTTAACCTCAAATCTTTATGAATGATTTTACTTACAGTGCCAGAAGATATTCTTAGTTTCGATGCAATGGATCCTTGAGTCGGCGGATTTTCTTTTAGAATCAGAGACTTCACTTTCTTGATATTTACCTGCGTTCGAATTGTCTTAGGATGAGGTTTCGTGGCCATGTTTTCATTTTTACTTTCAGTTAGATGTTTCTTCCTTTCAAATTTAATATATTATAAATACCTTCTTTTGAAATGCCATAACCACAATTTATAAACCGCTTTATAATTTGTTGATATAAATACTTCTCCTCGGAAAGCGCAGTTACGTAACCTTCGAGCCATCTATAAATTTTAGGAGCCATTTTCAAAATAAATATTTTATTTTACATTCCAATCAAAACAAAACAGTATATGACGATTATTGAGAAGTCGCCAAATTTTTATCTCAAACTGCACATGACAAAAATAAATTACAAAATCGTTTCCATAAAATGCAAATGACCTTCTGTATAATGTCTCAAACAAACGTAACGCCATTTTTCTGGAAACAAAAGTTTTAACAAAATGGTTATCTGAATCCCACATTGCTGAAGCATTCGACATCCCTAAAAGCCTGTTATTTACTTTCATTGAAAACCGTATTTCGAAACCGGAAGTCGAGCAATTGGGCGATTGCGAGAAGGCAAATTTAAGCAATTAGAAAATTGCATGAATAGCGAAAACTAATGCGCTCTCCAGTAGAATTTTGCGAAATGCAAAAGCTCAAAAAATTTTTGCACACTCATGAAGTAACATTAAAAACTTCCGATCAATGTCTCCATAAGTTTGGAATGCAAATATATATATATATATATATATATATATATATATATATATATATATATATATATATATATGTATGTATATATATATACACTGCTGGCCACCGAAATTGCAACACCAAGAAAGACAAGAGATATCACAACAAAATTTATTTTGTAGATAACATGTTGACCAAGTATCAAATGATTAAATTTATAGACTTCTGTGAAGTGTGGTTCCTGCCAAAATCAGTAGCCAGAGTAGCCGCCATTCTTGGAGATCACCGCTGCCACACGCCTCGGCATTGATTCAAAGAGACTGTGGATGAGTTCTTGGGGTACAGCAGACCAAGCAGCTTACTCACGTTGCCAAAGTTGATCTGCTGTGGCAGCTGGGGATGGAATCTGGGTCAATCGTAGAGCAACCATGGACCACATGTTTTCTATCGGCGAAAGATCCGGAGGGCGAGGCGGCTAGGGAAGCATTTCAATCTGGTGATTGACGAAGAACCGTTGGACAATGCGTGCCACGTGTGGTCGCGCATTATCCTGTTGAAATATGGCTGTGGGCAATACCTGAAGGTAAGGAAGGACAACTGGATCCAACACCTCGGAGATGTAGCGCTGGCTGTTTAAAGTACCGTCAATGCGTACTAGAGGTGTGCGAGAGTGATATCCAATACCGCCCCATACCATAATACCCGGTGCAGGACCAGTGTGTGGGTGCATAACGCAGCTGTTCAGCATCCTCTCTTCACGGTGTCTCCAGACTAGAATGTGACCATCGTGGTGTTCCAGACAAGCGTGACTCGTCAGTAAAGACAATTTCATTCCATTCTGCCGTCCAAATCCTTCTGTCATCGTACCATTGGCGGCGGAGACGTCTGTGGTTCTGCGTCAAGGGTAGACAAAGCAATGGACGTCTTGCGGACAGACCAGTCTGCTGTAAACGGCGTCGAATGGTACGCGCAGACACTGGATGATGCGTTACAGACTGCCTGTGCTGTGCTATGGTTCGTGATGTGACTGAGCGATCCGTCACTGCCATGCGCACAATTTGCCTGTCATCACGTGAAGTGGTGCGCTGAGGTGGATGCGATCGAACACGCCGGTCCGTCGTACCCTCCTGCATCCAACGATCACATATCCGCATTACAGTTGTTTGGTTTCGTCCAACACGACTACCGATTTCCTTGAAAGATAATCCACAATCTCGGTAGGCCACTATCCTTCCTCTGTCGAACTCGAATACTTGATCAAAAGATGATCGCTGTTTTCGACGAGGCATAATTGATCGTTTTTTTGAAAAAACCACAAGAAAAACACAATTGCCGAACTTGAAATCGTCGAAATCTCCAAGCCTTAAATAGCGCTTTGAAGTGGAGCCATAGGTGCGCGTGATGTGCGTCTGCACTGAAATTCTAATCATTTGCATATCTCACCTCCGCTAATGCATGTTGTAAATTTCATGTTATTTGCATGTTTCCTTCAGGGTGTTGCATTTACAGTGGCCAGCAGTGTATATATATATGTGCATACATGCACACTCTCTGGCCTTTAAAGTTACAACACAATGAAGTAGGGATGATATAAACGTGAAATTCCCATGAAAGGAAGTAGATGTTGGTATATGCAAATGATTAGCATTTAAGGGCAATCGAACGATGCAGGAGGGAGAAACGGCTTCTCAAACTCTGTATAAGAGAAAAGTTACGCAGTGGGTTTCTCATTCGGAAATCGCATTTGAATGTTGGTTATTTGTGAGAAGATCTTGTGATGCCTCGTATAAGAAGAAGAAACAGCTATCAGCATATGTCGGAATTCAATGGCCGTAGGATGGTGGCCTATCGAGAGTCCGGTTTATCGTTCCTTGATATTGCCACTCGCATTGGTCGGAATCCAACGACTGTCATGCAAATATGGAATCGATGGGTACAGGAGGGTCCTCAAAGGCCTCTCGCCACTAACGCCCGAGAGAACAGGCATGTTGTTAGGTCGGCCTTGCAGGATCGTACAGCCACATAAGGGACCTCGAGCCAGGAAATGGTGAAGTATCTGCACGGACAGTGCGCCGACGTCTGGAGCAGAACGGACTGTCTGCACCCATTATTGCGGCCTCCCTTCACACTGCAGCATAGAGATACGCGGCGACAGTGGTGCGCCCAACGACAAAACTGGATGCAGTTGTGGTACCATGTCGTCTTTTCAGACGAGTGAAGGTTCTGTGTGCAGCATCATGATGGACGTATCCGTGTCTGGAGGCACCGAGTGGAACGCACGTGGCCTGCTTGCATTCGATATCGTCATATGTTCCCTCCACCTGGTGTGATAGTATGGGCAGCCATTGGGTACACGACACGAACACCTATTGTTCGCGTCGTCCGTAATCTGAACAGCCAGCATTACATTTCTCAGATCTTAAGGCCGGTGGCTGTGCCCTATCTTCGAGGCCTCGGAGACGTCATCTTTCACAAGGTAACGCAAGACCACATGTTGCCCGTCGTGTTCTGACCTACCTCGACACATAGGGTGTTCGACTGTTGGCCTGGCCAGCACGTTCTCCGGATCTCTTACCCATTGAAATTGTCTGGTCATGGGTTGCTGAGAGACTGGGCCGCTACCTCTCTCCAGCCACTACGATTGATGAAGTGTGGCATAGACTTGAAGCAGCATGGAATGACTTGTCCGTATCTGTCATCCAAGTGCAGTTCGACCCGATGCCTAACCGGGTTAGAGCCGTTTTAGCTGCCAGAGGCGGCAGCTTTGTGTATCAATTTCGGACTCTGTATACCCCCAAATTGCTTACAAATGTACTCATCTTTTCTTCCTACTATGCTGTATACGTACAATTAGTAAATTTTTGTTATTTGCTTTACTTCCTGGTGATGCAATTTTAATGGCCAGTATTGTATATATACAGGGTAGGGTGTTCGTAAACTGTGTCGACATTATAAGAGAGGTGATAACTATCATCAAGACGAATAAATTTTACAATGCAACCGAGGGCCGCAATTCCACTCAGTGTGTCAGAAATGCATTCAGTTCAAAGCCCAAGTTGAACTTTCGTAAAATGCGATACAATTCAATCACAAGTTGCGCAATACCCACGCTACTGCCCCTCGTAAACACCAGCAGAGATTTTCAGTGAACATCTGGACAGGTATCGTTGGTGATTGGCTGGTGGGACGATATTTCTTGCTACAACGATTGACCTGCACAGCGTACCGTGTCTTCTTAGACCAAGTGCTTCCTGGTTTCATTCAGGATCTTTCGCTCGCCACACAGGCATGTGGTTTATGCATGATGGAGCCCCACCACACTTTAGCACCGCAACCTGTCCCTTTATACCACATATCCTGGACGGTGCTTCCACACTCTTCGGTCCTAAATCCATTAGTCTTTTTATTTTGGGGATGCATGTAACCATCATTGGTGTGTGAGAGACACCTGTGGGCTACGTGGAAGATCTCGTCGCAATGGTCGTTGTTGCAGTAAACAAGATTAACCAGGAGTGTATGAGAGGGTACGCCAAACTTTCATTCGTCGGTGTCAATTGTGCAATGACACCCTTGGACGGCATTTTGAGCATCAAATTTGAATGTTTCTCCGATTTGAATGGCATTGTGCAACATATGATTTGGTTAATTCTGATTTATTTCCATGACAAAAGTTCAGCTTGGACACTGATCTTTACGTTTTCCTGACACACCGAGTGGAATGTGACCCTTAGGTTGCATTGTAAATATTACTAGTCTTGATAAGTACTATCATCCCTCTTATTTTCTCGGCACAGTTTACGAACATCCGATTTATGTATATATAGTGTTTCTGCCCGGAACCTTTGTGGAGAAGGTGGTTCTATAAACCAAGAAATAGTTGATGAGTGGAAAAGACCCCAGAATAAAATAACTTACTTGTATGCCCCCAGAAGGGGGAATTAAAGTGGACGAGAGAGGGCTGTTTTTTACGATGGCACCTAACAGATCTTAAGTTTTTACAGACGACGTCTTCTCTCTACTTTTAGATATAAAATTGGAGAGAAGAAAGGTAACCGACGAGTAGCATTTCTCCTATGGGCTAATATTTTGGGTAAATCCGAAAATCCTAGGTGCTTCAAAGGCGTGACCAACTGAGATAACATAAAATCGGAGCAAACGTATTTGAGGAATGGTTGCATTGTTTCAGTAGACAAAGGACTATCAAACGCAGAGAAATAGTCACTGTAAATTATTTAAAAAGTGTTGCAAATGCTATTGACACTTTAAAAATGTTTTTTGGAAGACAAGACAACACAGACAATTTCTTATCAACTTATACTGAGATGAAAAATCACTTATTAAGCAAATCTGAAATGCACAAAAACAAAAGAACAAAGATTTCTGATTTTTGTTTTTTCAACGAAATAAATGCAAGGCGTAATTTTTTTGTGATTTCATGAAGTTTTGCTTTAATTTTGAAATGATCGTTTTCTTGGATTTTATGTACTTTACTTAATTTTCATTGTCATTCATATACAGAGACATAGATTAGTAGATAGATGGATGATAAAATAATGAAATATTGATCATAAAACAATACCTGTACTGCAGCTGAACCGTATCCTAGTCCAAGTTGCTGGCAGACGACGTTTGCCTCGAGAAGACTCCACCCGTCGCCACACACCAGCCCCCAGTCTCTCTTGCCGAAACGAACCTCGACCCGGCCCTCGAACGGGTATCGACCTCCTCTCAACTGGACTTCTATGTTTTTGTTCTTATGCAGCTAGAAAAAGTATGTATATTTCCATATATACATGTATGTACTTCTGCATACACAGATAATTGTTCATTATTTCAAAAAATGGTTAAAAAGGGGTGTAATTTTCTCTCTCAGTAATACCTAATAAATATATATATATATATATATATATATATATATATATATATATATATATATATATATATATATATATATAATATATAAATATATATATATATATAAATATATATATATATATATATATATATATATATATATATATATATATATATATATATATAATATATATATATATATATATATATATATATATATATATATATATATATATATATATATATATAATATATATATATATATAAATATATAAATAAATATATATATATATATATAATATAAATATAAATATAATATATATATATATATATATATATATATATATATATATATATATATATATATATATATATATATATATATATATATAGTTTACAAATATAAATTACTTAATATGAAACAAAAAAGAGTAAATAAATTTTAGGCGCTAAGCTGCTCACAAAAATATTTACGATAGATAGATATTTAAAATTAAGATAATTAAAAGGGCAGATGTGACCATTTAATACTCCTCTAACCTGAAATAAGATTGACATATATAAATAGGCAAAAAACGGAATTGGAGGTGGTATAGTTGATGACTGGGGGGGGTTGTGACCCCCCAACCCCGGTTAAACATGTTTTAAGCCAGGCAACACTCCCGGAGGTCGGCTATAACACCAAGACAGTAATAAAAAATTATGAAGAGGAAAAATATTTTAGGTGAAATAGATAAGTTAAACCAAATAGTTTACTAATGTAGTCAACTAAAACATAATTACAAGATGAATAGAATGAAAAAAATCTTAATACTAAGTTACAGAAATAGAATAATACTAATTAACTAAATAATTATTCACTAACATACACTATATATATACAAAATACTTAGCTCCCACCAAGCAAAGAGACGCGAAACCCTTGCACACTCACATTTTATAGTCATAGTAGGGATAAATATCGCCGTATTAGGGAAATTTTTTTAGTGTTGCCAACTTATTTTAAAACGATTCATACAATCTTTATTGTCTAGATTAAAAAACTGGGTTAGAATAGATACGAGGAAATTGACGGGAAAACCCTGGTCAATAGCTATAGTTAAGAATTTAATTATACTGACGTCCATAGTTTTTTTGTTTGAATGTAAACGTTGACAACGTATTAACTGGTTAGTAACTATATTGCGTTTAATATTTAAATGTAGAGCATTATTCCAGTTCATAATCCTGACAGTTTTAAAGTTGTAAAACTCGCGTTTATCATATAGACAGTATAATATTAGATTTTGATTAACATTTAAACTCAAGTCTAAAAATACCAAATTTCCATAGTTATCTTTATCAGTCTCCACTAGTTTAAAATTTTTTGGGTAAAATTTAATATCTATTTCATTTAAGTTTTCATTAAAACATATGAGTATATCATCTACATATCGGAAAAACATAAGTTCATTTAGAATCAGTACACCTCTTTCATAAAAGTGAAGGTATATATCTGCTAAAGCAGATGAGCATCCTCCACCCATTGGTATTCCTTGTATTTGTTTAAAGAAGTTACTACCATTATATAAAACTGTTTCATAAAGTACAAGATCTAATAACGCACGATATTTATATTCAGCTATATACGTCTTTAAATCATATTGATAATACGTTGTCAACGTTTACATTCAAACAAAAAAACTATGGACGTCAGTATAATTAAATTCTTAACTATAGCTATTGACCAGGTTTTCCCGTCAATTTCCTCGTATCTATTCTAACCCAGTTTTTTAATCTAGACAATAAAGATTGTATGAATCGTTTTAAAATAAGTTGGCAACACTAAAAAAATTCCCTAATACGGCGATATTTATCCCTACTATGACTATAAAATGTGAGTGTGCAAGGGTTTCGTGTCTCTTTGCTTGGTGGGAGCTAAGTATTTTGTATATATATAGTGTATGTTAGTGAATAATTATTTAGTTAATTAGTATTATTCTATTTCTGTAGCTTAGTATTAAGATTTTTTTCATTCTATTCATCTTGTAATTATGTTTTAGTTGACTACATTAGTAAACTATTTGGTTTAACTTATCTATTTCACCTAAATTATTTTTCCTCTTCATAATTTTTTATTACTGTCTTGGTGTTCTAGCTGACCTCCGGGAGTGTTTCCTGGCTTAAAACATGTTTAACCGGGGTTGGGGGGTCACAACCCCCCCCCCCCAGTCATCAACTATACCACCTCCAATTCCGTTTTTTGCCTATTTATATATGTCAATCTTATTTCAGGTTAGAGGAGTATTAAATGGTCACATCTGCCCTTTTAATTATCTTAATTTTAAATATCTATCTATCTATATATATATATATATATATATATATATATGTGTGTGTGTACTAAAAAAATGCTTGCTCCGAGTTTTTACACTACGCGTATTCTAAATTCTCTTTTATAACAAAGCCCACCATCGCTTCCGAAATTTGATCTATGAATAACTAAATTGATAATTTATATTAACCCTTTAATGCACTTATCGAACATTACGTAAGCACTCGACATTTTTGATTCCCAATAATATTACCATAGAGCCATAGAGGGTTCGTACCCGAAGGCCTAATTTAGTTTGTGTTTAATAAATAAGGCCTGTTTTCAAATTCTTAGGGCCTGTTCACATAGAATCCGTAAGTGTGAGCGTTACTCGTATTGACATACTTTAAACCAATCACAGACCTTAACATTTTCGTGGCTAATCGTTTGGAGGTTTATAACTGGTTAACTACGTATATTTCAAAACGAGTAACGCTGATGGATTCTATGTGAACAGGCCTTTACTCGCTAACAGAACATAGGAACGCGAGTGCCCCAATCTGAACGAGGTTAGAGACCACGTGATTCACTAACCAATTACAAAATTCTATCCCTGGTGGTGGAATGGAGAAATGTCTATTTTATATATGCCTGAACGGTAGACTCTTTTCTTCTAACCTTGTGTCGTAAAAATGGGACGTCGTCTTTCTACGTGCCTCATCCGCTCCTCGACGGCCACTACTGTTAATCTGCCTCCTGTCTGCTGAATTCTGTCTTCATGATGAGTCAAATCCTTCTTCAGTCTCTATGCTGACTCGGCTCCACGATCATGTCTCTTAGTACTTAAAATGATTACACATCCCTCTCCTTGGTTCGATGTTCTTGCTATTACTTATACAGTGAAACTTCTGTGAGGCGATCATTCATGATTCCGAAAAAAAAAGTGGTGGGTAACCGGCTAGAGAAGTTTCCCTGTAAATGTTACGGCAAAAGTCTGAACTTGGCAAATTCGTGAAATGGCTGCCCACTTCGAGCATTGGCCAAATCACTTGGCCAAAGCCCGAAATAATCGAGAATTCACGACTACTTCGGGCTTTGGTCGGCCCATTCGGGATGCGCAGGTCGATCAATGGCCAATTCGCGAATGGTCTAAGAAAAAGTGGCCAAAGCTAGAAGTCTTGCGGAGCTGGATCAAGCAGTTACAAGACTTGATTATGCCAGTTCTAACTGATGTTATTATCGCTGGGAAAATCCTTTTAGTCTAGTCAAGTAGAAAACAATCACATCAAAATCAAAGAGGAAAGGACAATTTTTCTTGGCCTTTTCGCAAAAACTTTAGCATAATAGCCAGTTAGAATAATAAAAGTTTAGATCAATAGCCAGTTTTTTCGCAAACTGGCTATTGATTGTCCGGCGCATCGTGAGTGCGCCGGCCAGAGCTAGAAGGAGTCGTAAATTCTAGATTATTTCAGACTTTGGCCATGTAACTTGGTCAATGCTAGCACTGGCCGGCCATTTCGCAAATTGGCCAGACATCGGACTTTGGTAGTAACATGTTTAAATACAGGGTAATTGTTTTAAAACTGACACTACTCAGAGCCACCTGTAGCGCGATCTATCAGCCAGAATTCCACCAAAATTGATAGAGGAACTAAGGACGACATGGGAAAGATTTTCAATGAAAAAAAGTTCCAAAAGTCGCCGATAGGGGGAAGATATAGCGCCTTTGTTTTCGGCGCACCCGAGAATTTGCATAAAAGGAAAGTAAAACATCAAAATACAAATTCCCGAGTATGTAGTCGACAGCAGCGTCAGTATTTCGGGCTATAAACATAAGGGATATAAAAATAAGAGGGCAAAACTCAACATATTTATTAACAGAAAAAGGAAGAAAAAAATCGTTGGCGTGTTTACGCTATGAAAATCCAAAAAACAAGGAGTGACATCATCTCAAACGAATTCACACGTCACAGTAACAAAAACATCTCATACATTATTATGGTGCTGACATCTATGGGATAAAACAGTGTAAAAGAATAATTTTACAAAGAATAATATTGGACTAAACATCTGTTGGGTAGAAATGATTCCCATCTATATGTATCTATCTACCTATCTATATATATATCTATTTATATATCGGAGGCAATGTAGTAGCGACGAGTTTTGGCAAGATGGAGAATTACTAAGGTAATAAAACTTTCCCTACAGCATGTGACTCTCTTCCGAGACTGTCGTGGTAGAATCGGTAAAAATAACAACTGCGAAGTCTTGTGAGGGGTCTAGCACCATAGAGCAGTTTGGAGGCTGAGGAAGAGGTGAACGACAATTCGGGACGTTTGGGTGGGGGGCATAGATACAACAAAATCAAACTTTAGTGACATAGCTGACTTTTCAACATAAGGCTATGGAATTTTCTGTACAATAAAGCTGTGTAACATCTTTCGAATCATCCTTAAGAGTGGTTAGAAATGTGCCTACCTTCAGCTTCGGCTTGACCAGCTCGTCCTTGGCCACCAGGCTCTCCGCCTTGGGTGCGATCTTGGGTTCGCAGATGACCCCTGCGGCTTCGGTGGCGGCGCAGTCATGCGATCCCCACCCATCGAACCTGCAGCTGTCCAGGTTAGCCTCGTCCCCTTTGCAATACAGGTTGTCCATCCAGATCTTGCCTGCAAAGACGAACATTAGCCACAATGTTTCATTGTTCTCTGCACTCGGTAATGGGAAAAATATTATCTCTCTAGCATATATATTTTTACACACTTTAATGCATATGTATGTGCGTATATGTATATATATATATATATATATATATATATATATATATATATATATATATATATATATATATATATATATATATATATATATATATATATATATATATATATATACATACACATACACACACACACAGTGGAACCTCGATCTATAGTTTTTAAAGGGACCAATTACACTGAACTATAAATGCGGAAACATAGCAAAGAAACATTATAATCGGGACTGGGTGACATAAACGACACTTTCGGCAAAACGATGATTCGGAGAACGATCTATCGAGGTTCCACTGTGTTTATATATATATATATTATATATAATAAAAACTAAACTCATGGAGCTACAGTCCCTGTGGACCAATATATCACCATATCTTGGAGTGCGTTATCTTCTTGAAAGATGACGTCTCCGAGGCCTCGAAGATAGGGCACAGCCACCGGCCTTAAGATCTGAGAAATGTAACGCTGGCTGATCAGATTACCGACGACGCGAACAAGAGGTGTTCGTGTCGTCTACCCAATGGCTGCCCATACCATCACACCAGGTACAGGGCCCATATGATGATATCGAATGCAAGCAGGCCACGTGCGTTCTCCTAAGTGCCTCCAAACACGGATACGTCCATCATGATGCTGTACGTAGGAACGGTACTCGTCTGAAAAGATGACGTGGTGCCACTGCTGTATATAGTTTTGTCGTTGGATGCACCACTGTCGCTGCAGTGGAGTAGCAAGCATAACTGGCGCCCGGGGCACGATACTTTTTTGGCGCCCCCCTCTACCGAAACACATATAGTAATATAATATACAGAATTAGTGAAAAGGACCATTTGGCGCCCCTCTGTGACTGGCGCTCGGGGCATGATAGACCCCCTTGACCTCCCCTCGCTACGCCACTGTGTCGCTAGGCGTTTCTATGCTGCAGTGTCAAGGGAAGCCATAATAATGGTCGCCGTGAAGACACTCCATGCTGCTCCAGACGTCATCGCACTGTCCGTGCTGCAAGCAAGCCCATTCCCTGACTCAAGGTCCGTGATGTGGCTGCACGATACTGCAAGGCCAACCTGACAACATGTCTGTCTTCTCGGTCGTGAGTGGCGGGAGGCCATTGAGATCGTGCATGGCTTTCAATATGACCCTCCTGAATTCATCGATTCCATTCGTATGACAGTCGTTGGATTCCGACCAATGCGAGTAGCAATATCGTGGAACTATAAACGGCACTCTCTATTGGCCACGATCCTGCCGCTATCGAATTCCGACACATGCAAGTAACCGTTTCTCCTTCTTATACGAGGCATAACACGATCTTCTAACAAACAATCGATATTCAAATGCGATTTCCGAATGAGAAATCCGCTGGGTAACTTTCGTTTTATACAAAGTTTGAGATGCCGTTTCTCCCTCCTGCTTCGTTCGATTGCGCTTAAATGTTAATCATTTGCATATTCCAGCATCTTCTTTCTTTCATGCGAATTTGACATTTCTGCACTATCTACCAATAAGTATTTGCACACCCATGCAAATGACGATATCTGTGGTCCTGATATACGTCACACCCTCCGCCGTTAAATATTGTGTAGAAAACAACATTAGCATTTTTCGCATGCAAGATGTCACGAAGTGCAGAGTTATCTGATTTCAAGAAAGGTGTAATCGTCGAGTATCACAGAAATGACCGATCCTAGCGAGCTGAATGACCCAAATCCGACAGTGGCCTATGTGATTCAGAAGAGGAAAGCGAGCGTTGATTGTCGGAATGTGCCCCGATTCGGCAGACCCACGAAACTGGGAGATAGAGACAGACGGGTGCTGAGCAGAGAAATTTGGAAGAACCGCACCCAACCGACGGCCCACATACTCCAGGAGTTTCAACAAGCATCCGGGAGTTTGTTTCGATGAATGCCATCCGTAAGGAAGCACATCTGCTTGGTTTTCATGGTCGTGCTGCCGCCCATATGCCTTTGATCACAAAGTCCAATCACGTTGCTCGGACCGCTCTGCAGGGATCTGAACCCTATCGAAAACCTGTGGTACGAGTCGGATTGCCGAATTAAGGGGCGCAACAACCGTCCAAAATCGGTGAAAGAACTCACATGCCTTTTCAAAGCCGAGTGGAAGAAACTACCACTAACCATTATACAAGGACTTGTGAAAAGCATGCCCCGGAGGGTTGAGGCTGTAATTGCCTCTCGTGAAGGCTCTACCAACTGTTGAATATGAATAAATTTTGCTTTTTTTCTATCACAGATTTCCAAATACTTATTGGTAGATAGTGTATTATTCCTCCGTCATGGTGCTGCAATTTTAATAGCCAGCAGTGTAGAAAAACAAGTGTAGATACAATATTTTGAAAATACAATAAAATTGAATAGAAACAGGATAATCCGTGTTTTGTGATGATACGGGCTTCTCATCCCGTTCATGAACCCGGAAAACCGGGAGCATACTGTCACAAGCCTGACGGTCAGTCCGCAACCAGAAATTGCCGGAGAGGATTCACGAATGCAACCGATGGACTCTCGACGTCTCTCTTAAAACTTTTGCCTCCTGGTCGGAGTATCAAGGTCAGGTTCATGCAGGCTCCGGTTTACGACACTACAAGGGTCGGAATCCGACTTTAGCCGGGTGACACCTCCATTTGGACCAATACCCGACTCTCTCTCTCTCTCTCACACACACACACATATACATACATGCATAGTCAAAGAACTCAGAAACGCACGTGACCCAATCTGGACAATTTCACCATAAAGTAAAATCACATGAAAAACATCAGGTTAGAGACCATGTGATTCATAATAACCAGTGACAAAATTCTGTACTTCGAGGATGGATCAGGGAAATGTCCCTTTCATCCTTCCTCGTACCTCCTGCCACCCTCTCTGGGCTCATAGAAGGACTTTTTGGCCTACGGATGGAACGTATCCCTATCCGGCTTAGACACGAACGTATTGAATGGCGTTTGACTCGACGCGCTACCACTAGACTACCTTGGACCCTCACCCCTCGGGATTCTCACCTCCTTCATTGGAATTTTCCCTTGTTTATTACCTTTGTGTATGCCTGAGCTCGACCTACAAGAAATATCTGCTTATTTCAAAACTGAAATTATCTGTTTATTATCTACCTATGTATCTATGTATGTCTATCTATCTATCTATCTATCTATCTATCTATCTATATATATATATATATATATATATATATATATATATATATATATATATATATACAGTTAAACTTCTCTTCGGCGGCCAACCATGGTTCCGAAAAAAATGGGGCTGTTTTCAGCGGTGGCAGTGGAAAAAGGGGTTTCTTCTAGAAAAAAATGTAATTATGTAATTATGATACCTTCATAAATGTTGTACGATAAAGTAAAAACAATATAACAGTTTCAATAGAGGTAATTTAATAATCTAGAAGGGAGTTTCGTATTAAAAAATTTGTAATTTTTCAAAAAAAAATTAATTAATTAAAATACGTTTTTCGTATAATCTCCTTTTCAGTTTTCAAAGAGATTTTGTAGAAAAGTTTGGTATTTCTTTTATGGCGTTATCCGTAAACTCCGAAAATACTTTTATTTTAGTTTTCGAAATGCTGTAAAAGCTTCAATCCCTGAATCCTCATCGCTGAGGACTCACTTAAGAGGGGTTCACTGTAAATTATACAATATCGAAAAATCACTTAAAATTATTTGAAAACCGATCAGTAAATACGTATTAGGTAGCTCAAAGCAGTTTTCATACATAATTAATTCTATCTTCCCTCATTATTTTGCAATTGATTTTCCCTTGCAACTCTTCATTTGCCGCACTTGCTAGGATTTGATGGAAATTCAATCAATCAATTATCAGAATTGTCCAAACTGACTTCAACAATAGAGGGTGTAATTCAGGGCTTTTCAAAGTGGACGATACCGCTTCCCCCCACCCCCAGTGGCGCTGAACGATCCAGGGGGCGGTACATTCAATTGAAAATCAGCTTCCAACAGTTTTGGCTGCAAAAACAGAGACCGATACTTTATCCTGAATTATAGCTATAATACAAAAGTTTTTCACCCTATTTCCTTCATTTTATTTCGTGGGACATGGGTTCAGTGTAGTCCTAAATCTTCTAACTTAGAACACAAACCGACTACAAATAGGTCATCGCGATGAATTAAAAATGTTTCTGACAAAAATAGAGCTGAACATAAATAAATTGGCAACAGTGCACCTAGATCATCCTACTTATTATGAGTTTTAATGTTAATCGTCCTTTCTACTTTAAAATTATACTTCGTCCTCTTCATTTTGTATGTGTGTCACGCGAATGTTTCCATGGTTGACTTTATTGTTATAATTTCAATTATTTGGACTTTATTGTTATAATTTGGATTTAATGTTATAATTTCAAGCTTCAAAGTGTTTTTTTGGCAACACCTTTCTTTTTTATGTTGAAGGACATAGGCAGAAATAGAGATACATAAGAGGACACACAAATGTGTCACTCATTTCTGTTTGTGTTGTTGTGACTGATGCCCCTTGACCGACAGTATATTGTCAGTTCAAGTCCAATACGGCTATTGGTCAAAGTGGTATGGCTCCTGTTTTTAACAGCACCACAAGGGTCACCTCGAGTCCGACTTGGCTAAAGGACCGGTCTCGTAATTTTGAACCGAGTCAAGTGTCGAGCCCGGAACACTGCATTTCTGTTTGTTGGCTAAAGGACCGGTCTCGTAATTTTGAACCGAGTCAAATGTCGAGCCCGGAACACTGCATTTCTGTTTGTTCGCTTAAGAAGGAAAATTTCCAGGGGGGCGCTGAGGCATTTTTTTTCTGAAAGGGAGTGGTAAACCAAATAATTTTGGGAACCCCTGGTTTAACCTCTTTTGTTAAGAAAATGTAATGACAAAAACATTTGACAATTGTTGCTTGCTTGATTTCCTGTCACGCTCATTTTGACCTTGCTGTTGAGTCACTCATAGTAACGGATGATTTTGTAATGTCCTCACTCAGTGTAATCAAGTTTGGTGACCAGAAAACGTAGTGCACGTCGTCGGTATAGCAACTTCAATATTTGGATAATTCCCTTATCCGAGGGTTGGAATGAAATCAGTTTGATATTTCAGTTATTGGATCAGGGATAAGAATTTGGGTAAGTTTTCGCCAACCAGTTTTAGGAAAAGTTCCTTATTCTGTGGCATGCAGCATTAACAAGATATAATAAACCTTTTCTTTTTTATTTTTCACTTTCAAATCAAAACTAGCAATCCACTTTCCGAATACTAAAGAAGTGTTTTTGTTTGTTTCCAATTGGATCTCCAGCTTTGTCAATTCCCAGTTTGTCAATTCCCATTGTCCTCTGATAGAAAGTCACTCTTTCTCACCTATCGCACTACAGAAATGCAGGATCGTCAAGCGCTCCTTTGACAGCTTACCACCGCTGATCTCTTTGGAAGAGACCTGAAATTAGATCCCCTCGCATCCGCCTTAAAAAGTCTTTCAGATCTTACAAAACCTGTGCTGCAAATCGGTCGCTTACGGTGTTGTTTTCCGAACGATAACAGATCATTGAAATTGAGCGATTTCAAATGTTCAGGGCGTTTTTCTTTGTCCACTCTTTGGTGCGAGCACATTTAAATGTGTGGCCGTTTACAATCGAAAGACTCTTTCGTTTTCTACCTCGACGCTTATTCCCTTCCTATTCCGTCAGAAGTTTATTCACAATGAATCGGTATTTATGTTCTCGCGCAACCATACTTTGCAGCCAGTTTGCTCTTCAATGGACCAAAAAGGAATTTCTGTTGGCCGGTTGCATGTCCGATACACTACGATCAATATTCACAAAAACTCAAATACAAATTGCAAAACGCCACCTTAGATCCTATGGAAAGAATCTGACTTTTGACTTCCAATTGGGAGAACGCGTTCTCCCAGGATACTACCGATTCGGAAGTTTCGGACTTTTTACACTCTATCGATTGTTTCCGTTTCAACAGGTTGTTTTTCTCTTTCTAAAAATGGGTAATCGAATGGTTTCCCACCCATGAGAAATTTGACGGGAGAATTTCTGAGAAAGTGATCCTCGAAAAAGGGGGTTTTAGACAATTTCATAAATATTCCTGTTATCCGGGGAGCTGGGTGGACGCTAAACGCGGGTGAAAATAACATTGGCTCTATGGAGTCTTGAATGGCCTCTGAACAAAATATGCCTGTTTAGAGATATGGCGTTAAGAGTGGCCGGCTAGAGAAATTTCACTATATATATATATATATATATATATATATATATATATGTGTGTGTGTGTGTGTGTGTGTGTGTGTGTGTGTGTGTGTGTGTGTGTGTGGTGGTAGCTGTTTTGTTAGAACAAGTTTTATGCTACTCATATTTCTGACGTCGTTTATTTCATTACTAGCTGTTTTCTCGGCGTTGCCCGGGTATTTATTTATCCCAATTCTTTATTAGACAGGAAGAGGAATGAATTTTCTACCTATAGCGTAAAATCTAAGTAACTTTATATACATGTATGCAAAGGCGCATACACAGTATTAACATACTGTGTATGCGCCTATGGGTATGTTACAAGAGAGAAAAAAGGAAAACAGTTTAAGCGATACGTATGCAGATAAGGTAAAGCAGAGAGAAAGAAATAGAACTCGATCAAGGTCAAGAGGGAGAATAGAAAAGGAGAAATATGTTATGACGGTTTACCCGAAAAGTGAGCAAAGCTCGGAAAAAATGAAAGAGAAGATCAGGAGTAGACTTGACCCAAGAAAGATGCAAGTGGGTGTGCGAATGTCTGGGAAAATCAAAAAAGGAGGCGTAATCATAGGGGTGGGTAAAGAACATCTAGAGAAAATGATTGAGGAATTTAGGCAAAGGGATGAATTAAATAAAGAATACAAGGTGGAAAAGCCAATAAAAAGGATCCCCAAATAATAGTGTATGGGATATAAAACGAGTACGGGGAAGAAGAAATGATTGAGAGGATTCAAGAACAGAATGAAGGATTGGGGGAAGCACAAATAAAAGTCATAACGAAATTCAAGACAAACAGAGGCACCAATTGAGTGATAATTTTGAAAGGGGAAGATTATAAGAAAATCAAAAGAGAAAACGAAATAAATATTGACTGGGATACTTTAACTTTAGAGACTATATTCGACCAAGGATATGTTTTAAATGTTGGAAATTTGGCCACCCGGCCAAGTACTGCAAAGAAAAAGAAAGTACGTGTAGAAGTTGTGGAGAGCTGGGACATAAGGCAGCAGAGTATCAACAAGAACAGAGGTGTGTGAACTGTAGAAGATCGAATGAGATAAACAAAACAAGTTACGAATTAAATCATTTGCCCACCGATAGGAGGTGCCCCAAATTTTGCGCCGAGGTGGAGCGGTTAAAAGCACAAACAAATTATGGCTAGTTCACTTGACATTGAAATTAAGTTTGTTCTGAACTTAAATTTGAACTTAAATTTGAACAAGTCACACACGGCATCATGTCAGTTTTTGAAAAACTTTGAAGAACTTAATTGGGATGTTGCTTCGGTTAACGAACTGTATTGCATGAGAATTGGTGAAGAATGAAAGTGGCTGTACTGACAGGTGATTTTAGTAGAATACAGGCGTAAAATGATGCGAATTCGGTACTGTTATTTAGTAAAAGAATAAAACCCGCAGTAGTACTTAATTCCGATCATGTTGTTGTAACAAGATGTAGTTTTAAAAATAATCATTTTATTATTGAAGGGAGAGAACTCTCTCTTTTGACGAGGCCTAACCGCCCCTGGGTTCGTTGCTGTTCGTTGTAAGAATGGATTACACGGGTGACGAATCAGGACACGATCTTTAGTCCCAAAATTATTTATTATACATATATTTCTACTGGGACACACCACACATTACTATATACACACTTATATATTACAAATTTACATTTATCAATAAAATCACGTGAAAGCCACATTACATGTGGTGAGCTCCCATGCACCGACCTTTCACCTTGAAAACAGGAGAGACAACGTGTCCTCCAACCAAGCTTTTCACTTTCCTCCAAGCGGGTTCATCCCTCCTCGCTCGACCACCCCCAATTAGGCAGTTCCGGTCAGTTAGTCATCGGGGGAGAGATAGGAGAGTGGAAGAAAAGGAGTCCATTCCTGACAATTGTAATTACTACCTACATGCCACCAGCAACGAGTGGTTATATTAATAGAGGGGAGCCCCAGATCAACCAGATTGAGAGGTTAATTACAAAGTTCAGCAGAGAGAAGATTATAATATTGGGGGACTTAAAACGCTAATTCACGATTTGGGGGCCAGCGGCCAACGGATGCTAGGGGTAAAAATACTGGATGCAAAAATACTGGAAATGATTATGAGAAATAATGGGATCATACACAACGATTCGGAGAGCCAGCCCACCTATTGTGGGCCATTTGGCCAAGGTTGGATAGATCAAACAGTAACACTTGGAATTGATGAGGAGATTGTATTAGATTGGAAGGCTGACGACAATATCACTGCAACGGATCCTAATGCCATCACATTCAAGATAAATTGGCAACAAAGTGGTAGAGAATATGAACAGAGGAAGAATTGGGACATTAGTAATATGAGTTGGATTGATTTCAGAATTGGATTAAGGAAAAAGATAAAAAAATGGAAACGGGAACTAACAAGCAAAGGAATAAGGAAGTGCGTGGAAGAATTGCATAAAGGTTTAGAGGAGCTATGCATTAAGCATAGGAGAAGTGGTGGAAGAGAAAAGAAAGGTACGTTCTGGTGGAACAAAGGGCAATTATGCGAGGAATAGTAGATCATAAGAACGTGATAAGGTATAAAGAGGATGAAATAGATATGATACTGGCAAAACAACATTTTAAGATGGAGAGCGAAGAGATTAACATTGAAGAGGCTGAAGAAGATGATATGCAGGAAATTGAGCATGTAGAGGTCGAAAAAGTATTGGGAGATATGAACCAAGCAAAAACACCGGGTTTCGATGGGTTCAAGCTAAGTATCATAGAAGAAATATAGTACGCGGATAAACAGTATATGTTAGACCTTTAGAATAAATGTTGGAGGGAGAAGGAGTTTCCAGAGGAATGGAAAAAAAGGCTGGTAGTGTACTTCCCAAAGGAAGGTAAAGACCTTTCAGTTCCATCATCTTATAGGCCCATATGTCTTTTACCAATTATTGGGTAAAGTATTAGACAAAATTATGACAAATAGGCTAGTGTAATACTTGGAGACAAATAATATAATTTCTGAAAGGCAATATGGGTTCAGGGGAAATAAAAGTACAATCCACACACTGAAGAACGTGATAAATAGAATAGAATAGAATTAATAACTGGAGCAAGAGGCACACGTGTATTATAACGTTAGACATAAGCAGCCCGTTTAATACAGTAAGAATCCAAAGAATAAAAGAAGAGGTGGAAAAATTGAACATGGATGGAACCCTGAGAATTATGATCTTAAAGTATTTGACGAATAGGAGTGGAATTTTGTAGAATGGTGATGAGTGTAAATGCAATATAAGGGTCCCCCAGGGTCTTCTCTGGCCCCATCTTAGGGCTGTTGATAGTAAATGAGATTTTAAACAATGAAGAAGAGCATGACGTTGAAATACAGGCATCAGCGGATGATATTATAATATTACTTAGCAGCCCAGTCATTTATAGATTTTTAGAAATAGCTAAAGACTTATTAGAAAAGTGCGCCCGATGGGCAAGTACAAACAAATTGGTGTTTAATAACGAGAAGTCTCAATATATCGTCATACCATATAGGGGGGGAAGTCACGAGGAGGCCGACAATCAAAATTAGAGACAAACAAATTGAGTATGATAGAGAGATAAGATACTTGGGTATTTACTTTGATGAAAAACTTAACTTTATTAATCATATAAATAAGACGAAAGAGAAGACGTTAAAACTATTTTATGGATTAAATAGAGTCTACAAAAGAACTTGGGGGCTAAAACCAGTGAATATAAAAGAGTTGTATAACAGGGCTATAGAAAAAATATTACTATACGGCATGCAGTCATGGTACACGAATACAACGGTAATGGATAATGAATTTAAACAAGCACAGCGGACGTTTTTACTAGTAATAACTAAACTTACAAAACGGTGTCCACGAAAGCGTTGGCGGTTATGGCGTGTTGCATGCTGCTTGATATAAGGGCCAAAATGGAGGTGGATATATACAGAATACATAATGAAGGAGAGGAAATAAGCCTGGAAGGGGAGAACTATAATATAAGAAATTGTGAAACTATGCTTAAGACAATAAGAAGAATAAGAGAGTTGAGGAAATCTAGTTGGACTTATGATCAAAAATCAAGAAAAGAAGTTAGATATTACACAGATGGGTCCAAATTAAATAACAAAGTGGGTGCGGCCTATATTAGGTATAAAGGAAACACTAAAGAAGAAAGTCTGAGAAGGAGGATATCAGATAATGCATCTTCATATAAACCAAGTAATTACTCAGCACGGCTGTATTGGGACAAATCAGAAGAGCTTTCATGCGAAGTCGGAAACGAACAGAGAATTCAACATTACCTATTTGATTGCGGGTCATGGAATAATGAACGTAAAAAATTACCACCGGGCATTAGGAGTTGGCCAGCCCATTGTTTCTATCATGACTTTTATTGTAGAGCGTTTATAAAAGGGGTCATGAGAGACCTCATGGTTCAACATCATCCTTTGTTGGGGAAAGTGGCCTAGTTTGGCTTTCTTTACAGTACATTTTATTTTCTTTCCAGTGTATAATCGTATTATGTTTGCAATGTAATTGCTTAATGCAATAGTAAGTGTAATTGTATTTGAAATGCACATTTAAATGTAAAATTGTAAGAGTAAATGTAATTGTATTGAAACTAAACCTTAAATGTTAAATTGTAAGCATATAATGTAAATCGTCATTGTAAATTGCAATATGCTTTTATGTCATGGTTAATGTAATTGTAAGAGTAATTGTTATTGAAATTGCAAAAGAGTAATTGTAAGAGTAATTGTGAAATGTAAAATCGTAAGTATATAATGTAAAATGTAATTGTAAATTGTAAAATGTGTGTAATATAATTGTAAAATGTGTGTTAAAAGTAATAGTAAGTGCATTGGAGGCATATTAGCAAAATAATGCTTGAAATTAATAAAAGAAAAGAATGATTGCAATTATTTTTAGAAGAATTAATTATTGTATAAGATGTTTACTAGTAAGCCAGTTTGCAATTGGTTAAAAATATAATTGTATTATGTATGTAATGTAATTGTTTAATGCAATACTAAGCGCAATTATGTTTGAAATTTCATCTTAAATGTAAAATTGCAAGAGTAATGTAAGTGTATTGAAATTGCACCTTAAATATAAATTGTGAGTATATAATGTATATCGTAATTGAAAGTTGCAATATGTCCGTAATGTAATGGTAAAAGTTATTTATTGTAAGTGAAATTGTAACTGAAATTGCATCAAAAATGTAAAATTGGTAGTATATAATGTAAATTGAAATTGTAAGTCGCAATATGTTAGTAATGTAATTGTAAAATGTAATAGTAAGAATAATAGTATTTGAAATCACACCTTAAATGTAAAATTGTAAGTATATAATGTAAGTTGTAATTGTAAATTGTAATATGTTTGCAAGTGTAATTTTAGTTGAAATTGCATTTTGAATGTAAAATGGCAATTATATAATGTAAATTGTAATTAATTGCAAAGCGCAGTTAGTTTGCAGGGTATAGATAAGATAAATAGATGTATAAATAAGTAAAGGGGAAAAAACAAAGAAAGCAACAGGGAACTGGTGTGAAACTTAAGCGGGGATGCCATTACAAATTGGTTAAATAGATAGATTAGGTTTGGGAATTGTAAAGGGAAAAAAAATTTCTGGCTTGGTGGTGTCTAAGTCGTTCGCCCCCCGAGCCAATGGGTCCCTGCCGAGCGGATTGCTGGAGGGACGACTTGGCTTCAATCAATTGGCCGTATGAGCTTATAGCTGTGGTCGGCGGAACCTTTAGAATTTCAGGTATTTAAAAGTATATGTACAACATACAAATTTTAAAATAAAATTACAAATTCACAATAACATTAATTAATTTAACTGAAAACTTGATTATAAAACAAAATGTTTAGTTTCTCCTATTCATCTCAGAGACCACGAAAACGATACATTCGACACTACTCTCGGTTATTTTGGACATTTTATTTTTCTCCCCTTCTTCCCCCCTCCATACTGATGAGGCTGAAACCCCCCTCCCCCGCAGTGTTTCTTCCCAGATTGTAAGTCACATGTGTACCAAGTTTTGTTGAAATTGCTTAAGGCGTTCCAGAGTAATGCTGGAGCATACACACATACATCCATTTTTATATATCTAGACTAGCTGAAAACCCGCGCTTCGCTACGGAGTACATTCAAATTAAAAACAACGGTCAATGTATGCAATTAATGCCAAAAAATAACTATATATATATATATATATATATATATATATATATATATATATATATATATATATATATAGTTATAATAAATACTACGATCAATATATACAATTGATGTAGAAAATATATATATATTTATAAAAAAATCGTAAGGGATATTTTTTATAGACACAATAATGTCCAATCGTCTGCCGCATTAGCAAGAAAAAAATATTTTTTTTGTCTATTTAGTTGTTACGCACGTGACGATAAATTTATTGAAAGTACCAGAAAAAGAAATCACGTGATCAGCATTTAATAAATTAAATTATAAAAATTAATCTTTAAAAATTCACCAAAAATCAGGAAATGGAGGTAAAAATTCGAAAAAAATTTCATTTTGAAGGAATTTTTATGATCTTTCTCGTGATATAAATTTTATAACCCTCAATGTATTATTTTAAATGCAAACGTAAAAAAAGTTTAAAAAACAGCTTAAAAATTTAATTAAAAAAAATCTAAGAAGAATTTTTTAAAAATCTTTCTTGGTGCACCCCTACACTATTAGAAGAATCGCCATGCAAAATTTCAGCCCTTTAGGTCCAGCGGTTTGGTCTGTGCGTTGTATGTCAGTCAGTCAGTCAGTCAGTGAATGAATGAGTCAGTTACGGAACTGTTTTATATATCTAGATTAACTTCAAAATTGCAAGTGCAATGGAATCCCAAAACCGAGTGCGCAGGTCACGTCGAAAGCAGAGGGCAATCGTTCTGCGAATTTCGAGCGCCACGGTTGTGCACGAGAAGCGTCCTCAGTTTCGCTTTCGATCCACGTTCCATTTCCCGCACGTGGATGCGAGTTCGCCTTCTTCACGGAAAATAAGGTTCAGTTTCTTTTGACATTCCATTTATACGACGGGACTCTGTATCTATGGCGTTAAAGGGAACTATATTTTCCATTTTTTAAATATTCCGTACTAATACTGCCATGATACAGTAAAAACATTATATCTTTTGATCCAATAGGAACCTAGTTCGTCCTATAAATGTTAACCTTCAGATGGCAACAGTTCTATGTACCACTGAATAACAAATGATTTCCTTTCAGAGCCGGACGAGGATGGTCGAATGGCTGGGGCACTGGCTTTCGGTACCAGAGTCTGCGCTTTCGAATCCCACTTTTGGTGTGGATGTTTGTAGCCTTTCGGAATAGGCTTCAAGCAGTCGGTTCCGGTCAAATTAGCCTTCGTGTAGCAAAAAATGACCGTAGCGCTTCAAACCAAACCTTTCAGAGCAATAGTGCACCAAGTTCATTTCCTGAATTGTGGACAAGGACGTGCTTTAGTAGGGATATTCTGCGATTTAACTTATTTTTTTGCCTTTAACTTACCTCACAGTCAGTTTTGGAGAATTTTCTTTTATCATCTAGGAAATTGTCAGTCTATTCTAACCAGTGCGGGGGTTATTACGCAGCTCAAAGTCTATGAGATCGTGTGAAAAGGATGGTTCAGCTAATACCAGAATAATTCATTATATCATTAAAATGAGAATGTGAGAGTTTACAAGGCAAATTTCCTAGAATATTGAGAATAAGTTAGGAAGGACTGTATGAGTAAAAATGAGGCTTTTGGGGGATTGACAGCAGAGGTAAGGCATCCTCAAAGGTAACTGATGATTCTGATGTCGTAGCCCACATCAAATCTTCACTTGCTTCAAGAGTTACTGCTGAAGAAACGGTTATGCCACCAAAAAATATCTGCATCCAGACTTTAACATTAAAAAAAGTATGTTGCGAAGTGGGCTGACGAAAACACACAGCCATTGAAAGATACATACAATTATCAAGAAAAAATTCAATTTACACTTTAAGGTTCCTTCGAAAGACACTTGCAGGTTGTGTGATGAGCTTATGTATAAAATAAAAAGGGTGTATGCTTCTGAAAAAAAATAGAAAAGTACACTTGAAGTGGAAAAGTAACTGCGTTGAGTTCGTACAAAGAGGTCAAAACAAGTCCTTATAGATAACAGTAACTCAACTTCAAATGAGATCTTTAAAATACATTTTCTGAGGGAGAAGTGGCCCGGTTGGCAAAGGCAGCGATCCAGTGACCTGAACGTCTCTGGTTCGATGCCGGTCGCTGACAAATCCACCGCCGTGTACGCTAATGGCGGCTGGTGCACGAAAACTCTGTCGTGGCTGCAATATCCTCCAAGTTCTCAAAATTTACCTCTGGAGGTGCAAGGTCAAATGTTCCGGTATCGTCACTTGACTCGGTTCAAAATTACCGGACCGGTCTTTTAGCCAAGCCGGACTCAAACCCTTGTGGCCGTTATGAACATGAACCGACAGTATATACTGTCGGTCAAGGGGCATCAATCAAAAAACAACAACATCATTACCTTTTCCAAAAGAAATATGTTCTTATGCAATTTTGGTCTGCTGCATCAATGATTCCACTGGCTAGATTTATGTTTGGGATGAGACACTAGAAGGCAGGGGATTGGAGGATTTTTATTCTTGTGTTTGCGACCATTTAAGAGAAAATGCACGAACTTACGAACTCATAATTTTGTGTTCAGACTGGTGCACTGGAATGCAAAACAGAAATGTAAAAATGGCCCGTGCTGAAACTATCTGCTTACACGAGTGTTTTAATTGATAGCAATCTCCCAAAAGCATAAAGTTTCAGAGGGAAAGCGAACCAAGTCCAGCTCCCACTCAAATTCTGTGCGGTGGCTCAATACCAGCTGTAGTTTGTAAGACAATATCAATAAAAAAAGTTAAATAAAACAAGGCACTACGTTACTGAAGCTGAAAAAAATAACAAGCAAAATTCAATGGTTAATTAGTTAGAATCTCTCAAATTTGAGATCAATTTTCTCAGAACTGACTTTCATGGACTTGGCTCACATTAACGCTGAACCCTTCTTATATATATGTGAGTGTTTCTGTGTGGATGAGCCCTCCTCGTCAGACCCCGTATCTGGAAGGTTGGGACGGAGCGTCTTCATGAGGCAGAAAAAATCGTCTTAATTGCGTAACGGATTGTGTAACGAGCAAGGTCAATGGGCTGGGTGGCGAAGGGTCGGGTGTCGGCACATGAAAAGACAGCAGTTACGTAACGTAACATTAACTCAGCGCGTGGGCACAAATTTGACTTTTTTTTAAATTTATTTTTTACATGTATACGTAAATATATACACAGTGGAATCTCGATTGCTCGTTTATTTCATCCAGTCCCGATGATAACATTCCTCTGTACGTTCCCGCATCTATAGTTGTCCCGCCTGTATCGTCCACTGCATTAGGTCCAGTGGTGGGATTCAGCCGGTTCGCACCGGTTCTGTAGCACCGATACCTAATGTAGGTATCAGTTCTACAGAATCGGCGGAAACCGGCTGAAGCCCACCACCTATTAGGACATAGGACCTGTTGTTAATTTTTTGAATACCACCACTGAATACGTCCCTCTAAAAACGATGGATAGTTGTTTCATCATATATATCTATACTTATATATAAAGAGAGAGCGATTTTGTACGTGGAGGGTAATCTTCAGAACCACTGTACCTATTTGAAAAATTCTTTCACTGTTTGAAAGGTACATTATTCCAGATGGACATAGGCTATATAGCATGTATATCTAATCAGTAGAAATAAAGTTAGGGGCTTTATCCTAACAATCTCCATTGTTACCGCTACTGTCCTCTACCTCTTTTTGTGCCGAAGTCATCAACGAACCTTAGCGTGGTGCTATCTATACTTATATATAAAGAGAGAGCGATTTTGCACGTGGAGGGTAATCTTCAAAACCACTGTACCTATTTGAAAAATTCTTTCACTGTTTGAAAGGTACAGTATTCCAGATGGACATAATAGGCTATATATTATGTATATCTAATCAATAGAAATAAAGTTAGGGGCTTAATCCTAACAATCTCCATTGTTACAGCTACTGTCCTCTACCGCTTTTTGTGCCGAAGTCTTCAACGATCCTTAGCATGGTGCTATCTATACTTATATATAAAGAGAGAGCGATTTTGTATGTGGAGGGTAATCTTCAGAACCACTGCACCTATTTGAAAAATTCTTTCACTGTTTGAAAGGTACATTATTCCAGATGGACATAGGCTATATATTATGTATATCTGATCAGTAGAAATAAAGTTAGGGCTTAATCCTAACAATCTCCATTGTTTCCGCTACTGTCTTCTACTGGTTTTTGTTCCGAAGATTTCAACGATCCTTATCGTGGTGCTATCGCCTTGGGCTTCTGTTCTGACACTAGCGGTTCGAACCTAGCCGTTCTCCGGCACGCCTTTTTCTTTTAAAAAATTTATTTTAATTATTAAATAACATAAAATTAACTTAAGGTATTATTTGGGTTATTATTAAGGTAAAAAAAGATTTACAATTTATTGGCTATCAACTGGAAATTTATTGGTATAATATTTTGTTCAACCCGGCAAAGTCGGGACGGGCCGCTAGTACTATATAAAAAAGTTCCGTAACTGACAGACTGACTGACTGACATGCAACGCATAGACCAAACCACTCGACCTAAAGGGCTGAAATTTTGCACCGCGATTATTCTTATAATGTAGGGGTGCACTAAGAAAGATTTTTGAAAAATTCTTTTTAGATTTTTTAAAATTAAATTTTTAAGATGTTTTAGTAACTTTTTTAAAATTTGCATTTAAAATAATAATTTGAGGGTTAAAATTTATATAACTAGAAAGATCATAAAAATTCCTTTAAAATGAAATCTTTTTCGAACCTTTACCTCCATTTTCTGATTTTTGGTGAATTTTTAAAGATTAATTTTTAGAATTTAATTTATTAAATGCCGATCACGTGATTTCTTTTCTGGTACTTTAAATAAATTTATCGTTACGTGCATAACAACTAAATAGACAAAAAAAATTTTTTTCTTGCTAATGCAGCAGACGATTGGACATTATCCAAAAAAATATTAAAATACAGTAAAAGATATTACGTTCCTCAAACTGTACTATATTAACTGTACTATATTCTTTAATATGTCTTATTAGATTTAATTTGAATATTTTCTTCTACATTATTTTGTGCATAAAAATATCCCTTACGATTTTTTTTATAAATATATTTTTTTGTTTTTTTTACATCAATTGTATACATTGATCGTCGTATTTACTATAAATATATATATATATATATATATATATATATATATATATATACTTTTTTGGCATTAATTGCATACATTGACCGTTGTATTTAATTTGAATGCACTCCGTAGCGAAGTGCGGGTTTTCAGCTAGTATATATATATATACAGATAGCCTTCCTATAACACGGCATCTTACAACACGGATTCGCTCAAACACGATAGGATAAATTGAGGGAACCCTCGTATAACACTGCAACCTGTAACACGGTTTCGCTCTAACACGATAAAAAAATTGCGAAAACCTTTGTACACTACTGTATTTCTACAGAACTAGATAACATAATTTTTGTTTAACACATTTAAAAACTAAATTCCTTAAAATAATGATGGGAATGAATAATAAACTATAGTGGCTTTACATGAAAATGTATAAACAAATTATAATTTATTCATTTATAACTCTATAAAGTTACAAGAAGGCCAAAGCTTAACTGAAAATCTTGAATAATTTTTTTTTTTTAATGCCGACCCTTCCACTAAAAGAAACCGAAAATTCAAAAGGGAGCTGCAAAATTGTCTATCTCCATACCGTGAAATCTACAATGACCTTGTAAGAACCAGGAAACAAACCAAAATTACAGATTTTTTTAAGAGGATAGAAGGTGCAATAAATGTAAATGAAGAAAGAGGTTCTGAAAGTGAAGGTGACATCGTTCAACCGAAAAAACGTTCTCGTTTGATTGCACTGAGCAGTGATGAGGAAGAAATATATTAAATTAAGGTCGCATTAAATAAATAATATTTTTTGTTTCTTTTCGTTTTATGTTATACATATATTAATATTTTTAATAAACAATTAAGTTCCTTATATGTAATTTAAAAAAAAATTTGTTTTTAATAAGTTTTCGAAACGTAACCCCCCCCCCCCTTTTTAGTACTGGGTCTCATATAACACGGTTTTACACAACACGGCATTTTTGAGGAACCTATCTACCGTGTCATAGGAGGGTTACCTGTATATATATATATATATATATATAGTGGCTCTCAAAAGTGTTCGTACACTTAAGATTTTCAATGAAATAGGAGTCTATCCATTAATTAAAATAAATATTTCAGAATGGGTATTTAATAATAAGATCTATAATCTATTCTTAACAAAACTACATGAAATATTTTAAAAACATAGTAAAACTTTATTTTTAAGAAACCAATAATCGAAAAGTAACAAAAACTTTATCTCACAAAAGTCATCGTACACTTGTAAAAAATCTCTACATATCAGTAAATATTCTAATTTTTCGTTACATTAATATTTAGTAGGATATCCTTTACCATCCACAACAGCTTTTAAACGTCTGGTAATAGATTGCACTAGTTCTTTTATAATTTCTGCATCAATGTTGATCCATTCTTCCATCATAATTGTTTTTAGTTCGCTTTTCGTGTGAATGTCGTGTTTTCGTACTCGAACCTCCAGTTCTCTCCAAATGTGTTCTATTGGGTTTAAATCTGGCGATTGAGGTGATGTTTTCAAAACTTGTGGACAGTTATAGAGACACCAGAGGCGAACGTTGAGAGACGTGTGCATAGGATCGTTATCTTAATAAAAAACAAAGTTGTTTCCATTACCCAAATTTTTGGCTGATAATTTTAAATTGTCTCTTAAAATATTTATATAAACAGCATGGTTCATTATGCCATCAGTAAATACCAAATTACCTAGTCCTGATGCTGACATGCACCCCCAAACAAGGACACCTCCACCGCCATGCTTAACTGTTCCTACTAAGTTCTTGGGATTAAGTTCCTCATTTTATCTTCTCCATACAATTATACACTCATCGGAACCAAAAATGTTAAACTTGCTTTCATCGGAAAATAAGACATTATTCCTATACGTTTGGAGCTTATTTATCATTGATAGTGCGAAGGAAAGCCTAAGCTTTCTGTTTTTCTCACTCACGAAAAATTTTCTACGGGCAGAACGCCCATGTAATCCAGCTGCTCTGAGAACTCGTCGAACAGTTTCAGGTGAAACTGAAGTAGAAAATGTTTCGTTAAATTCTGCAGAAACTTTTATAGCACTCAAACGTGGATTTTTCACAAATTTTCTAATTATAAATCTCTGATCACGTTTTGTTAACTTTGCCGGACGACCTTTTCTTTCCTTGTTTTCGATCCGATTTTCTTCTTTAAAGCGTTTTATCACATACTGCATAGTACAATGGGATAAATTAAGTAATTTAGCAATATTCCGAATTGATTTACCACTACTATGATGAAAAATAATCAATTTTCGAATCCTGTTTGTTGTTTATTTACGACCTCGAGCCATTTTTAAATATTGAATAGAATATATGCGAGACTAATTGTGCGCACGTTGAAATCTCCGTATAAAGCAATCGTGGAATAAAGTACTGCAAAAAAAACTTTGATATTTTCTTTATGGAAAATAAAAAACCGTAAGTGAAAGTCTTTGTTTGTTTATTTTTAATTCATTTTTGAATGTGTAGCCATACTTTTCGGACACCCGGTATATATATATATATAGATAGATAGATAGATAAATAGAGAGAGAGAGAGAGGGGGGGTGGGCGGCGTGGCGTCCTCGTGGTACAGCGCGCTGGTTTTCGGTGCTGAGGGTGCTCAGATCGAATCCTGGCGAAGCGCCACTAAAATGCCTCCGTTTGTGTCGTCTCTTCATAGGGGGCAATGCTTGTCTGCCTATATGGCGCCCCCAATAATAAAATGGCCGTCAAAATTGCGGTGAATTATAGATGAATGTCTTCGCGACAAAGTGCCTCCGCATTGGGGGAAATATATATATATATATATATATATATATATATATATATATATATATATATATATATATATATATATATTTATATATATATATATATATAAGGAATTGCAGGACCGGACTGAAAAATTAAAATCTGGGTTTCGGCTCCGAAGTATTTTCCATAATCGGGTACCCGGATATTACCCAGTTTTTAATAATACGTGATCTACAAAACATTTACCCTAAATATTAACGAAAGAATTGTATTAATTAATATTGTAAAGGATTGCAGTTTATTGCGTAAGGAAAAATACATTCTTTTTTAATTTAAGTTAATTAAATTTATGGAAATGTATTCTAAAATCCGGAACGACTAAATTCTGGCTCGAATTTTTTTCCCCTTTTTTTCCTTCCAAATTATACGTTCCTATTTTCCATTCACCACTCGATTGGAAATTTGTCGAAGACTCGATTGCATCATTTTTTCTATTTATATCTTTAATCAATAAAATTTCTTTCCGATGTTTTTATATGAAATAAAACAGTGAAAGCAAGTGACACTCGATGACCTTTCTCTTGACAGCAGGAGGGGTTTGATTCTGAGATCTAGAAGTGAATACAGTGGATGAGCTAAAGACAGAAGCTTCCGAACATTTCGACAGTGATCAGTAGGGATGCACGGTGAACAGTTTATGCCCATTAAAATGTTAGTTTTGGTTATTTTCGAATACCCGATTCTACAACAATGGGAACCGGGTTATATATATACAGAGGCTGTTCGCACATTTTTTAGACGATTTTGGTAAGCGGTAATAAAAAATCGTTTGCTGCAAAAGAAATAATTGCAATTGTACTATGTTTTTAAAAGTCATAATTATCGTCTGCGGCTTGAAAGTTTTGTTTATATTCAAAATGGCGTTTTTAACAAAGCAGTGGTTCGAAGGCTACATTTATGCTCTTTCCGAAGAGAAATATGCATACTCCGTTATCCAAAAACGATGTGGGAGTCATGGTTTTGTGATATCTAAAGCGTCGATAGGTAATATCGTGAACAAGAGAGGAAAAAAACGTCAAATTTGAGCCTCAAGTGGGACAAAAATTCCAAACAAGTATCCAAGGAAAAAACGGACATCTTCGACTATTGCAAAGGTACGTTGTTTAATGTTAAAATAAAATCCCCCTAGTCAAAGGACAGTTGCAAAATCATTAAAATGCTCGGTGTCCACTGTAAACAAAATGATAAACGTTGATTTAAATCTTAAGAAAGCGAAAAAACGCAATGTGCATCGTCTTCTTCCAAATCATATCGCTGAACGCAGGACACGCTGCAGAATTCTATATGAGAAACACTTAACCAAAGAAAAATGGAAAACAATTGTCACAATAGATGAATCATGGGTGTGTTTAAATGATTGCAACAAAAAAAGAGCCATTTATTATCATAAAAGGGGAGAAACAAATTTAAGTACATGGTTCAAAGAATCGAAAGAAAGTTTTTCTAAGGGATTCGTTATTGTTGCTGGTTTTTCTTATAATGGCAAGTTTAAAAAAAAGAGAGTAGAAAAAAATGTCAAGATTAACTCCAAATACTATCAGGAACATATTTTATCACCAATTTTTCTGAATGAAATACCATCGCTTTACCCACAGTGCTATCAATCTGTGAGACTCCATCAGGACAAAGCTAGCAGTCACACATCAAAATCCACTGTAAATTTCCTAAAAGAAATGGAACAAAAAACTGGTATCAAGGGCATACCCTGCACTGATACCCCTCCTAAATCTCCCGATGTATCACCTATGGATTTTTGTGCTTTCGGACTTTTAAAATCTGCATTATCCAAACGTCGTCCCAAAACCCTCACAGGACTCTGGAAAGCTGTTCAGGAGGAATGGGATAGAATACCTCTTCTGACACTTCAAAATGCATTATTATCCTGGAAATTGCGGTGTCGAAAGATAGTTCAGACTAAGGGATGTCAAATAGAATATTTAAAACACAAGAATTTTATGTAATTTAGTTTTTGTGAATACAATATACATCGTCTAAAAAATGTGTGAGCAGCCTTTGTATATATATATATATATATATATATATATATATATATATATATATATATATATTCCCGCTTGTCTTGGAAAGCGGTTCTCTGTTTGTAGTGGTCGGAATTTCCCCGACTGTGCCGATCCCAGACGAGGATGTCCGAGGAATGCCGAAGAAGTGGGGCAAGGTCGTCGTGCTGGATGCGAAACACATTGAGACGTGGGTCGTTTCCGCATTTCAAAGGGATCGTGAAATCCCTGTGACTCATTTTGTCGGATGTCTCTTCTCCCTTCACCATTCGTTTAGTGCACACACATATATATATATATATATATATATATATATATATACAGGGTGAACTAAGAGTCTTGCCCTGATTATAAATATTAATCGTGCTCAAACTTTTATAATTAGACCTATGTTTGTTTGGATATATTATAAGTAAAGTTATAAATTTTTTATAAGACCATTTATCTCAGTAAATTTTAACGTGTGCCCCCTTGGAAGCTCGGAGAATGTCGAAGCGGTATTCCAGTTCCCGCCAAGTGTTATTTAACATGTCTTTTTGCAGTACACACAGAACATGATTCGTCTAGGAAATCACGCACTAAAGATCCCTAGCGTGGGGGTGCGCCATCTTTCTGAAAAAGTTGCAATGAGTCTAAGTAAATGTTAGGGGGTAACGCTTTTTGGGCTTTCTCTTGAATCGACGCCATTCCGGCTGAAAATGATGTCCTCCTTACAAATATTCCCCTGAGTCCCTCTTGAAGGAGCACTCGCGTCATTTATTGCACAAAAAAAAAACTACTAAAACTGACCTATCCAACGATACAAAAGTTACATTATTAAATTAAACGGCTATTTTGCATTGAATTTTTATAATCAGGGCAAGACTTTTGGTTCAACCTATATATATATATATAGAGAGAGAGAGATATATAGATATAAAACAGTTCCGTAACTGACTCACTGACACATTCACATACAACGCACAGACCAAACCGCTGGACCTAAAGAGCTGAAATTTTGCATGGCGTTTCTTCTTATGGTGTAGTGATGCTCTAAGAAATATTTTTGAAAAATTCTTCTTAGATTTTTGTAAATTAAATTTTTAAGCTGTTTTTGTAACTTTTTTGAAGTTTGCATTTAAAATAGTAATTTAAGGGTTATAAAATTTATATCACGAGCAAGATCATAAAAATTCCTTTAAAATGAAATCTTCTTCGAACCTTTAACTCCATTTTCTGATTTTTGGTGAACTTTTAAAGATTTATTTTTTGAATTTAATTTATTAAATGCTGATCACGTGATATCTTTTTCTGGTACTTTAAATAAATTTATCGTCACGTGCATAACAACTAAATAGACAAAAACAATATTTTTTTTCTTTCTAATGCAGCAGACGATTGGATATTATCAAAAAAAAATCCCTTACGAATTTTTTATAAATATATATATTTATATATATATATATATATATATATATATATATATTACATCAATTGTACACATTGATCATCGCATTTATTATAAATATATATATTTATTTTGTTTGGAATTAATTGCATACATTGACCGTTGTATTTAATTTGAATGTACTCCGTAGCGAAGCGCGGATTTTCAGCTAGTATATATATATATATATATATATATATATATATATATATATATGTGTGTGTGTGTGTGTGTGTGTGTGTGTGTGTGTGTGTGTGTAAATACATATACACATTTATAAAAGGCAAATACCACCTACTCACTGACTGTTCACTGTATCTCTGGAACCATAAATCCTATGAAGCCGAAATTTGGTATAATGCCCCAAGTGCTCTACCAAGTTTTTTTAATTGACCTTTTATGGGTGTTAAAATAGGGGCTTAACTATACTCCCCATTAAAAAAAATCCAATATCCATATATTTTGTCCGAACACGGTCGTTAAATTATAGGGTGAATTCCTCTAAGGAAGGACAACTCTTCACTGCTAAAGTTAATCTAAATGAAATTAACCAAATCATAATAGTAATTGATAATAGTAATCTATATATATATAACAGTTCCGTAATTGACTCATTCATTCACTGACTGACTGACATACAACGCACAGACCAAACCGCTGGACCTAAAGGGCTGAAATTTTGCATGGCGATTCTTCTAATAGTGTAGGGGTGCACTAAGAAAGATTTTTCAAAAATTCTTCATAGATTTTTTTTAATGAAATTTTTAAGCTGTTTTTTTAACTTTTTTTACGTTTGCATTTAAAATAATACATTGAGGGTTATAATATTTATATCACGAGAAAGATCATAAAAATTCCTTCAAAATGAAATTTTTTTCGAATTTTTACCTCCATTTCCTGATTTTTGGTGAATTTTTAAAGATTAATTTTTAGAATTTAATTTATTAAATGCTGATCACGTGATTTCTTTTTCTAGTACTTTAAATAAATTTATCGTCACGTGCAAAAAAAAAAAATAGACAAAAAAATATTTTTTCTTGCTAATGCGGCAGACGATTGGACTTTATTTTGTCTATAAAAATATCCCTTACGATTTTTTTATAAATATGTTTTTTTACATCAATTGTATACATTGATCGTCGTATTTATTATAAATATATACAGTAGACGCTCGTTAATTCGAACTCGGTTAATTCGAACTTTCGGTTAATTCGAACTAATCCAAAGGCCCCAAAAAACTTGTATTGGAGTTAATGTTAAAAATATCTCATTAATTCGAACTAAATTTTTATCAATTCAGTTAATTCGAACTAAAAATTTGACAAAAAAATTTTCTTTTTCCTCAATTAACGGAGAAAATACACGCTGTATTTATTATTTTGTGTGTCAAAATCACCTGTATTTTTTTCTATGTAAAGAGGCACATGCCCGCATTCCTAGACGTTAGTGGGTATTTCCGCTAAACGTTAGTGGGTATTGTCCTTATCAGTGCTTAACGGACAAAGCGATTTTCCGTTATTTGTATCGATTTTCTTAGAATTTCAGAAAAACCAGCCTTCACTACAGATTCTTTGGAGCTGCGTCAGTTATGCCTGCAGTGCAGACAAGTTAATGTGATCTAGTTTAACTTCCTCAGTGTGTGATGTGAAACTGTAAAAATTCAGAATGTCTACGCGTGGAAAGTACAAAATCCTAATTTTGGAGACAAAGGTAGAAATTTTAAACAGAGTAGAGAATGGCGAATGTAAAACAAAGTTAGCAGCTGACTATGGAATTAAAAATAATATCTTGTCAACTTATTTGAAAAACAAGGAGTCAATTTTAGATTCATGGGAAAAATCAAAATTTGCTAGAGGAAGGAAACGCATGACAAATGCACCCCAAGAATCTCTAGAAAAAGCTCTACTGCTATGGTTCCAGGATGTTAGATCTCGAAATTTTCCGATAAATGGACCCCTAGTGCTAACGAAGGCTGATGAATTGGCAAGTCGAATGGGTATTGAACACTTTAAATGCAGTGATGGATGGCTTTCTCGATTTAAGTCAAGGCACAATATTTCTTATCAAACTGTATGTGACCAAAGCTCTGATGTAAACGAAGACGTATGCACTAATTTCGGTAGGAAATTGCCAGGGCTTTTCTCTACTTACCTGCCGAAAGATATTTTTAATGCGACCATAATGGACAAAGCCATAATGGACTCTATTAAAACTCTGAAAGCATTTATTCAGATGGAACCTTCCTCTGAAAATGAATTGAAATGTTTACTTCAAATCGAGAAGTTGGTTGAACAATGTAGGCATCATAAACAAAACCAAACATCCACTTTACAGTTTTTCCCCAAAGTGCAATTCGTATTTTTAATTAAAGTTTACTTTCTACTGCATATCCTTTGCTTCATTTTATGATTAAGGCAAGTCTGTATTGCTTTTAAATATGTTAATTTTAGATAACATCTAAAATTAGAATAAATTAATTTTAGATAACATCTAAAATCATCTTCTGGGGTTATACATACTAGGAGATTTTACTTCTTCGGTCATGCACTTTTAAAGTTATATATTTTCTCTTAACATCGGATAATTCGAACTTCGGATAATTCGAACTTTTTTCCGAGAACCTTTGAGTTCGAATTAACGAGCGTCCACTGTATATATATTTATTTTTTTTTCGAATTAATTGCATACATTAACCGTTGTATTTAATTTCAATGTACTCCGTAGCGAAGCGCGGGTTTTCAGCTAGTACGTACATATATATATATATATACATATATATATACACACATATATATATATATATATATATATATATATATATATATATATATATATATATATATATATATATATATTCTAGCTGAAAACCCGCGCTTCGCTACGGAGTACATTCAAAATAAATGCAACGGTCAATGTATGCAATTAATGTCAAAAAAATAAATATATATATTTATAATAAATGCGACGATCAATGTATACAATTGATGTAATATATATATATATATATATATAAAATCATAAGGAACATTTTTTTTTTTTTTTGGATAATATCCAATCGTCTGCTGCATTAGCAAGAAAAAATATTTTTTTTTGTCTATTTAGTTTTTATGCACGTGACGATAAATTTATTTAAAGTACCAGAAAAATAAATCACGTGGTCAGTATTTAATAAATTAAATTCTAAAAATTAATCATTACAAATTCACCAAAAATCAGAAAATCGAAGTAAAGGTTCGAAAAAGATTTCATTTTAAAGGAATTTTTATGATCTTTCTCGTGATATAAATTTTATAACCCTCAAATTATTATTTTAAATGCAAACTTAAAAAAAAGTTACAAGAACAGCTTAAAAATTTTATTTAAAAAAATCTAAGAAGAATTTTTCAAAAATCTTTCTTAGTGCACCCCTACACCATAAGAAGAATCGCCATGCAAAATTTCAGCCCTTTAGGTCCAGCGGTTTGGTCTGTGCGTTGTATGTCAGTCAGTCAGTGAATGAATGAGTCAGTTACGGAACTGTTATATATATATATATATATATATATATATATATATATATATATATATATATATATATATATATATATATATATATATATAGATAGATAGATAGATAGATAGAGAGAGATGGATAATTTAAAAGTGTATATATATTTTTTGTTTTAAAATCTTTTAAAAAAGCATTTTAATATAAATCTTTAAGACACATAGATTATACACCTTTCCAACGCAGAAGGGTAAAAAAAAAATAAATATTCAAAGGAAGGCACAGGTGTAAATTTAAAATTTTTTGAAACCATTTCAAATTTTTTCAGGATTAGATGTAAGTATGATGAGTTTCATAGAGAGAAATTGACGATAAAAATTCATAACTATATAAAGAAAGTTTAAAATTTTCTGTATTGTTTATGTATATATATATATATATATATATACATATATATATGTGGTTGTGTAGGTAGGTTGGTAGGCCGGGAGCCTATAAACGCTAACTTCGGAATACGCTCTCTAATTAAGCGATTTTTAAAGCAACTTGCCCTTATATAAAATTGCCGCAGAGACAAAATTGTCACTTCAGCATGAAAGCAACGTGAAGGATAAGTTCCAGGGCTGTGCTGCAGTCATCGTGTGCCTTCAGAAAGGATTCTTACGATAGGCCACGGGGTACTGTGGACGTCACCGAGGGGCAAATATACAAGTTGGTAGATTCTACCGTCCTGCAAAAGGGAGCTGAACACTAAGTAGCTTGGTTGAACACGATGTTCGGGCCTTTCTGTGAAGATCTTGAGATGACCTTTTATCAAGGAAAATACGTTCGATTTGTAGTATGCTTGTGGGTGATTTAATAAGAAATGAGATTGACGATTCGAGCTTAAACGGCTATATATATATATATATATATATATATATATAAGAATAAGATGAAAGAGAAAACCAGTAATAGCTCTAAAGCTACTTGAAGCCAGGAACATCCAACATGTAAAGAAAAGTATGAATAAGGTTTTTACAGCATTTCTTCATCAGCGGTGTCAATACTGTCTAAAAACCAATGGATTGTTTCTGATGAGTATGATCTATTAAATAAACACACTCAGACACCGTACAATCCATTATTAACAGAAGAATTGAATAATAAATGAATTAAGTTTGAATAAAAGTACTTAACCAAAGAACACCAAGCCTGGCGCTAGTCAGAGTGGAAGTTAAGAACTGGTAACCGCAAGATGACTGACATCATATAACTTGCAACCATTGAGGTAGTGGATACTCAGTTACAGACTTACTTAGGTTAACATATTTTAAGACTATTATTCCTTTATTTATTTAGTTTTTATTATTGTTACTACTATGAGTTAATTATTTTTTTATTTTTCTTATGATTTTTATTTTTGTTTTTAGTAGTTATTACTTTTATTTTAACCTATTGTTATGTTTAACTTATTAATGCAACAGAACAAACTATTCATTAAAACAAAAACAACCAATTATGTTTTTGGATAGACTTACTGGGTAATTATTACGAGTTAGCACAGCTTTCAAGTCTATAATATGCTTAATCCTATTGTCTTTAGAACATATATATATATATGTATGTATGTATGTATGTATGTATATATGTATCATTTGAGCAGGCATACAGACATACAAGAGACAATTCCTTTGTAAGAGGGCTAACCATTAGTACTTACCCATGTCTGGATAAAAGAAAGCCAGCAATTCTGACCTCTTGAACATACATCTAGGTAGTGTCAGAATAGGGGTTTTAAAAGACAGGAATGTGTGTTACTTACGTCTTCCCCTTCCGAATTCGGAGTTGTGGGTGGCCCTGGACGCGTTAGGGAATCCAAGACTCCTGCAGGCGATGTTCGCTTCCCGCAGGTCCCACTCGTCGTCGCAGACGGAGCCCCACGCCCCCAGGTGGTAGATCTCGACGTTGCCCTCGAGGGAGGTCTTTCCGCCGATCAGCCGGATCGTGCCCTCCTTCACGTCACGCGGACGCCTTCGGACGTACCTCCGCGAAGTCAGGTTCCTGTAGACGCCGTTCGAAGTCGGCAGCAGCGCGGCAACAAAGAACGCGAAGGTCAGGTAGATGGAATGCATGTCTCTGGGGGTGGACAGCCCGGCAAACGATTGACTGGTCGGTATCACTTCCTAGAAGTCGCGTATCCTTTCCGGTGGGCTAAGATATTTTCCTGGATACTTTGACTAGATACTTTCGCGGCAAACTCACTCTACGTAACTGTCACTCGATATGACAGGTGGATAAGCTGTGAAACCCTCTGGATGATGTTGAGGTTGTGCAACCAGGGGAAATCTTGCACTAGAGTGACACTCAAGAAGTTTGCTCCTGCTGTATTTTTCCGCAGATACTGGCAAGCAATGTAAAGTCGGTGGTTGGATTCTGTCAGTATCACTTAAAGGCCACGCATCGTTTCAGGATGACCCAAATGAACTGGATGCTGCTACTGGGAACTTTCACTGGCTATTACTGGTCGAACATCGTCCAATCACAGGTTGGGAATCGATAATTTCAGCGGTAAAACCTTGCAGTTTTATGGATGACGCAAAAATTGAATGTCAGGGGCCGTTCCAGCAAGCGATTGAAAGTCGGTGGTCAGTATCCCTTCCTAGAAGCAACGTATCATTTCTGGTTGAATGTTGTTAATTGTAGAGATTCTTTCACAGGCTATAAATTTAGCAGGCGGTCAAGTCCTCGGGGACAAGGTTGATTTTATGGGTGCTGCAAAAATCGAATGCCGGGGAAATGCTTGCACCGGAATGACATGCAAAATTTTTGTTCTTGCTCCGCTCCTCCGCTGATATATGATATAGCAGTAAACGAGAGTATCCTTGGTGGTCGATTTCGAAATCGAATGTCTCCTCGGAAGTGCCGAAAGAACGGATTCGCTTTCAGCAGATTGGGAAACAGCGCAGGCTGATAACAGGTGGAGGATCCTTGAATGTTCAAGAAAACGACCGAAACACAGCGTTGGTGGGGGATTTTCCATAAAAAGACATCACAAAAATTCCCGAGAAAATTGACACTCTTTGTTTTCGACTGTTTTGTTGCGACTCGGCAAGGTCATGGCTAGTCTCGCAGACACACTGTCAGTTGAAGGGTTGCGAAACATTTACCGACATCCCCGGACCAGGTTTTGTTTACGCCAGAATATTTCGAACTCTGAGGTCGCGGTGCCTAGTGTGGAGTATCCGAATACGTCAGGGAAACGAGAAGGTTACCAATTAAAGGGAGTTTTCTGCGTCGCCAAAACTTCGCCAACGGGAAGCATCCAGGAAGAGACGCTTTTTCGGAAGACTTTTTTTTCCCAAAATTTCGCTCGGAAGTCGAGGTGTCATTTTGTTTCAAAACGGAACGAATCTGGGGTGAGTGTCAGGCGCCGTTTTCGTACGAACGTAGCTCAAGCCGATTCGTTTCAGATTTGCAGTGGATTTTTTAACGCCACTTACTTTCCAGTTGATGAATGGGTCTTGACGGGGAGTTTCACCGGAGGAGCTGGGGGAAGCAGAGACAGTTCATTTTACTGAAAACTTGTTTAGCTATATTCGTGCGTAGAAACGTTTTCGTACAAATCCTGATGCTCTTATGTTATAACTTGAGACTGATCAATTTTGCGCGCGCGTGTGTTTATATATATACATATGTAATATATATATATATATATATATATATATATATATATATATATATATATATATATATATATATATATATATATATATATATATAATATGCGTGTGTATGTCTGCGTATATAGATAACCATATCTATAGCGGCCAGACATGATTCCGATAGAAAAATGGCCGTTTTGATGGGTGGCCCCCGCTAGACAAGTTTTAGTATATATATATATATATATATATATATATATATATATATATATATATATATATATATATACAGTGGAATCTCGATCTATCGTTTTCGAAGGGACCGACTGAACTAAACGATAGATGCGGGATCATACAAAAAAGTATCAACATACCTTAAAGTTTGATATCCCTAAAATATGTTTACTCACATACATAAATGCATAGATACCCGTAGTGTAACTGAAGATAAAATTACAAAGTTGTACTGAAATCCAAGGTAATAATAATAAAAAAAAAAAATACACGTAGATACACAGGAATTTTGATTCAAATAAAAGTACTTAATCGTTGTTTGTTTTTAGGCAGTTTTCTCTCCACAAGTAAACAATTTTTTTTTGTGTTGCAAATTGCATTCTTTTCGGTATCGGTTATTGTGTGAGAGTATAATGAAGCGGCAGCCGTGAATCGTTTGTAAATAGAATCATTCCATTGCAATGGATGGGGTCCGACATAAGACCACCAGGAAGTTCTGCTTCCGGGTGAAACAGTCATCGGCCAGTGTAGAACTGCCGTAATCAGAAACTTCTTAAACACTAGACCAAACACCAGGGCGCCTCCATCCCAAGGCCAACAAAAAAGCTGACTGTGAGCCATTGCTGATAAGAACAGAAATGTTGAACAGTCAGTGAATTTGGAATAGGTTGCCGAAAATAGGGTACTCCAGGGGCTAAAGAATTAAGGAACACCAACAACAAACAAATAATGGGAGTGGAAACTAGGCTAAACAAAACAGAACAAAAATACGAGACCGTGCATCTCAAATGTTCAGCTTATTGTTTAATTAGAGAGCCATTCTAGCTCAATCCAGACATTTATATTTCAGGTTCAGTTATCATGAAAAAATGATCGATCCGATAAATTAATGTAAAGCTGCGATATTCTGAACGAATATTGCGGGAAAACGATGGATCGAGGAATGATCCATGCGGTCATTTTTACTTGTTTTCTATGGAATTTATTCGGGACTGGATGAAATAAACGATACATACGGGAAAACGATCGTTCGGGGAACGAGCGATCGAGATTCCACTGTATATATATATATATATATATATATATATATATATATATATATATATATATATATATATATATATATATATATATATATATACACTGCTGGCCACTGTAAATGCAACAACCTGAAGGAAACATGCAAATAATATGAAATTTACAACATGCATTAGCGGAGGTGAGATATGCAAATGATTAGAATTTCAGCGAGACGCACATCACGCGCGCCTGTGGCGCCACTTCAAAGCGCTATTTAAGGCTTGGAGATTTCGACGATTTCAAGTTCGGCAATTGTGTTTTTCTTGTGGTTTTTTCAAAAAAACGATCAATTATGCCTCGTCGAAAACAGCGATCATCTTTTGATCAAGTATCCGAGTTCGACAGAGGAAGGATAGAGGCCTACCGAGATTGTGGATTATCTTTCAGGGAAATCGGTAGTCGTGTTGGACGAAACCAAACAACTGTAATGCGGATATGTGATCGTTGGATGCAGGAGGGTACGACGGACCGGCGTGTTCGATCGCATCCACCTCAGCGCACCACTTCACGTGATGACAGGCAAATTGTGCGCATGGCAGTGAAGGATCGCTCAGTCACATCACGAACCATAGCACAGCACAGGCAGTCGGTAACGCATCATCCAGTATCTGCGCGTACCATTCGACGCCGTTTACAGCAGACTGGACTGTCCGCAAGACGTCCATTGCTTTGTCTACCCTTGACGCAGAACCACAGACGTCTCCGCCGCCAATGGTACGATGACAGAAGGATGTGGACGGCAGAATGGAATGAAATTGTCTTTACTGACGAGTCACGCTTCTGTCTGCAACACCACGATGGTCGCATTCGAGTCTGGAGACACCGTGAAGAGAGGATGCTGAACAGCTGCGTTATGCACCGCCACACTGGTTCTGCACCGGGTATTATGATATGGGGTGGCATTGGATATCACTCTCGCACACCTCTAGTACGCATTGCCGGTACTTTAAACAGCCAGCGCTACATCCTCGAGGTGTTGGAGCCAGTTGTCCTTCCTTACCTTCAGGGCTTGCCCACAGCCATATTTCAACAGGATAATGCGCGACCACACGTGGCACGCATTGTCTAACGGTTCTTCGTCAATCGCCAGATTGAATTGCTTCCCTGGCCGCCTCGCTCTCCGGATCTTTCGCCGATAGAAAACATGCGGTCCATGGTTGCTCTACGATTGACACAGATTCCATCCCCAGCTGCCACAGCAGATCAACTTTGGCAACGTGTGGAAGCTGCTTGGTCTGCTGTACCCCAAGAACTCATCCAAAGTCTCTTTGAATCAATGCCGAGAAGTGTGGCAGCGGTGATCTCCAACAATGGCGGCTACTCTGGCTACTGATTTTGGCAGGAACCACACTTCACAGAAGTCTATAAATTTAATCATTTGATACTTGGTCAACATGTTATCTACAAAATAAATTTTGTTGTGATATCTCTTGTCTTTCTTGGTGTTGCAATTTGGGTGGCCAGCAGTGTATATACAGTGGTACCTCGACTTACGGGTTTTTCGAGATACGAGCATTCTCTCGGTAGATTTTTTGATTCGAGTTACGAGCTAAAATTCGGGTTACGAGCATGCTTCAGATATCCCACTGCTAGATTGAGCAGCGAATGCCATGTTACGTGCTCATCAAATGAGAACACGAGAAGCATTTAATATTTACAACCTTTATGTACAATTATACAATTCTATAATATTATTCTGAGACTATTATCCAGTCTTAAACCGAGAGATTGGATTCTGAGAGAACGTTCTTCGGATTCTCAGAAAGAAGAATCTGGACATTACAGCCACAGTGAACGATGCAACAATCGCCCAGCTTCCGCGTCTCACTCGTTCACTTTAAGAGAGTAGCTGATAATAAAAGCGAAAGTGATCAAAGCGGGGCGAAAAGATCAAAAATCAACGAATAAGATTTAATTTTTCAGTTCAGCCTTTCTCCTTCTCTTCCATCAGCATCTTCAAGTCTGATCTCCAAGGTAAATGTTGTACATTACACTTAATAAAACAAATTTATTGCAGTACATTCTATTGTATTGCGTTTTTATACAATGTTCGTCGTTTATAAACACGTTTTTCTTATTTATAAACATGTAACAAAAAAACTGCGGTGTTTTGGGGGAGCCCGGAACGAATTAATGGCATTTCCATTCATTTCAATGGGGAAAATTGATTCGAGATACGAGTATTTCGAGTTACGAGCTAAGTCAAGGAACGAATTAAACTCGTAAGTCGAGGTACCACTGTATATATATATATATATATATATATATAACTTGTTTAGCTATTTTCGTGCAATTTTACTAGTTGCTCAAAGGTAGGGCCGTCAACATGCATGAGTTATGAAAAGTGCGAGGCCCCATGTTACACGTGCCAATTCCGTATTTGGAATGACGAGGGGAAAAGAAAAGAAAAAAAATAAAGGTCGGAGGGCATTTGAGATTGGAATGGCTAAGGAATAGATGGCCTGTAGCTCTGTCTCGGAATGACAATGTATCATCCCTGAAAACAGATGTAGTCTACAATTCAGAAGGGAAAGTGCCATTCTAAGAGACTCTATCTCTCCTTGCCGCCCAGCCGAGGCAGAAGATTTCACGACAGTACCTCAGCACCAGAGTTGATGGAGTTCGAGAGCCATCAAAAGAAATTTAGAACCATTCCGATTAAAGGTAAAAGGTGTTAATTGTTTCTCATACCGATGACCCGTTCATGACTGGGCTGGTGAACTTCTTAAGCGCGTTAGGTGTTAGTTCAGTGGAGACTTTTATTTTAATGGGATTGCGAGGCACTTGCAGTTGCTCAGGAAGAAAGTCTTTTAGCCCGAGAACCCCCTGCAGTAGTTATTTTTGGGAGCGTAAGTTTCGCTGTTGCGGGTCTTTGCAGTTCCAAAGAGAGAGATAATCCAGTGTTCTTAGTGTTTTTTTTCTATAGGAATAAAGCCTTTTCCTCAATAATGGGCTGAATTGGCCTATTTTCAGTGCAGAGTAGCATAACGTCTAAGGGGGTTAATTTTACAGCTCTGGTGATTAAACGGAGAGTTTGGTTTAGCACCTGTTCCAGCAATTTTTTCACTTCCATCGATGAGACTACAAGAGATCTAGCTCAACAGGTGGAAACAAGAAGAATGAATATGTCTTATAAGTCAAGTCGAGAGTTGTTCTGGGACATCTGCAGTGAGACGCTTTTAAAGTGAACGTCGTTTAGATGCTTTATCAATAGTATTTTATGCATGACGCTTCCAGTTAAGTTTGAGATCAAATGTGATACATGGGTATTAAAAGACACTTGTTTCAGGCACCTGTACTCCACTATAGTAAAGCGAGAGTTCAATAGGTTTATAAGGAAGAGAGAAAAGTTTGAAAGTATGTTTTACAAAGATTAACAGTCATGTTGTCAGAAATGCACCAGTCCTCTAGAGACAAAAGTGCCGAGTTAGGTGCATCTTCAGTCTAAAAGTTTTGTATTTTCTTTGTAGACTCAATTCTGTTAATCAAATCATTCGCATAAAAAAAGACATTTTATATTAGGAATAATTTATATTGAGCATCATTATATTGAGCATTTATTAAAATGTTAAATAAACTGCTCCCGGAGGAAGACTTTATAGTTTGAGGACCTACCACTGTATCTGACCTAACGCGCTTACCACCGCACTGTCCGATGGAGCTCCGAATCTACTTAAACATGTGAGATATTATCTTTCCAGACAGCGTCGTAGATTGACAAAGAAAGTAGTTAGAACATGTCTATTATACAAAGCGTCTTTAATGGTCTGACTTAGCAAAGCAGCATGTTAGCTTGCGGATCTATTTATTTTAAAACTCACTAGTTCTTCGACAAGCAGTAAGTGGGCTTCAAAATACCAGTTAAGCCGGCTGTGTTCCATTTTTCCATGGTTTTACCAGTCAAGCTAGTCAGGAAAATAGATCGATGGTACAGAATATCTCCCGCGTCCTTATCTTCTTTAAGAATAGAGATAATAACGGTTGTACAAAACTTCGCAGGAACACATCCCTTCTGCCAAACGACATTAGAAAGATTTATGTGGGTGGATCTTGCAAGCTTGCAAGATTAGCTAAGAAATTCTAATTGAATGCAATCGTCCCCTGGTGACTTCTTTGTTTTCCAGTCCAGACAAAGCTAAAAGCAGTTCATATGCAGCAAAGAGAGATTCAAAGATCTCGGAAATTTCGTTTGAGTCCAGTGCGAGCAAATTACTGAATTCTATTTGTAGGCAATCAGTCTCACGCGTAACAGCCTCGGACATCTTTCTTGCGAAAGAACTTTTACGTTGTTCTCCCTCAAAATGCTTTACTAAAGCCTTCGCGACATTGGAATCAGATATCATAATTCTGCGGCCAATATTGAAAGGTCGTTTTCTGTGCCGTGAGTTTTGATTGTCAATATCTGCCAGAAATTTGTAAGTTCTATAGCTGTCCTTTCGGATATTGACCTGAGAAATAAAGTTGTTGAAGCAGTTCCGCTTCGTATTTAGGCCAGCCTTTTTGAAAATAGAAGAGTGTTTTCTCCAGGTTTGTATGTCTTTAGTTATGACTGTTCTTTCAGCGATTCGCCTGTAACGATCTTCTTTCTGCTTCAACTATTCGAGATTCTCGGTCCAAATGTATCTCTACCCCCTAATTTAGCCTCTTGGTGGAAACAAGACTTTGCACATTAAAAAATTTTCTCCTTTATTGAACTGCATATGGAGTCACAGGGGATCGTTAAAATTGAAATGACTCTCTTGGAGTTCTTGTTCCAAAGTCTCAGTAAATAATCTGCAGTCGGCTTTCTTAAAATTCCAAGAGGTCTTTTAGGTTAACTAGTTCTGAAATTTTCCTGGTCATTTCATTTTAAACCTGTCTATTGCCAGAATCTTCTTCAGGGAGCGTTTTCAATATGAGAGGAAATCATGAACAAAACTGGGTGAGTCTTTGTACTGTTGGGATGCAGATAAGTATATGGGTCACCACGATAGAAGTTCGACTCAAGGTCCTCTACTGTTACTGCATCCCCTGTGTCTTTGAGGGGACTGGGCGTTGAAGTCACCGAGAAATTGTTCTTGCGAAAGCAGATTGAAAAGGGACTTTAGGTTTATTCAGGACATTAGGTCGACTGTATACAGCAAAAATCCTCGACTTTCGTACATCCAGTTTTGTCATCGCCTTCGCCCATTTAATTTTGGATATTGAAATTAGACAAAAGGTTTTACTTAAGCCCCGTAAGTAAGCCACTCTCCCTTACTTTGGAAAGAAATACAATGCAAAACCCAGAAAAGGGTGGCGTGAGGTCAACGGAATGCAGACCATTGGTCTACGTGCATAGAGACCTCCCTGATGAAGCCTATTACGTACTGTTTGGCTGGACACCCTTCGTCCTGTTGCCAAGAGCAACTGTCTTTGCAGCTGAGTAGCATTGTCTGTTCTGTTTCGACGAGCTGTTAACAGTATATACCGGTCATCAGTTGCTGTAGTGGCGCGTGGCCGACCTTGCCCTGGTCGACGTCTAACATTCCCTGTTTCTTGGAATCGATTCCACAGCCTTGCAACGACACTTCTGGCGACTCCAGCAGCGTTCGCGACACTACGTTGTGTTTGCCCGGATTCAAGTCTGCCTAAAATACGCCATGCCATGAATTCCGGTAAATCACGCTGTTGAGACATTTTCAAGTCACCTTTTCTCAAAAAGAATAACTGAGCAAACGAATTTCACAGTTAAGGCAGTGAAACAGACGTTTCTGCAACATCCCGATTTCCGCCCTTATGTTCTTTTTCTGGTTTTTGACGTCATGAACTTTGATTTGCATATGAAGTTTACTTCTTCTGTTTCCTGCTAGGATTTAAATTATGGATGAATTATTTTATGTTACTTATTGGTGTACGTATTTGCGTAATTTTGTTAAAACCATGTGCTCCCCTAATTCTTTTGAGCAGTGTATATACACTAGTTATCAAAAATTAAGGAAAAATCACAAAAAGAGGGCTAACACGTTCAAAACTAGGCCAATCTATTTAAAATTGGAATATGTTGTTAAATAAAAGGTGCTGAACAATACTACATTATGCAAAATAGTGGCGCTGCAGTCGCAGTATGTCATTTGCGAGGAGCACAAAAGTGCATGTCTCAGAGCAAGGCGACAATTGTCACTGTGAGGCTGAGATTAGACATCTGGCATAGCCAAATTGTAACAATGACCTCCAGGCATCATTTGAGCGAAGAACTGCAATGGCGAGCTATTGGGAGACTAGAGGCAGGACAAAGTCAGACAGAAGTGGCCAGATGGCTAAATGTGAGTCCGTCTGTGGTTCATAGACTTTGGCAACAATTTCGGATTTGGCATCCAGGAGGTTCAGCCAAGGACGGCCATACGCTACGACGAGTGCCGATGACCGATTTTTGTCCTTATGCGCCCGAAGGAATAGAACCGCAACTCCGTCTGAATTCAGATCATCCCTAGCTGCAAGCTCCGGAAGGTTGGTATCAACGTCAGACGTGCGTAGAAGGCTTCACAAAGGTGGTCTTTTTGCGAAGGGACCAGCCATTTGCGTCACGCTCACTTCACGCCATAGACGGGAACGTTTGCAGCGGGCACGTCAACATGTCCACTGGACGCGTGATCAATGGAGGACTGTTCTCTTTACGGATGAGTCCAGGTTTAGCCTCCAAAGCGATAGTATGCGCATTTTTATTTGGAGAGAACCTGGAACTCGTTTTCATCCATCACACATCCGTGAAAGAGATGCATACGGATCAGGCAGTGTCTGTGTTTGGGGTGGTATCTCTTTAGGTGGACGCACAGACTTCCATGTCTTTCCCCGTGGAAATGTGAATGCTCACATCTATAGAGATGGTATCCTTGATGCTTATTTGTGCCCTTATGCCAGGGCAATAGGTGATGCTTTCGTGCTACAGGCCGATAACGCGAGACCGCAGAGGGCTCGCATCGAGGATGCTTTTCTTGAGCAGGAAACAATTCAGCGTATTGAGTGGCTAGCTCGATCACCGGACCTGAATCCTATCGAGCATATTTGAGACGCTTTAGGACGACGTGTAGCTGCTCTCAATCCTCCTCCTAATACCCTAGCCACGCTTTCAACTGCTTTGCAAGAGCAATGGCTCTCACTTCCTACTGAACTCATAGACCGCATAATTGACAGCATCACACATAGCTGTATGCGCTGTATTGCTTCTCGGGGGGATCATTCGCCATATTAAAGGTATTTCTCCTATACCAAACTGACACATCCGCTTTGTTCATTGTATACATATGCTAGTTCCTATAACACCATAATTGTCTGGCGATTTCTTTTTATGCTATTTTATACCTACGTATGTGTTGTATAATGTGTATAAGTTTCATTAAATTATACGGGTAACTTTTTGAGAAATCGCAATTTTTGTGACTTTTCCTTAATTTTTGATAACCAGTGTATATATATATATATATATATATATACTAGCAGACCCGACAGACGTTGTCCTGTTCAAACGTTGTAATTCTATCTGAAGTACCCGGCGATGCCCGGGATTTTAAGAATGTTTGTTAACCAAAATCAATTTAAAAATTAACACAGTATAAATAACATAGAAAAAATTTATGTGAAATGTTATACACATCTCAGAATTTCAGCCTTTCATCATTGTAGTACTAAAATCTGAAAAGTAAAAATGTCAAATTCTCTAATGTTTGTTAACCAAAATTAATTTAATCTAAACACAGTATAAATAGCATAGAAAAAAAACCACGTGAAATCTTATACACATGAATAAAAGGAAAACCCAATTAAAAATGTATAAATGTATAATAAACTCCTCAGATTTCAGCTATATTCGGTATTTCATCATAAAAAAGCTGAAAAAAAATAAATAAAAATAATAATTTTAAAAAATTAAAATAAAAAAATAATAAAAGAAAATAAAATAATAATTAAAAAAATAAAATAAAAGCTGAAATAAAAAAGCCTTAAAAAAAAGCTGAAATAACAGGTCTAGCAAAAATTTACACAACTCTGGATTCGAACCTGGGTCGAGAGCATGGTACTTTCCAAATTGGCGACCTTCCGAATGCGCCACGATGACACGGTGTTATATTGGGTAAAGTGAAACATATTCGCTATTGGAAAGTTGTTGTGGGCTGGTGATTATACATATCAGAGGAGTTTTAAGTCAGAAATAAGTTAGCAGGATAGAAGCTTAGTCTTTAGCTCTTCAATAGACACAAAGATATAGGCGAGGAGGATTGCAGTAGCGATTAAAAAAGATGTGTCACTTAACGTGGTTGATTCGAGTTTTCCATCGCGTGTCGAGAGTATCAATATGCCGTTGGATCTGATCCATTTTAGTGTATAAAATCTGACTTGAAAGATTATTATTTTCATTTATTATTCTGGTTTAATATATGACTTGAAACTTTTTGATTTTATTTATTTTTATTTTTTCGCTCGCTGTTTGCTAACTAAACCTAACGTGGACGCCATTATCTAGAGGGGTGATTTCACAAACTGTAACAGCTTCCATTTACCGGACACACCCCCTTATAAATTGTTGGTTTTTTATTAATTAATTAAAAATATAAAAACATATTCTATAGGGTCAAATTGTGAATCTAAACCATTCTTGAATGAACTAAATTGCACACACAAAATTTCATAAAAATCAGTCGAGTCGTTTAGGAGGAGTTCTGTTACATACACACGGACAGAAGAAATATATATATAAGATATATATATATATATATATATATATATATATATATATATATATATATATATTTATTTATTTATTTATTTACAGTGAAACTTCTCTCTGGCAGGCAGGTTCCGAAAAAAGGTGGCCGTTTTGAGGGGAGGCCGCGGGAAAGGAGGTAAAACAACATTGGCTCTATGAAGTGTATTAAATTGGTTCTGAACAAAATAAGGCTGTTTTAAGGGGTGGCCTGCTAGAAAAGTTCTCATAAAGCATTCTCATAAAACATCGGAGAAACATCAACAAACATTGCGAAATGGACTCTGGTGGTGATGAAACACCTTGCGAAAGCGTCAAGGCCTTCCTCGCAATTTCTTCTTTTCCGCCTGTTTTCGACATCACAGCTTTCACTTCCGGGTGTCATATTAGAATGTGTCACAGAAACAAAACTGTGTTTATCTCCTAATATAGTTATGTAATAACTGTTGACGATAATCAAGGACATCAGGGGGCTTTCCCATTTGAAATAGAAATTTCTGAATAAACAGGCGTACATATGTATGTAAAAGGGTTAATCTGGGCTTAAAGTCAGCCCTCCCCGACTCCCCCCCCCCCAAAAAAAAAGAACTGTGTATGTTTAACCATAAGGCCTAAGAAGCTAAAATTTTCAATGACAGTTCCACTTCAGTACTATGTGTTCATAAAGGAAAATTCAAATTATAAGGGAGTTATAACGGGTTTAACATCCCCCCCCTAAAAACACACTCTGCTCCTCGGACCCCCCCCATATATATATATATATATATATATATATATATATATATATATATATATATATATATATATATATATGTTCTTGTTTCCAATCCCCTTGGTGTAGGAAAGACTACACCAAGTGAAAAGGACCTAGGTCATCAAATCCTACATCCTGGGCGAAGGGTAGTAAGCAGCTTCACTTTAAGTCGAGGTACCACTAGGGCTGAAGTCTGACTTGACCTCGAAGAACATCGGTCCCGTAATTTTGGACCGAATCAAGTGACGAGACCGGAACACTTGACCCCGAACCTCCAGAGGTAAATTTGAGAACTTGAAGGACATTGTAGCCACGCCCTATTTTACGTGCCCCGGTCACCATTAATGAACACGGCGGTGGATTTGCATCGATGAACATCGAACCAGGGAAGTCCAGATCACTGAGCCGCTGCTCTTACTAACTAGACCACCGCACCCTCATATATATATATATATATATATATATATATATATATATATATATATATATATATCTGTGTATGTGTGTGTGTGTGTGTAGGGTAAGTATGCCGAATATGAGACCTTGCCTAATACGAGACCCCAGCTTACAGGACGTATCAAGTAATGCCGCCTGGCGACTGGAGCGTAAAACATTAGTCTATTGCATCATTCGTAATCGGTGAGTCAGTCGAGTGTTTGCAAGCGCACACAAAGGTGCAGTATTTTTTTTTTCCTGAATGTGTGCTCGTCGACTTTTTTTGCATTACCATTTTCATTGGCTGTTTTCACCTTCAAGGTAAGACTCTTATTATAACTGTAAGTATTGGACTGATAGCTAAAATGTGGAATGTAAACACACCTGTTTGTTTTTAAGCTAACGTCAATCCTAACGTAAAAAATTCATTGGGGTGTTCAACAATATGGTCGTGTCCAATATGAGACCCCATATCATGCCTAATATGAGATAGGATCTCATGTTAGGCATTTTAGTGTTCACTGTTACAGCCTTGTTTCCTCTGAACTGCAGATGCAATGACGCCCAAGCGAAATCCACAACCATGTAGCAGTAGTGACGATAGTCATGTAGCAGTGCAAGGTATGTGCAAGGTATGTGCAAGGTATTGATCAATTAACAAGTTCAAACCAGTTCTTAGTGACTCCTGAAGAAATAAATACCTTGCTTACGTTACCTCAGAAAAACACCTCGAAACCAAGTAGGGCCCGTAAAGCCAATATTTTTACACCATCGCCCTATAAAAATAAATTGATTGATAGCATAAATAAAAGAACTGCAGCATATTAGATAAAAACTTTGTTTCCTACAAGAAAAAAAGGAATAGACCTAAAAGATAAGAAATCAAAGGATATACAAGGAAAAGAAGATCAAGATAAAAATGAAAAGGATAAGGAAGCAATAAAGGGAAAAGAAAATGGATAGGGGATCCCTACAGGAAGAGGAAATTTAAAGATGGTTGAAAATACAACACGAGTTAAAAAACAGAGAACGAATAAGCCTTATTATAGCTATGATGATCTCAGCTCAATTTACGATGATTAAAAATGTACAGTTTTGTTTTTTACGAACTTTTCAGTAATTCTAATTCATTTTTTGAGTTGTAGAATGGGGGTCTCATATTAGGACTACTTTTTCCAGACCCTCAAAAATGGAATACTTATATTTATAATTTTATACAAGAAAATTGTAAGGTTATTTTCATTTTCTGTCATTATTATATGTAATAAAATATATGCATTAAAAGGATATCAAGTTGGTACTATAATCCCTCACTTACTTTCCTAGTTACATATGAAAATAAAAAGGGGTTTGATATTCGGTATACTTACCCTATACATATATATATATACATATATATATAAATATATATATATATATATATAAATAATTTAATATATATATATAATTAATTATATATATATAATTATTTATATATATATATATTATAATTATATATATAATTATTTAATATATATATATATATATATATATATATATATAAAATTTAATCGTAAGGTTATTTTCATTTTCTGTCATTATTATATGTAATAAAATATATCAATTAAAAAGATATCAAGTTGGTGTTATAATCCCTTACTTACTTTCCTAGTTACATATGAAAATAAAAAGGGGTCTGATATTCGGTATACTTACCCTATACATATATATACACACACACACACACACATATATATATATATATATATATATATATATATATATATATGTGTGTGTGCGTGTGTGTGTGTAACATGGGAGACAGACGCAGGCCCAGAAGATATCTAGTCTCCCATGCTACGGTGAGAAGATGCTGTTATTAGAGAATAAATTTACTCCATGGCCAAATACGACAACCACGGGCTTGTTACGGGAACATTTTTATTGAGATCACCGACCGATCCGTCGGTATGTATGCAGCAAGAGACAGTACAGGAATCCGTCCTACTTCCGGACGTCACGAGTTATATAAACTTCACCCCATCACGTGATTAAAGGGTGTGTCTTAATAGTTCATTGGTTTAAAGTTGTTGTTGATGTGCAGAACTGATTTAAACTTGTACTGACGCAGCGCCGAGTCCTTTTAGTTAAAAAAGACAGCCATCTTTAATGATTTTGCCTAAGGCTGTAATAATGGAATTTACTGCGAATGCCCAAACGGATTTGTAATTTGGAATAGTAAAGTGAGGAATTAATAGTTTTTAAATGTTAAGAGTGTTGAATTAAGAAATTACTAGTTTTTAATATTATATATATATATATATATATATATATATATATATATATATATATATATATACATATGGTTATCAAAATAATGGAAACACCTGTCAACATTAGTGGTGTTTATGAATGTCCTTCGTATTCCTTAAAAAACAAGTCTGGTCACCGGTATTTTTTATATAATACAGTGTATGTATTATTCTATTGTCAGGTAGCAGTAATAAAGCTAAGGGCATTGTGCTTTTGGGGGGAACAGCGTAAAATGTCAAACCTTGCAGACCTTGCGAATAAGGCAAATTGTTGGAGTGCGTTTAAATTGGGGTATCTGTTACTCCAAACCCCAGGCTAACGGTTGTTTTTCGAGCTATGGTATCGAAAGTCATGATAGCATACAGAGTGCACGGAAAAACAGCCTTTGCCAAACAGAATAGTGGACGAAAGGGAGAGCTGAGGGAAAGAGAAGGACGAAGTATTGAAGCGGATTGTGACACGAAGAAGGAAAACAACTGCAACCAAAATGACCGAACAGCTCAATCTGCATCTGCATGTTCCGATATCAACCTTTAGAGGTAGTAGGAAACTTCACAAATAAAGCATTTACGGAAGAGTATCTATTCCCAAGCCACTTGTAACAGATGCCAATGCAAAATATTGTCCACAATGGTGACACGAGCGCAAATCCCGGTCGAGTAATATGTCGAAAAACGGCATTTGGTCCGACGAATCATTATTCACATTGTTCCTCGAAACAGGACGTGTGTATGTCTGAAGAACACCAAAACAAGCGTAAGATTATGGCTGTCTCATCTCAACTGTTAATCATGGAGGTCGATTTATCAGGGTTTGGGATGGCATCTCATGGTTTTCTTCAGGCCTTATTGTAACCCTAAAAGGGAGATTGAATGGGAAGGACTATGTCGAAATTTTAGCTCACTAGTCCATCTTATGGTGCAAACTTTCTCTCTTGCAAGAGATGGCATTCTCCAGGATGATAAATCCCCTATACATACGGCTAAATCTATCAAGTATTGGTTTGAAGAGCATGAAAACGAAGTCAAATATCTTATCTTGCCCTGTACAATCCCCCCGACTGTTTATCATCCAATCACTGTGATCTATATTAGCGGATAGAGCAAGGTATCGGTATCCACCCTGGAATCTCTACAGGACTTTCAGTATTTTTCCCTGAAGAATGGTATAATATATTCTTAACCACTATTCATGACTCGTATAATCCAATTCCAAGGTGAATCAGGAGGTACTACATTACAAAGGTGATCTTGCGCCGCATTAATAAAGGTTTTCATGATGTTTCTTCGTATTTCCATTATTTTGATAACCACCTGTATATCGGGTGGCCAGAATTAAAGCACCCCTACTCCGACTTCTCTATATACTGAACTACTCAGTGTATATGCTTCAAATTTTATACACATACTATTCAAGACATGGGGAAATATATTACGCTAAAAACAATTTTGGTTCCATAAATCAGCGACAGGTGACGTTGTACATCTGGACATATGCTGAAAAGACACAAAAACACATTTTTAAACACATTTTATTTGATCCTACCAAAAATTCATGTAACGAAGACCTTATCAACCCAGGGAATGCTACCTACTCAATATGGCTCCCGTCTTCAAGATGTAAAATCTGCAGTCTGTGGACCACTTGTTCAACTGCGGATCTTAACTGGTCGGCTGAAATGCTTCTCACATGCAGAGTGATACCTTTTATGACTTTCTTTTATGTCTGCCAAGGCTGGAAGTTCCAGACCAGGTCCTTATAGGCTACGGGTCGAAGTGTGCGGCCCTTTTTATATAGCAACACAAGAGTCGAAGTTCATCTTAGCTAGTCACCAACTCAATTTTGACCGAGCACCCCCAAGTGTGGCATTTAGGAAGATCGTACTCTCTTCCACCCTCTCTGACCTCATAGAGGGACTTTACGGTCTACGGATTTAATGTGCCCATATCCTACCTAGACACGGAGGTATTTAATGGCGCGTGTCGGGATTCGATTCGAGCACCTTCAGCACCGAAAGTCAGAGCGCTACCACAAGGCTACCTCGAGTCAGCATGTTTTTTTCTTTTATTATTATTACTTTTTCTTTTTTTCACATTTTCTCTTGTATAGCGCCACCTATCGGTGCTTCTGGAACTATCTTTTTCGCTTAATCCGTTTCCCCATGTTTTGAATTGTTAGTGTACAAAATTTGAAGCCTATACATTGAGTAGTTCCATGTACAGGGAGGTCACAGTAGGAGTGTTTTAATTCTGGGCACCCGGTACATACACTCGAGTATCAGAATAACTGGGACACCCGTCTAATACCCGATATGCCCACTTCTGGATCGAAGAATTGCAGAAACACGATGGGGCTTTGATTCCACGAGCTTTCTCAGAAAGATTGTAGACAATGAACGCCATACCCCCTGAAGGGCGGTCCATCATTCTGTAATATTCCTCGATGGTGGATCGCTTCTTTGAACGGAACATGGCATGGCATCCCAGGTGTGTTCAATAACGTCGAAATTTCGTGGACAAGGGGCCCATTTCATGTTCCAAAACTCGGATATGTGTTCTTCAGACCGTAATTGGATGGCCGTGGATGTGTGTGTTGGCAAATTCCCTTGGTTTAGGTACCCATCATAGTGAGCTCATGATAGGAGAGGATGTTAACCTTCTCCTTACGGGGTGGGATAGAGTGTATACCAAGAATACGGGCCCAAGAATGAATATACAGGGTGGTTATAATTAAAGTTCCCCTTTGAAATGGTCATACAACGAAAACTACTGGACCAAATGTTATCAAACTCGGTAATAGTTTAAAGGAGGTCATAGGAATTTCTTTTCCGTCAAAAAAAAGAAAGTTCAAAAACTCACCACGAGGGGGGAAATGGTGCTGTATGCAATATCGTTAAACAAAATATGGGTCTGAATCTAACTTAACCTTTTGTTACACGTGTTTAACATTTTGTATACCCTTAAGAAACATTGACCTAAACAAAATTACCATTTAAAGTGTGCGCATTCCGGAAATCGTTTTCTTACAGATAGCTAATTTGTTAATTTTGAAGCCTGAATTCGGCCCTAAGACATGAAGATATCGGTTTAAAACGTTTTTAATCGTTTCTAAAACGAAACTGCTTGTGGGGTTATGCAAAACCGCAATGGCTTGTAATTGGCTTATGGCAGGAAGAAGCAAATGATTTATGCAGATGCGCTTTACATGTCATTTGATTTTCCAGATAAAAGTGTGCCTGTTTGTCAGAGTTCTCATTGCTACGAATCGACAATGTCTCTAACCATGCAAGACCGGGCTTTAGTCGTTCAATGTTATTATGAATGCGATAGCAATGAACGGAGTGCTTTGCAAAGGTATCCTTCAGTAAGAGAAATACGCCGAGGGTCAATGACACCGCAGAATTTGAGGAAAATGATAGCAAAGTTTGAAGTACGGGTTTGTTAATTGTTGCCCCTGGGAGGGGAAGGAAACCGAGGAGGCTGTTGCATTAGCAGTGGAGGAAGCAACAATGGAAAGCACACACAATACGTGCAGCGTACATGCTGTCGCCCGTCGAATGGACGTACCGTGGAGTACGGTGTACAAATTTGTCCGTAAAGTGCTGCAGTTTTACCAATACAAAATCAAACATGTTCAAGAACTTAAACGTAACGATCCTGCTGCAAGAGAATCTTTCGCTTTGGAATTCCTTGCACGGATGGAAATGGACGAACATTGGCCATGGAACATTTTGTGGACATATGAGGCCCATTTTTACCTAAATGGCGATGCCAACACCCATAACTGCAGGATTTGGGCCAAACAAACCCCTCGTGTT